>CABPRJ010001467.1:0-482637 GCA_902439185.1 Cinara cedri | reverse complement strand
TATTGCCTAATTTATTTGGATTACAACGTAAATTTCTCAGTGAAGAAAATGACACGATTTCCCTTTTGATTGCTGCATTAAATTTAATGGAAGTGGTGATTTGCATTACGGAAGGTTTTATGATATATCTTCTGCAAATTGAAGCAATTACAGAGAACAGTTATGGGATAAGTAAGTGAAAAATCTATAGAATAATTTTTTACTATCCACATCGATGGTATGCAATTTTAGATTCAGAGCCTAGCGAGGTATCTATTCATTTTACTTAAATGTGTTAATTTTCTTTAAGCAACTTTTCTACCAGAAAACTTCGAAATAGTTGTAGAATTCCTGAAAAAAAATTATATTTAAAAGCCAAATATTTCAGTTATGCCATGGCGATACCGTCTTCATCGTTATGTTTTTATGTTAGCACGATGTTTGATTTACAAAAATATCGCTCCAATCTAAAAATGACATATTATCGATTCTGTTTTTTTATAATATTTGGCTATTATGGAGTAAGACATTTTAGATTCTGATTGGTGCGATGAACCTTATAGTTCTAAAAAGATGTTTGATTTTTTTTCGTTTATCTTAACGCAATTTTTCCACCAGAATACTTGATCAGATTTCTTCGTGTAGCAAATTTTTTAAAAAAAATCAATGTGGCTTTAAACTCTAGGATACTAATTTTTCGTCATTCCTTTTCATCAAGAGGTTTCTCATAAAATTTATACAATCGAGAAAATCCGGGGAAATATATGAATTGTTGGTGTTAGTTAAAATATATTACGGCTTTTTTTTTTCCGTGCATTACTTTCCAACTAGCGATTTCGCTTCTTTTTCTTAATGATAGCAATGTTTCAAAAACGAAATTCTATTAAGAAGGTACATTAGATAAGTCAGTTTTTTGATTTTTTCAATAGTTTTCCCAGCAAATGTAATAATCTGGATTAAACATGGTAAAACCTGGAAAACCCTAGGAAAACTTACAAAGTCGGTGAAACATTCAATAAAAATTATTATAGAAAATATATTAAGCCTATTTAATTATTTAAAAAAAAAAAATAATATATAAATATATATATTGTTGACAAAGCATCCAATCAACTGAACTCCACTCAGAATCGTTTTTTCGCCTGCAAAGTTTTATCCTTCTAGTTATACATAAAATTATTTATAACAGTGAATGATCCCGTCCTCAATATCTTAGGACGTTCTTTTCTCCAATTATTCTTCTTTTTCGATACCTTATTTTATCCTTTGTTTTTTTAGTGTAATACAGTTAAAAATATTTATAAAGACCAATAATTTAGACAGATTGATTGTATTTCTTTGTTTTATATATGGTAAAACGTTTAGAACATTGGGGAAAGTTTATGCTGTTTATAAATATTGTAATTTTGAGAATTTTTAAAAAACTTTTATTTGGTTAGTACTCTGATGATAAATTGATAGACTTAAAAGAAATGCTTACAAATTTGAAAGGAGGATCATTTTAAGTAGAAATTAATATTCAAATAATACAATTTTGTTTTATCGATATAGTATTCTTCCCACGACCATAATATTGTTATAGGCGTTCGTCACGGTCACGAACAATATTAAGTTAAAATATTATAAAATAAATGATCAGACCATTCAGCAGAAATTTTTTTTACATTAAATATTATTTATATGTTAGGTATATATGTATACTATAGTTTTATATGTAGTAATGACAATTTTAATATGGAACGTTAGTTATACGTCGCGATTACTTAAACTAATGAGAACAAAAAATTTGGGTCATTGCTTTTCACACCAGCATTGTGGAAATAAATACGTATGATTGTCGAGTGAAGACATTTTATTCGGAAGGAAATTATTTTCACTGATGCCGTGAATAAGATCGACTTTTTTAAGTAGTCGTGAAAAACTTATTGTTTTTAACTTAACTTCCTTTTTATTGTATTTTATGTTTAAGTATTATTTTATTATGCTTAAAATTATCATTTGCTCGAAGGAAATTCATTTCTTTACATAACATTATTTTATTCTGGAGTATATCTCAGTGAGAGTTCCAGTGAGAAGCTATTGTGGTTATTTAAAAGGTAACAAAACTTAATTGGGCTTTATCTCAATCCTATACTCGTTATTGTTGCCAATTAGCTATGGAATCAAAATTTAGTGTAGGTATTTAATTTTAGTACGCTGTGGCGTACAAGGATTAACTTTTCTATGGCCGTCCGCTCAGCAATGCCAAATACTGAAGTTATCGCGATTCGCTTAATGATTTTTAACTGTATACGTTTAAAGGAGAACCTTGAGTATACGATAATGGCTTACTTTTATTTAAAATCCAGAGCATAACGAGAAATTTATTGATTTTACTATGGTTTGTTTTTTTCAGTCTTGTTAATAATTTGGAGGGATAATATTACTTTGTCATTGTAGTTTCCATTTTGGTTATCTGAGGTCGGAAGTAATTACATATTTAAAAAGTTTCTGTGAATATAAATTGTGTTGTGATTTTTTGTGAAAAATATTATTAGAGATTTAATATATTATAGAATTTTCATTTTAGTATTTTGTAGCTGTGGTCAAGGTACACGTTTCTAATAAGAAAAAAACAAGGTGTTTGGTTTTCTTTAAAGTTACATAAAAACATTCAATATTTTATATAAATGAGGGAACAATTTTGTAATTAATTTCTATATTGACTTTTTATGTTAAAATTCGTACTTTTTAATGTGTGGGCTTATATTACTTTTTGAACGTCACTACAATTTAATTATAACTCCTCAAAATTTTTAAAACTGGAGACCTTTTTATAAAATATTAGTACATGTTTTTATATTTTGTAAATTTGCCATCACGTTTTTTTTCCTTAATAAAAATTTAATTAATATATTTTGACATCATGGCCATTTTCGTTATTATTATTTACGATTGTGTTAACAAACATACGGGGTTGATTATTATTATCCATGTAATTTATTTATATGATATGATTATCCATTGAAGGTTACAATAAAATCGTTTACTTCTACATCTCTTGAGTTTAAAATATTTATTATTTAATCAGCTGTTTGATATGATTATGAAAACTAATCAAAAGACAGTGTATATAATTAATTATTATGTTGTATTATCTAGTAATGAAAGGTAATAAAGTTAATTGGGGGGGAGTATAAACCTAATAAATTGATTATTTTCTGGCAAGACCCGAACCTAAAGTCTGCCGTCCGCCAACGAATTTAGCTGTTCTTATTGCCAGATAATTTTTATTGATTAATATCAATATATTAAAATTATATATTGTATATATTGTAATAAATTATAAATCCTGGGCGGGTTGCACGTTAGCCCAATAATATCTGATGTCCGCTGGTCATTATGATCTTGTGTTTAGTTGGCACATTCATAATTTTAATTTACTTAATGACAGAATCACCTTTTCAGAATAAATATTTTACTAGTGTGAAGGGTATTGTCAACAAGACTACAACATCAGCCTTGTTTAGACGTTATTAGTCCTTCTAGCTCATACATTATGTACTTACGTGCGGAATATAAATATAGTTTTCTACTATCTCAAAATCTCGAAAATGTTTTTTAACATTTGTAAAAGTTATAAACGTTTTTACTATATAAATATTTATCGTCCGAAGTAATTACTCCTTTGAAAGACAAAATTAGTGAATATAATAATAATGTATCCATATTATGGACAGATATATGGTTTGTGTACTTGTAAAATTATATAATATGAATTTAAATATTGAATAATTCTATATTTTATTTTTTATTTAGATGATATTGAATTTGAAACATTATTCGTATTCATTAAGGACTTAATGATTGAGGTAATAATTGGAATATTTTATGGAATTTTAATGATATTTGTACCGAACACAATATGGAACAACGCATATAATAGACAAGAAAATGAACTAAATAATAATCACGAAGCTAAAAATCGACAAGTAAAGCAATTAAATCATTTAAAAATTACCTTTTTTATAAAAAATGGTCACTCCGGTATAGATTGTTTAATTTCTAGTTTAAAATTCGAAAACTATACTACTTTTGTAATAGTCTATCATGGATACTAGATTTGTGTCTCCTATGAAAAATTATTGACACTTTTTGTGTAATTTCTAATGTTATTGTATACTAGCATATATGATAGAGAAAATGATTTATGATGGTGATATGATGTAATCGGCACCTTACCTCTGTTGAACATATAATAATTCAAAAAATTAAATAATTATATCTTATATAACAAATAAATAATTCCTAAACGATAATTAGAAAAAAAACATAAGAAAATACTGACCTATATAAGAATATTAAATTCATGATTTGATAAATTTACTCGCCACTGAATATGTCATGAATCCATGTTTGTTGATATCTAATAATGATACCATCGATTTTTACGGCGTCACAGAGCGTATTAAAACATTATTCATTTATCTGCGTTTATCCCAATAATTAGAAGTTATATTGAAAGAAATTCTACGTTCGTTATTAATTATACCTTAAATAAACGGTACGCTGACCGTGAACCTGTTCACGGTGAAAATAAAGGTAACGCCATCGGTCGGGCTAAGTTTTAGTGGATCGATGCAAATGGCATTGAAGATCCAGGTGGTCACAACTGTGAACAGTGAACACGTCTGCGGCAGCCACTATACGTATTGAGTAGCATCGGAACGGTCACGAGGAAAGCGGACACGTGGTTATTAACGCACACTGGACGGCCAAGGGGCATGTTCGTAACGGAGCGTAACGTTTTTGAACTCTCCGTACAAAGTTTTCTCTGACATACTACTAAATCGCATTGTCCCTTATGTGAAGGATTGATTAGGTGATTACAAATCCAACTTCCGAAAAGTTCGTTCAACTACAGAATAATTGTCCATAAAAGGTCAAATAGTAGAAAAGATGTATGAGTGCCGACACAACATTTGACAATAATTCGTAGATTATAAATAGGACTATGATAGTATTCGCAAATAGAGACTCTGCTATATCATGTACGAGCTAGATTTCCCAAAAAAATCAATAACACTAACTAAAATGGGTACGAAAAACACAAAATACAAAGTGAGAAATTAAAAAGTAACATCAGGAATATTTACAGTGGGTACAGGGCTAAAGTGGGAAGACGCCCTGTGTTCGGTACTTTTAAATCTTGCTAAAGAAGGTAGTAAGGAAGTTATCAAAAAATGAAGGTGGTCTACTAATTGGTCAGAATAATATACGGCTCCTCGGATNAAATTATGATTACATATTATTATTTATTTTCTTATTATTCCTTTTCCAAACAAATATATTCGATCATAATTTTAAATATACACATATTTATAGCTTATAGGTCAGCGATAATCCATATAAACTGTATAACTTGAACAGTTTCATTTATTTATTTAAATAGCCGAAAACGCACCTTATAAAAATACGTACTTTTCTGTACGTTTGTATTATTTTATTATTAATTCCCCTAAGATATATTATTTTGTTCACGTTTATTAATAACCCATCCTTTAGTATATAAGCCTTAATCGCTTCCTGTATCTATTAGAAATTTTATATTATCAATTATCGTAAAGGGTGACTTCTCTACCGCAATTGAAACATTTTATATTTCTAATACTATTTCCCCTCTGAAAATTATTAACAAAATTAATCATATTTTTCTGAAATTTCATTGAAAATCATTATTATTCCTTATAATATTACTTATGAACCCGTCTCCTACTGCTAATTTTCGCACTCAGCGATCGTTAATCAAATTTCTCTCTGTAATAACTGTCTCTTGAATAGTTTGTTCCGAAGTAATTCGTTTATACATTTTTCCTCGTTGTTATTAAACATAATTAATTTGGCAAATTAGCCGCGGCATAAGGAGTTTCAAATTTTAAAAATTAGCCCAGTTACGTAAAGCATTGTACAATCTACTTATAAGATCGCTGATACAACCATTTTTGCAAAAAAATATCAATTTTCTAGAGTCAATCGTACTCATTATCAATTCACATGTATCTAAAAACGGTCGTATTCCGCTTCCCCCGAATATTTTGGAACTATATGTTATGCTTCAGTATTTAAAAATATTTGCGTTTTCCTTTAGCCATTGTCTTCAGACTTTTTATTCGTTTAGAAGGTTTGTAATTCATTATCGCATAACGTATAATTTTATTGAACATGCATTTTTTTCATGCCTAATTAAAACGGTTATAACTTAGAAACTATTCACCGGATATGGGTGTGTGATACATTAAAAGTGTTTGAATAATATTTTTTACAAACCGGCTGTTTTGAAACTTTTTGAAAGTGAATAAATAAAATTTACTTGCTTTTTGTCTTTAGGAGACGAAAATAAACATTTTATTGATTTGATAATTGAAGTATTTTTGATTAATTACTTTAATCGATTTCACAACGATTACGAGAAGTGTGCAGGCTCGTTTCTTTGATTTAATTTTGAAATGGTTTTTAGGAATTTTATATGAGTTCTAGGTATAATATTATAATAATATAATATTCATGTAATCATTAATTAATATAAATTTACGTTAGACTATTATTATTTTCTAAAATGTTGTTTTACAGATATCAGTTATACGATTCATGTTATTTTTATTCGAAGGGTTTTTAATCGGATTATTCAAACAGTGGCAACATTTTCCAATTACATGGTCTTTAGGATGTGCCGTAACAGCATTGGTGGCATGTTTCGGTTGGAAACGGAGAGGTAGAAGAGAAAAAATTAAAAATGAATCAATATCAAGTAGTGTCAGTCATGACGTTATACATGACCAAATTAGTTCACTTACAAAAATTTTCAAATACTTTTTTACACTTCTAATCCCTATGATATTTGGATTATTTGGCTTTTATTACGGATTTCACAATATCGAGTTGAGGAATTACATTACCGGAAGAAATTTGTCTGAAACACTAAGAAATCTTATTATTACTTTTACTGTAAGTATTATTTGTTATTGAAATGAAATAAAAAAGTATACATTAATGGCAATTATATTAGACACTTATAGTATTAGAATACTTAATGAAAGGACAACAACCAAAAGTAAGCATGATTAGAGATTCAAAATTTGAAAAATTTAGGGGAACACAAAAATTCAATATTCTTGTTTTGCAAGATTTAGATAATACGCTATAATGACAGAAAATAAAACTGCTAAAAATATTTATAGTTGTAAATAAAGAAATAAGTATTTTTGTTTTAGCTCAGAGTACCTAATGAATAAAAAATACGTACAAAACTCGATAAATTAAAATGTCTATTAATAGCTCAAAAATAGACTAGATTTGTTTCTAATTTTACTACCTCAAGAAAAGGCGAATTAAAGTTTTCTGTCTAAATTTTAAGTTACTAGGGAGAGTTTTGGCTAAATTATAACAATTAACAAAACTGATAAAATAATAAAAGCATAATTCGTACATTTCACATTTTTCTTACGTATTATCCTGGTTTTTCCCCGTTCTTATGAAAACCACTTGGAAAATAAATAAAAGACTTCCTAAAAGTACCTTTTGGACGACAATCTTTTCCATACATATGGTTTGAATTTATTTCAACGAGAAAAACAAAAAAGATTCGGACATAATTCACACGATGGGCGGGCCACTATTGTCCGTAAGAATTCGGAATGTTAGGATATAGAAGAGAATTTAATGTATATCGGTACACAACTATTAATACTTGGTAACTATAAGCGATTCGGAACGGAGTTCGGCAATACATATTTTACAAGGCAATAATATTGATGATTTGAACATATTGATATAAGGTACATTGCGTAAATTTTCTAGATTTTACTACATTATAGGAACACAAAATGAACTTAATTGTAAAAATAATTATAATAAAACATTTATTGCAATAACAATAAGTTTTTATATCAAAACTACATTTGGGAATTACATTATTGTAGATCTACTGATAAGAAAAATTTTGCTGGGGAAGCAGTTCTTAAAAATATAATTAACAGATTAAATATATTTGGATACATTTGGTATAAATAAATATAATAGTATCTAGCCACAAATATGGGGATAGAGCAGATTGTTCAATTTTAATGTATCGTTTTAAAAAATAATGAATTTATGTAAATATTATAAATTAATATTGTAAACAGGATTAAGCTAACATTTAAAAAATTTTGTATATAAAAGACATTAAATATAATTATACTATCACAATCACTAATATTATTATTAATGGTATTATATAATTTCGGACTGATATAAGATACACTTTATGATCCAAAAAATTTTACAAAATTAAATAAACGGATATAAATATTTTGTTTAAATCTTGTTTTCTGTTCATGATCGAAAATAGGATATAAGTGATAATGTCTATATAATTGGAATAAAACAGAGAAATTACGAATACATTTCAGATTTTTCACATTCCATAAATTAAACTTAATTATTGTACTAGTAAAAGTGGGTTAATTCAGTAAATATTTTATGATTCAATTTATAGTAACATTAAGTCTATATAAATGATTGTTCTAAGTTACACAAAAAGATATACCATTTGAATAAAAAGATTGAATTAAGGTTGAATATATTATAACACTTTTCGAGAAGTTTTAAAATATATATATCTATATTCTTGAAAATATTATGGCTTTGTTATATAACATGATTATTAAAATTTCCTAACCCATTTTAATTTATATTTAAAAATCAAACCAATATATTTAAATTATTGTACTTCTTTAATATTAAATTAATTTGAAAACCAAAAATAATGAAAATAAAATAAACTTTTCAAACAATGAATATTTAATTTATAATTTATTTGATTATTTGATGAATTTATTTCAAAACGAATAAGTTTAGATTTAGATAGATTTAGTTTGTATTTTATATTTCAAAACCAAGAATACACAGAATTTAAAAAATTTATTAGACTCATGAAATAATTTATAAATTGATTTGTCAGTTAATAACTTAATTGTGTCATCAGCAAAACTAAATTATTCAATATCAGTATTAGTTAGTATTTTTAAGAAATCATTTCTATCATTCTTTTAGTCTGCGTAAACGTTTATTTCTAGTAAATTTGCTCCGATTTTTACGTGTAGCCTAATTAGTGATATGTCAAGGCGTGTAGATTGATTTTCAACGCCATTTTCAAAAAAGAAAAAAAAAAAACTCAAGCAGAAAATAATTTAGGAAAATATACAATTTCAAGATTTCAATATTTAAAAAAAACAATTCCAATATTATTGTTTACTGAACATGGCATATACATTTTTGACATAACAACACTATTCATTGAACTCCACACAGAATCATTTTTACGTTAGCTTACAATAATACATTGAATTTCTTCTCTACTAAAATTACCCTAAAATTATGAGGAAGTAATGGTACTATAGTGTTGTTACTGTAAAATACAAAGATTCAAACGATAAAGTTTAAAATGTNTTTTTTTTGTTATTGTGAGGTTTTTATTATTTAAATTTTTTTCAACAATCATTGTTGTCACGGGGACGCATATTGTTATATACATTTTAACATAATATGACATATACTACATATTTTTCTGTTGACAAAGCAACACTATCAACTGAACTACTCTCCGAATCGTTTTTTCGTTTGAAATTTTGTATCGTTGCTTACAGTTATACATTAAGTTCGCATCTGTATCAAACCTTCCCAATTTTCCTCCTACAACAGTGAGTGCAACTACGCTACAGTGATGCTCCCACAGGCTAAACTACATATTACATAATACTCATAAGCCGTATACTCTCAAAATTTTGCTGAAAAATCACGGGAATACTGCATATACTCTATATATTTGATAGTCAAAATAATCAAATGAAAATATAAAAAAGACAAATTTGTTATAGTGTATAATATATTTATCAGTTCCTGTTTTTACCATCAATTATCACTCAAACCATAAAATCAGATATTTTATTTATATCTGTTATATTAATTAGAAATTCGCAATATTCTTATGGTTTGTAATTATTTATTTGATAATTTTTTGAATTTTGAGGTCTATTTCGGATATTTTAATTTAATCTTTGTGAATTGAAATTTATTTCTCCCTTAACAGTATACATCCATCGAAAAATTTAAAAAAAAATTGATGAGAAAACCATTGCGTGCGAGGTATGTCTGTCCTGTTTTAGTTTCATTACATCCATGTTGCTATAGTAATTCATAATTCAACAAAAATAATTTTTTTCTCGTAACAAAAATCCCCGAAAAGCATTCATCCTCCATTTCTTCGCCTTAAATTTCTATTTAAAAAATATATGCCTTAAAACTGCTAGTGATATCCTCTTTAATTTAAAACAAAAAACCGCTTAACGAATGATTTGTTACGGATTGACAAATATTTCGATTTTCAGATAAACTATACGAATATAATATAACAAATAAAAAAACATATTGTATTTCAATGAATATTAATAATATACGAAATTATAATACCAATGAGATGGCGACTTTTGAATAATATTCATACAATTTATTCTTCTTTTGTATATTTTAAATTAGGCTCATAAAAGTCATTTAATAATAAGTAACATTCATTTTTTTAATTATTTGATTCATTGGTTTACTTCACTTGGTTTTTTGTGATATGATGTAATATATTGATAGTATTTGTAATATATATATAAAATTAATTTTTGGTGAATTTCAGATTCGAATAATAGCTACAACTTGTTCAGTTATGGGTGCAGGATTCAATATTAAAGAAATAGTTTTCATCAATATAGCATGGCTTATTAATTCGAATATAACGGTAACGTAATAAACTTTGAAAAATATTAAATTAATTAATACTGTTGAACATAATTATTTGTTCTCTAATATAAATACAAATCTCTAGCTAATGGAGAGTATATGGACCTACAGTAAATAAATGTTAGTTAATCGTTGGTGTTGTGGGTGACCAATGAACATTGATTTCCAGGTTTAAGAATACGCAAATAGGGTTGTACTTAGTTATAGACTTAAGAATTATTATTTCCGTATCCTCTTCCCAATCTGTTTATTGTTGTAAGAGTTGAGGTTTTGTTAATTTTGACCATGATGAAACATTCCTTACCAGTTTGTTAAATAAAGGTTGTAAGGATCCAAAGAGATTAGTCTTAATATTTTTCGGGTTTAATTGAAAAAAAAAAATCAATTAGCAAAAACATGTCTAATATAGCATTTATTACAGACCGTTAAATTGTCTATTAACGTACATTTATAGTTTACAGAGTTTCCTACAGTGCAATCCAAATACTAATAATTCAATTTTTTTACAATCAGGTTTTGTGTTAGACTCACACAAATATAGAGACAAATTCAATTTTAATTTTCATCAGTCCGTCACATTATTATATGTGTTTTCGTGAACCTAGCATTTTTCGNTATGTCTCTATGCACCGATTTACGTGGACTCTTCGCGCGCCAGTTTGCGTGTTGGCCCTTACCGCTGTGCCGATTCTAACGTCGAGACTGGTTCGCGGTCGTTTTAGTGACCTTCGCCGTGCGTTTACATCACACAAATAATACGGCACGTATGTTTTATCGCCACTGCCATTACATTTCCACATTCAAGCAATCATCGTCAATATCTCTTCATGTCCGTTATTCTTCGCTGTCGTCGTCTAGCAAAATTACCGTTGTCGCCATCACCGCTAGCCGCCGATATTTCGTGCGGCGGATCATGTGCCCTGGAACCCCCAGCTAAAGATGCTTAGTTCGCGCTTTTGGCAACAATATGTTATTGTATTGTTCAGTCGAGTAATAACCTCACACGCCGGGCTCTGCATCTGGGTCGTGCGATAATAATGGTAAAAATATATATTGATAAAATATTTTGTTTACAGCCGTTCGTATTGCGCCAGAGCCTTAGTAGATAGTTGCCCTGCCAATTCGGTGCGTAGAGATTGGCAGCGGCTGAAGTGGATTTATACAACCAGTCCTCGTCCGGAGAATGTAGATTTGATTTCCAATAGCTTTCGCCGTTTAATTTGACCTCACGAATAAAGTTGTGGCCCATAGTATACCTTAATAATACCGTTTTGACGCACTGCGTAAAATAATTATATTATTATAATATTTAAATTGAAAAGCTGACGCCCATAACAGTGCTATGTGCCCAATTGTCTCGCATCTAAATGACAGCGTTCTTTGACGCACATCGAAATGGCGTAGATTCCACCACGAGAATCAAGACGACAATTAAAGCGATACGTAAAAGTATAGCGGAAAGCGAGTCGATACTCGTCGATTGGACCAATCCGTGTGATATACGCCAGTAATTTCAACGTTAACAGGAGCATCAGCGGAAAGGGTTTCCGATATATTTTAATATACTCAAGCCGTTGACCGGACCACCCATATAACTATCGGGTTGTCAACACGCAAAAACGCCACAAAAGAGCAATGGCAAAAGGTGTTGCACGGTGACCACAATCATCCACATTACGAACAGCGGGAGGAAGACGATAAAAAGCACTCGCCGTTGCGACGACAGCAAATATCAAAAAGATCAGGCAGTGCAAGAAATGGCCGATAAGCACTACGTATTAATTTTTGATTATGCTAGGTGCCGCGATATTTTGACTCCACACTCCAACATACACCAATGTAATAATGTTGTAATATTTCAAATTCACTCGAAACATCTCGTAAATTTGGTTTGATAACCGTCGACGGGCGCACGACTTAGGTTCCTAACCAACGTATCTGTTTCTCGTGTCTCGGTCCTAACCATTGAGCAAATCGTAGCAAGGCGTCTTCCAAATGTAAAGATTGCTCACATCATCATTGCCTTCGTATATATTTTATCAAAGGAACTTGACAAACTTAGTGTTTTTATATACATACTACTGACTTATGGTAGTTTTTTTGTTTATTAATGTATAACCAAAATCCACTTTAAATCGATTCACCGATACCAAAATCATTAACGAATATCATTAACGTTATCATTAACGAAAAACTGTTAATTACTGTGTTGTAATTATTTCACTAATTAGTTGTTGGTAATTCGGTAGGTATGCCCAATAATTAGTTACCTAATAAGATGAAATAAATAATTAGGATACATAGTACAATAATAATTATCAATATTATTACCTGCCTCCTCAAGTTGAATGATGATGATTTCATCAAAAATTAAACACAAACATTTCTTTTAACTAAAACTCGATCTATTTATGAAATTTTTAATATAGGTTGCCATTTGAAAATCAAAAGTAGGTATTTATTTTATCCCTACAAATTAAGGTGACAAATAATATTGTAAGTCTTAAATTTTAAACTAGCTTTTTTCTTAAATTTTTAAAACATGAAAATATTCTAAAAAGTAAATACATTCCGAGATATTGTGTGTACCCATTTTAATGAATTACCTTGTATATGAGGCGTAATTCGTAATCTTGCTATCTGTAAATAATGTATAAACTGTAATATACAGTAATGTATTGTTTATGTTATTTTTAGTGTTCATTTTAATCATTTTTGTGTATTAAACCGTACAATTTATACGAACAATTAAAAAACATGTAATAGAATAATAAATTATTAATGCTGTATCTCCAGCTTTCAAAATCTTGATGAAAATATTTTAAAGATTTAATGTACTTATATAATTTAACACATGAAATATCTATGACCTTTAAAATGTTGATTTAACATAATTTGACAGTTATATTATTACCTACGTTGTATTAATTTTGTGTTATCTGTAATTGCAGATATATTATGCGATAAGTTTGGTTTTTGAGATGCAAANTTTTTATAAAATAATAATCGGAACCGTTATTTCAATATTTGTAAAAGTCATTCTAGGGAAATTAGTTATACCTTGGTTGGGGGTTAAATTGTTGAAGAAATCCAATCGCGGTAACGGGGAAAGTAAATAAAAAATAAGATTTCTTTAGTCTAAGACGTATTATAAGATTGATTTGAATAATATTATTTATGAATTTGTTTAAATATTAATGCATGCGGGGTATAGATCATTAGTGAGATGGTCATCCCATGTTAAAACATGTTTTCTTCATAGTATTATATGTTCAAAAATTATTTTTTTTATTAATTGTATAACACTTTCACAAATATTTTTTTTTTGTATTACCTTATATTATTACCAATGCCGATACGGTATACAATGTAAAGTGTACATTGTACACTAGTAAAAAACACACAGGATCATTTGGAATTTATATTATTTTTAATATATCAGATTTTGAAAAAATGTTTAATATATTATTGTACCTATTGTGTATTTTTACTTATGAACTTGTACAATTATTGTATTGATTATAGATTACAAAATAAAACGTGGTTAGTAAAAATTGTATTACAAATAAATAATTTATATATAGAAATAAATAAATGAATGCGTCGTCTGGAGTATTATGATATGTGTATTGTACAATCTTCAAATTATAAATCCATCATCAGATAAATCACAAAGTCAAAGTAAAACGCGACTGAATATGAAAAAAAAAAACAAATTAAGGAATACACAGAGTAAAAATTTTAAAAATTAGTCGTTTTACTTAGAAATAATTTATTTTAATAGAAGAGATTATTTTAAATAAATTATTATTAGACATTGAAATGTGAAGAAATATAAATAGTTTGATTATTTTTTATTATTTACAATGTAATGTTATAATATATTATTTTTAAAATTTATCCATGTTTAAAAACTTAGGTATTTTTTTGTTAGGAGCAAGTAGTTTTTTTATCGTAAATTACAATGGTATTTTAAGATAAATTACCAAGTGATTCACTCAACTTGAAACATTTATTACTTTAGAAAGTATTATTAAAACGGCTCAACAATATTTTACATTTATGTAATTTTTAGTCACCCTTATTTTTGTGGGTAAAACCACCAACTACTATTGATTTTTAAATGGTTTAACTTAAAAATCCCAAACATTTATTGGGTATTAATTAAATGAATGCTGGTACTAAAATTTTTGATTTCCATCAAACCATTTATGAGATATTTCACTTTTAAGTATCGGCAAGAGAAAGTTGAAGTGCATCAATATTAGAGTGTAGTACATCGTTTTAAAAATAAATCTCAATACACTGCCTGTACTAAAAACTTACGAATGCAATGTTATGCTCCCAGAATATGTGTATTATTATTTATATTTATAATGATGTGTCGAAAAGATAAAAATACGGTCGAGAACATTGTACATGGTATTAAGTAAACAAGTAGTTGATATAATAAATACAAGAAGTAGTACGATTTGGGGGTTTCTAGGCTATGTGCCTGAGCCTAAGCCTGCGCTATACCTGTTCCCTCGTACTATGTGCTATACTTTTACATGACCATCCGAATTGTCCACCACGTGTTCGACATACACCCCCCTGCACCGCCACAGCCGCCGCCTTCGCCCGTTATCACAATTATTACAAGTTATACCTAATCTTATTACATATTATATCGTATCCACTGTTAAGTATTTGTTATTGTTATTTGTATTTATTTTGTTTTAATTTTTTAAATCGTTTACCCGAATAACTGTCATTTTCCAAAGAACTTTGGGTCACTTCAAAATTTATTTTTTCTATTTATTTCAATGGATTTTTCATTGTCCACAGCGGTAGAGCGCAGAGTGTCGAAATCGGTTGACGACCTATTTAAAATTATTTGTTGATTGCAATTGAGTAGTATTTTTTTATAATCTTCACAAAATCCGAATAAATGTTTGAGGGGGGAGCAACCAGAAAATTTATTTTTATCCGTGAAATTTATTTTGCCATTGTTATCCAAATCCTAACCAGCGTTTTCGTGTTCATACAAATCGTGTCGTGTATAGGAGCAGTATCTTTTTAGATTCGAGGATATACCTGGTGATTTTAATTTTTTTTATTTCTACGCCATTCAGTTCGTATGGCATTTCGGAGAAAAGAAAAGCCGACCCATTATTTTGTAAAATATATATCCTACCGCGTTGTCCGGTTTGTTCACTTTTCCCTCAATAAACAAGTAACTCTCGTACGATAGAGTGTACGCGTCCATATTTTGAATAGATATTCTAATCCGTGTACCCTTAAAATGGTCGATATTGTATTAGGAAATGGATGAGAAAAAAAGCTTGCTTCAATTGTGTCGGGGCAAAATCGCAAGTGCTAAAAATAGGCTGCCAGAGGTGGCATATCAGGCCGACTGTGGACGGAAATCGGGCCATCGGGAACGGAAACCGGCCCGTCATCCTCTGGTGCGTTGGCCGGGGTACGAGCGCTTGGAGTTGGCAAGCGAGGGCGTTCACTGTAGACTCCGACCGGTACACTAGAGTGGAGAACGCCGTAATCTGGTTCTGACTGCGTGACGATAGAGAATCGTTAATGGGATCCAGGTGGAGTGGCACTTCGTCGAGCAAGCCTGGAATGCTGGTGACGGGCAGCACGATCCTCTCAGGAAGTTTGAGAAGCTAAAACTCATGAATCGTACTACCCGTAGCTCGGCGAGCAAATGGGACTACCTGTGGTGCAGAGGGCCCGGGGAGGGCTGGTTTAGCGTGGCTCCTGGGAGTCCCGGAGAGGCGTTTGCAGATGGTATCGAATGACTCCGGGAGATCGAGCAAGTTCCTCACTCCCATATACTTTGATTACGACTCCGCCGATGCTCGCTGCTGTCAAGCCTCACGTACCACATTCAGAGTGTCGTCATCCTGAGCTGCTGTTGCTATATCTGCCGCTGACTGTGATTTTTGTGTTATTACACATATTAATACACATATTAGAATATTCCGTCAATGGGTAGACAGAAATCAATTTCAACACTAACATTATTTTAGCTAACACTACATCTATTTATGGAACTTTAACGCATATCATAAATAGGTATCGGGTAACATTATACGCAAACACTAAACATAATTACATATTTTACTGATGCGGCATATTTAACCACGTTTTTTACATTTTTAAAGAACATATCCAATCATATTTCATTTTCAATTGTGCATAAGTAGTGGATATTTTGACATTTTCAAATAGATGCATATTATTTGAAGTTAAATATGATAGTTTTGCGCAAAAAATCTCGAGCCTTAGGGATTACATATGTTAACTTATGTTATCTTTACTATAAGGTTTATAATGTTTATTGTTATTAAATAATACATTTTAATTAATAGTTTAATTTATAATTTTGTTTAATAGGAGTAGGATCAGATGAAATTAATGAAAGCGATACCGTGACAAATTCATAAAGTGTAGATGAATGTCTGCGAACTGTTGAATTATATTTGAACAACGTGGTTTTGTTTATTTTTAATAGGTGAAAACAATTAATACCGAATAACACTGTAGCAGAGACAATGGCCGGAATCGTACTGATATCGATCGTATGGTGGTTAGTTTACTTGTATATTAAGATGTTCCAGAAAAATTACGAATATACAATTGGATTAGCTGCAATTGAATACATCTACTACTTACTACTTTATGTGATCATTATGGTTGTAAGGAGAGTGATAAAACTAACCAGGTATGATCCACCATTAATGGGCATAATATTAGCAAGTATTCTATACAGTATAAGTTTAAATGATATTTACAAAGCATTAACTTCATATAATTGCCCGAGATACGAGGAATTCGGATACATTATCTTGTAAGTTTACATAATATTTAAGATATGTAATTTTTTAATTTCGTAATTTTATTCGGTACCCACTAAACATTTTATATTGCCTAACATCTTTGCGATGTAATATGATTTGTGTTTTATTTGGGACATTATTACCAATACCGCTATGGAGGTTTTATTTTATCGCTATTATATTATAAACTTATAACATCCATACAACATTTAAACCTTAACTTTTTTTAAAATATTTCTTCGCTCTATTAATACCTACACTATACGTATTACTATCCTAAACCTATTAGTACTATAGGTTATTTTATGTAAAATATAGTAATTTATCTTGATTAGTCCAATTATGGAAAATATATTATACAAACGGGACATTTTTTTTTTTTAAATCTTTAGTGCTTTACATAACAATTACATAACAGCGATTTACCGAATTTGTCAGACTAGAAAATCCATACAAGGGAACGGGAAAAATTAACCTTTTGAAATAGATATTTATAATAAACCGGATTATTTACCAACAAAGTGCGAATCAAAAATTGTATCAATAAAAAGAAATATTTATCACAAGTTAAAATACCAAAACTCATGGATATATTCGGTTTAGGAGGATACTGTAACGGTTAGTTTTCGGGATAAACCAGATCCAGCAATAGAAAATAAAACGGGGCAAAGGAAAATAACAATTAAAGACCCAGGGTTCGAAATGTCGATTAGAGAAGCAGTTTTAACGGCTGAAGAAGAGTTATCTTCAAATAAATACATACATTTTACACTCAAAATTAATTTAGATGTATATCTACAAAAATCACCTAATTTAATAAAATTTAATAATGACAATTTAATATGGAACCCACGAAGTAGATCTTTAACGCGCCTACACGAATCTTTAGCAGAAATAAATCAAATAATAGAATCGGAAATAACCAGGGAAGAAGCAACAATTACGCATGAAAGGCATACTAAACTACCATAACTATCGTTAGCATTAAGAGTACTTGTTATAACATTAATTTCAATTATTTATGTAACAGTAAGGATGGAACGTAGAAAAGCTGAACAGCGATTAACTGTACACAATAGCCGACATGATACGAATCCAGAAGAATATTATAACCCATTAAATGAGCTTATGCAAAAAGAGCAATACGGCCATTTAAAACCAGTATATAACGATTTACGAACTCATCTTCCACATTTGGGAAATTACCAAGAGCTAGCGAGAGAAACCATATCCTATGAACGTGTGAGACAGTCAGGTCCACCACCTTCGCCAAAATAAATAATTAAGTAAATGGTAGAAAATCTGTATAAATAAAGATTAGATAGTATATAAACAAATAATAAATACAATTAAAAAAAAAAAGGAAATATAAATTAATAAAAAAACATATATAAATGTATAGTGGAGGGATATTAAAAATATGAATAAGGGAATCATACAATATGTTTTAGACGTTCGACGTAAAGAGCTTGGGATTTTTAAGGAAATTGTTCGTAATACTACAGGAATCGGGACACGATTCAACATTATTGGAAGACCGGATAGAAATAAATAGTTTCGCGAGACATTTTGTATACACAAATACGCAACTGGAGGAACCGTACAATATACCGAATTTACATATTATAACCGAATACGAATAATATTTATTATAGACAATTTGTACATGCAACCTGACGATAAACTGTGTTTAAAGATCACAGACTTATTAGACAAAGCAATAGACTATGCACGAGAACGCGTAAACAATAGTTACAAGTTCTAAACTATAAAAACTTGTAAACGATAAAATTAAACATAAAAACATAATAAATACAAATTAAAAAACGAACTGATAATGGGGATGGGAGCGGCTACTGTTGTAGGTGAAGTAAGTTGGGAAGGTATGATACATAAGTTTATTTCATTTATATCTGTAAACAACAATAAACCATTATATAACGAAAGACGATTCCGAGCGCAGTTCGGTAACACATAATTTGAAGTGTCATATTTTTTTTTTTTTTTTTGCGATTTTCGTTTAAATTTGATTTCAAAACACTTAATAAAACAAAAAGTTGTCCAATGATTTTGGAAATTTGATCACGTCTAGATAAGTCCAGTATTAGTATTATAACCAAGTTTCAAGTAACTACGTATATTTAAAACCGAATTACAGCAAAAAACTCACAAAAATAAATTAAAATTCTTAATAATAATAATTAAAGAAAGCTAGGTAAAACCAAAAATACTTACGGCTCACCGCGGTGCTACCGATTATTATTAATTTGTACACTTTACAATATCAGAATAAATAGCAGAATAAATAATCGCCAAACCAGAAAAACGACAAGAATCCTATTTTGTGGTATAATGTGTCTAGTTGGTAATTAAGCCCATCGGCAGTGTCAACACATTTTTTAAAATTATATGTATTATAGAGGGTACGTTAAAATATTCCGATTTTAAGTACCGTTATTTGATATTTATATTACTCCTAACACCATCTAGTAGACAAATAATTTTTTACGACAGGTTTTATACCAACAGAGTGATCGTTAGACGTCGCGCATAGGTTTGAATGTTCGATTTAATTTCTGCAACATTAATATCACTTCGCTATCTGCAAAAGTACATTCTACTTAACTCCTTAGAAATGTACTTGGTAGACAGCGTTGTATACAAGATTTATGCACAGTTTATTATAGGGATTAATAAATATTGTTTATTCAAATAAAAGTAAATGCCTACAAAATAAATCAAACATAATTTATAAACATATGTGTATACGAACTGCGTATAGACCAAGCTAAATTTTCATGATCTCTTATCAAGTTACACAAAATATGGCGCCACCAGTTTTTTTTTTTTCATTACTTCAGTGTACCTTGACGTTTAACAAAACATGGTAATTTGTTTAAAAATTATAAGTGCCCACCCTCCCAAAAAAATGGCTACGGTACTCTATAATTGATGTAATGACCAAACACAATAATAATAGTATTATTATTGTGTTTGGTATATTTAAATTTGTATTATTATAATACAAATGCCATCTACCAGACAAATTATAGGTTTTTTTTTTTTTTTTTTTATGCACGGAGATGATAAGTAAATCTTGGCCGACCCGTTGCAGTGGTCGTAGCATACTTTTAATTGTAATAATATTTGTTTACATTAATACGTTTTTCCGATTTGGCGATTTCTGAGTTGTACGATCAATCGGTCGTTGTATAGTTGGGTCCACACTCGGAAAACTCTAATATCGCTACTATTGTATAGATCGTTCACGCAGCTGCGGGCACATATGAGGACGAACCCGATAATAATAACTGCCAGGTTCCAACGTAGAAAATATATATAACCATAATATTATACAGTATTGCCATTAAATGCGTCTATGGTTTGTGAACATCACATAGAAGTATAGGATACATTTTGAAACGTAATACAGTAATTTGATTTGGGGGGTTTTAACAATATTAATATGATCATATTATACCGTGTTTTATTAAGTATTGAGTAAACGCTTAAATCGGTACCGGTCCAATGGTGGTGGGGAGGGGGCCAGCGGTGCGGCCGCACCCGGCCCCGCGAATTATGTGTTCCCAAAACCACTTCGTCCATAAACAGTCACAATAATATTGTACCAATAGTGGGCAAATATCGATCCACGTGCCGTGTGGTTTTCTTCGGACGCGGGTTGTTATCGACGACACCCAAGATGATACCGATTTTGGGTAACGTACGATCGCGCGCGCGTTACCATTGCGCGTGGACTTTTTTGGTGTACGATTGCGCGTGTTAAAACGATTACACGATTGTGCAATGTTGCCGAATTTAATAACGCGATAATAAGAATTCGAAGCAATTTAAACATAATAAGGAATACGTCCCGATACCGGATACACTCATTCATCAACGGCCAGACCAAACCGCTGGGCAA
Source organism: Cinara cedri (assembly GCA_902439185.1). Lineage (NCBI taxonomy): Eukaryota > Metazoa > Arthropoda > Insecta > Hemiptera > Aphididae > Cinara > Cinara cedri. The sequence continues at coordinate 461,091 of CABPRJ010001467.1, read as the reverse complement.
GACACTTCAAATTTTACCTAAAAAATTTTGAAAATGATAACCAATATTTTTTGTGTTTTAGAATCCGAGAGTAGCAAAAAAGCTATTGGTTTTACTAAAATGTTTATTTATTCTAGTCTGTGGACACGTTTTTTCTTAAGTAAACTTCCTCCGATTTTTATGTATACCAACTTTTCTGAAAGCTCACGGTGACTAACTTTAAAAAAGTCATTTTTTGATTTTCGAAACCATTTTTTAAATAAAATCACTCCAGTGTGGAAAAAACGTAGGAAAACGTGCAATTTCACGATTTCATTATTTTATAAAAACACTAACGACGTTTTCTACGAGAAGTTGGGAAGGTAGGATACATAAAGTTATTTCATTTATATCTGTAAGCAACGATAAACCATTGCTTGACGAAAGATGATTTCGAGCGTAGTTCGGTAGTACATAATTTGAAGTGCCGTAATTTTTTTGCAATTTTGGTTTAAATTAGATTTCAAAACGCTTATTAAAAAAAAAAATCGTCCAATGTTTTTAGAAATTTTACCACCACTAGAAAAGTTCAATACAAGTCCAATAAAGAAAATAACCAAGTTTCAAGCCTCTACGTGTATTTATTAATTAATTATAGCAAATTATAGCAAAAAACTTCCAAAAATTAAAATTCCTTAAAAATTCAAAATTGGCTCAAAATTTTTGACGATAATACCGTTAGAAAGTAAACCATAAAGGCAACAAAAAAGGTGTTTTGTGATTTTTCTGGTAGAAAACGTCGTTAGTGTTTTTCCTTCTAAAATGGACTGAGTCGTAAGTACTGATATGATCAAAAGCTCTGTTTTAAGCTCAACTTACTTTCACATATTAAAAACTAATACATTTTGAAAACTACCTCAACATATAAGTAACTTAATTATATTATTGGAAAACGTCTAACTCACTCTAGAGAGAACTGGCAATGAACCCATCTAACATGAATGACAAAACTATGTATAACCATCTTCTGGCCATCTGCAACTTAAAAAATCGTCTATGAAAACACAATTCAAACTCCTAACATAATTACATTTTATCACGCACAAATACTGACAATCCTTATGGAAGGTAATATGAAGTACTTTCGAGAGGCCATTTTTTGATTTTCCTAATAAATGGAAAAAACCGGGAAAAATATGTACAATATTAAATAAATATTATTAAGAGAAGTATATAATACATATTGCGATTTATTTTACCACAATATAACATATATAATGTTGACAAAGCAACACTATTAACCGAACTTCATTCAGAATAGTTTTTTTGTTAGCAATGGTTTTTCGTTCCTTACAGATACATTGGTACATTAAATTTCCACTCTCAACTTTCCAACTTCACACCCACAGCAGTGGTCTACCCACGTGTGAAGTATGTCCGTCTTTTTTTGTTCGATAACTTTATAGTTAAACAATACCTAGGTATTATCGAAATTCCGTAATTACTCGGTATTCCATGAATTATCTCAACTTTTTAACACACTTCGATTCAAAAACAGAATATTTGTCTAAAGTTATTGGTAAGTATATGGCTACAGTATAAAAGTTTAATTAAAACACTGATTTTATCAAAAAAAAATTAAACCATAGATATTCAAATGAGAAAAATATAATTACTTTGCATTAGGTATACATATTATACTATTTATATTATAAATCAAACGCTTACGTTGTGATGTCACGTATCCAATTAGAGTTGCCACCACATCTATAACATACTCGAATCAAATATCTATAGCTTTGTTTGATACTTAATTAGACATTAATTCATTTCCCTTCTTTATCTTACATTTCCAACTTCTCACCAACAACAGTGGTTGTACTCATCATGTAAAGCATGTCCGTCTTTTAATATTATGTCTGGTGCCCATGGCTTTTGTTACTTTTTTTTTAACATGTTTGTTTTTTCAACCAATGAAGATAAGGGTAAAGCTAATGCAATGCACTTCAAGTAAATTGGGCGATGAACATATTATTTCATTGACTTCGAAAGTTTAGAAGTTTTAATATGAAAGTGACTTAACCAATTATCAAACATAAATGTAAGAACATTATCCGCTCAACCAAGTATTTTCTTTTTCGGTATTTTAATTTTTAAGTTGTAATAGTTCAAATACTCAAATCTCGTTTGAAAATTCAAATACCGAGAAATCAACCTCCATGGTTACAATGATAACAATTTCGATTATAGGCAAATTTACATTAATCGTAATACTATTCATAAATCACAAAATTCGCAGCCCTATATTGATGATGATCACCATCGAGTGACGAAACGAAACGTTTTGGATTTTCCCGCTAAAATACTCTGACCGCTATGACGGTTCGAGTATGAACAGACGTTCGCCGAATTATGACGGGTGGGTGGATCGGTTAGGGGTGTCAATGTCTCGAGGTCGGTAGGGGAGGGTGAATCCTGGGCGTGCGTACGGGACACACCGGAGGGACTGCGCTTCGCCGGGGGCTCGTCGGCGGCACCACTCTAGTCGATCACCGGGAGGTGTCGTGTGATCGTGACGCTCGCGTTGCCTCGCAGTGTCCACAACAGCACTCAGGTATCGTTTCGTTTCGTCGTCGTGGAGTTAAGACCAACAAAATTGTGATAATATCGTCGGTTGTCGGAAAAATCCGAAGAAATATTTCGTGGCGGTTTTACATCGTTTTCCCGACACCACCGAGGTATACGGCTAATTTAAACCGCTATCAGTGTAAAAAATAGTTTCAACAAATTCTCAGATTTGTTTACCTGCATTTCTCCTATCTCTTTTTCGTTGGTCGGCCCGTTGTCCGATTGAGTCCGTTGATCCGCGATACTCAAAGGTGCGCTGATTTTTAAACCGGTAAGTATAATACAACGAGACGTATCAATAATTATATTATTTTTAGTGCATAAAATATTGATATTGATTATTATATTAAAAGTTGATTGTTTTTTTTTTTTTACCATTACCGTATCAATTGACAGTGGTTTATGTATCAGTTCCCTAAGAATATCATTATACTGCATAAAAGATTTTTAATGTTATTATTATTATCCCCATATTTTTGTCCGTAATCAAATTCGTAAATCCCTGTTCAAAATTTTGGCAACACACTGTACGAGTGAAATTGAAGTACTATTTTACAATTTTGAAGTACTAAATTCTACCACGTTCTATTAGCGCATTTTAATAACAGAGCAGATACCTCCATTTTTTGTTTAGCTAGTTGTATTGTGATAGAGAATGTTTGTCGAGTAAATATGTCGAATAATTTAAATCTAAAATCGCAAATAACCAAATTTAACAATATTTTTGTATAACTATTTTTTTTTATACACAGTTGTGTAGGATATTAAATTTAAAGGCGAATATTCTTTTAGATTATAAAATGTTGGTAACTCTATATTTTTAACTTCTCACGAAGTTTTCTATACTTCGTATATTCTATGTAACTTCGGATTATAAAGAAAATATTACATTGTTTTTTATTAAATAATTATATAGATACATATTTTTATTTTTGTCGAGAAACTAATGAAAAACTTGTGTTATTTGTATTAAAAGTTTACCTTTATATAATATTATGGTAAACTTTTACTTTACGTGCACGTATTATTTTTATATGCTTTTAATATTCAAAGTTTATGCAATAGGTTTGTAAAATTGTTTAGACGATTGAAAAAAAATTCAAATTTTATTGTAATAAGTATACCTACTTATCTATTAAAGTACATATTATTATACCTATGTCCAATACTAATATTATATTAAAACGCCAGTTTAATTTATACAAAAATATCAGGTTAATTATCTTCAATATTTTTTATTTGATAAGTTATAATTTTTGATTTATTATAAAGGTAGAGAGTCAGTAAGGACAAATACGTTTCAACGATCCTTAAGAAACTATTCAATAGTATACACGCAACGTCATCAGAATAATGCACTCTTATCTGCATATAGTGTTACTCTTGACTATCTCGAAGCCTTTATTCTGAAACATACCGTGAATAGATTAAAATATTAAAAAGTCTTAATAGTTACTATACTTTTAGAATAATAATATTATTATATTTTAACTATTGAATAAAGCATTAACTAATTAGAACATTTGAATTAACTTCAAAAGATATAATTTTGTCCCCAATTTTAAACTGTTAATCATCAATTTAAATTCTAAATAACTTCCTGATTCGTCGTGTTGTTTTTGTTAAATTATTAAATATTATATTTATCTAACTGGTCGAAAATTATTTTTCAGTTGACTGTAGTACCAAGAACAACGTATTTTTTTTTTTAATCTACACTTCAAGCATAATAAATAATATTGATGAAATGTATGATTTAACTTTAATGTTTATCATGTATTATTTTTATTTTATATTACCACTACGTATTAAAATATTACCTATGGAGTAACATTGCTATGAAAAAAAAGTTTTCAGAAGAAATCAGTGTTAGATACGAATTTTTGTAGATTAATTTAATAATTTTGTTTAATTTTGTAATAAACAGGTTTGTAAGTTTATAATGACATTAAATAAAATCTAATTTCTAACTGGTTTCTAACCGGTTGTTATGTTACCGAATCGCTCTAACTTTTGTAAGTTGCACATTAAAAAAAAAAAAACATTTGTAACAACTAAATCCACTTTAATAACTTTGAGTTAGTAACTTGCCTAGCTTCGTAGCTACACAAGTTTACATTGTTTGTATAATACATTGTGATACAATGGAGTTAAATTAAACGTTTATTTTGTATTTTTATCTCAAAACGTATTCTTGTTTTATATTTACTATCTTTGATACATCGTTTTTCTGTACCTACCTTCTGTACTAGTTTCTGTATCTACGTCATATATCGAATGTTTTTAGTTACATTGAATTCTGGGTTATTAACTCAACTACGCTTATAGGGTGATGTTTTTATCGTGAATCAACAAGGGATGGATAGCAGTCATATCATATTCATATATTTATATATGTTTAGATATTCATTCCGTAAGTTCATCGGTTTAAATGTTAAACTATAACATTTAAGCTTTATCATGTGAACAATAAGTTCAATATGAGTGTTACGCAACAAAATTTTACAAAAACTATTTTCTTTACAAATGTTAGAATTTGATGAGTGCGCGTATAAAATAGTATTTAAATTTGCAAATATTACAAATATAATCATGAAACAATGTCAGAAATACACCAAAATCAATAACCTATCTTAAAATCTTCATAAAAAGATAATCTCTGGACCGCGTGTGTTAAAATAATAACTATATGCATGTATATATAATAATTATACAGTTCAATTGTTTTCAGATTTGTACACGGATTAAACAAACGAAAAAAAAAAAAACTAAAATGTCTAACTAAAATATTCATTGTTCGTGTCCATCCTAATGAATGTTTGAATATTATTTCAATAACGATTTCCGTGTGGGGCGTATGTTAGAAGAAAAAGGAGGAGGATTTAAATACTTTTTAACATCCCGCACAAAACCGTGTGCCTCATTCGATTTGTAATGTTTTGTAAATGGTAACTCTGCGGCTGGTATTCCAATCGCGTTTACTGTACTTAACTATATTTAGTTTTTCGTTTTAGAGGTTGATCGTTCACATAATATAATAAAATCCTTTATACGTGCGTAAAAATATGCGAAACATTTCGAACCGGGCCGTTATTGCTTTTTGAATATTATAATATATTATGATGATATCGTTTGAATATTATATTATTATGCGGCAACCATCACTAAACGTACCTATATATTAAAACTAAGGATTATTCCAAATATCTTTCGCACGCCCATGCGTGACGCGTGGACCGAATATTTTTCTACTCGGTCCTCGGTAAATAGATTCAAAGATTTCCCTTCCATAATATTTTTATGGAAATAAAAAAGTTGACTTACGTCTGTTAACGGTAGTGGCTTGGGATTAGCTGAGAAAAAAAATCGAGTTTTTACACGAATAAGGCGAAAGCACCGAGTATGTTACAAAAGGAGAAAAAACCATTTTCGTCTCGACGGCCGCAAGTGCAACACGCCGAGGGGACGTAATAAAATATGTGGAACAGCTTATTTCGTGGAAAATAATATATAAAACATGTCTTACACATGTACGATTTTTATTCCGTTTCGTCTTGTTTATCGCAAACGTTAACAACTTACTACTCTACTTACACAAAATGCTATTGCAGATGGCGGTATATTTCGTCATCTATCTGAACGGAAAATATCGATGGCATTTTAGTTGGATGAACGTATATTTCGTATAGCATATGTACCTAACCTATACACCTAATGGCGTATACGGTAATTAATTTGGGGGAGGGTATTATAAAAAAGTTTTTAAGTTTTAGTTAATACATTTTTTTTTGTTTTGTTTTTATTTTTAAAATTGTACAATCTGTAAGTATTATTTTTACAATAAGCACAAATGATATTCATGTAGGTAACACAAACATATTAAATTGGCAATTCAATATCTATTGCATTAAGGCAGTTTATGTTTTGAGAGAAGGATCCATCCATTGATGGAACTTCATGGCGGGTGTGGGGTTTGAGGTTTAGTCCTCCAAGAGGTCACGACACTATTTCCGTTTTAGGCGCCTTCTGTCCGTCTAGTTAATACATAGTTTAAATAAATTCATAAATACGCACATGTGCTATACCAACCATCAATTTCGGGGAGAGGGGTCGAACCCCCGAAACCCTCCACCTATATACGCCATTGTACACACGTAACATGAAAAAAAAAAAATTAGATAAAAACAAATCAATTTAAAATATTGCGTCGCAATCGTTATCTCAAGTTATATATCCAGATTTTGTAATCAATCATTCAATAATATTCGTTAAGATTTAATTTATACTGTGTCGGTTGGAAACTTTCGATCATAAGTTTCATCCACTACACGCACTGTACTGTTGTCGCCACAATCACATAATGTTATCCGTGTCATCCTTACTCGGTTTATGATTGTCCAGTACAGGAATATGCAATATTTTTTTTTAAATAGTTAATAACTATACAATGTCATAGTACTTATGGGAGGAAAAAAAAATTAAAAAAACCTATAATATAAAAATTAATTTAATGATAAAATGCGCTCGCGTAAAATAAATTGGTTTGCATATACACTATGAAACGAATCGCTGAGAGTATTGACCTTTCATAAGTGGCGATGGAATATCGTATAGTTCGAATGTACATTCGATCTTTGAAACCGTCAACTCGTCGGGGAACGTTTCGGAGTTGAGATTGATTGACAAAATATATATATATATATATATTATATACTCGTATACGTAATATTAAATTAATTAAAACAAGTGTTTTCGGTACAATATAATATATTATACACTATAAGTATGTTATTATTACTGTACACACGTGAATTACTTTGAAAATGTAAGTAGGCAGGTCGCAGGTGTATGAAAAGTATAAAACAAATCTAAATTGTATTTATAAACGAGTAAACTTTGAAAATGAAATCAATTTACAAATTTTTAGTATGTATTTTTTTTTTTATCATATCGACAAAAGTGTTTAAATCGCTTTTTTAAAATTATTGCTTTTTAAATATGGCAAAAGTATTCACGAATGTATATTGAGGTGGGACATAAAACGACACAGACGCATCATTATAAGTGAAAAATTAAAATAATAATAATATTGGGTACCTATACGTTATAGTAATTTTTTGTATATTTCGCGATATTTTTGATTAGCGTGCAAAATAATAATAAGTAGATTACTTATTACTTACTTATTGTATTGTTACAGCAAATAATTGTTTAGAAATATTTATATTACATTTTTTTTTTTGTATAATAATTAACCTAGACATAGGTTAGCCGGGATAATATTCTTATTGTACCTGATGCAGTTTAGTAGTTAGTAGTAATTTAATTTATACTCAAGACGTTGGATAAATTGAATCCGAACGTTAAATATTTAATTTACAATGTCTGTTCACAATTATTATTGTTTGCTTATAATATATATTCAACGTTTATGAGCATAACGCGGAATAGGTACAACTTTAATAGTATGCAAAATTCAATAGACAAAATGGCCCTAACAATATATAAATAATATTCCAAACAGAAACGTTAAATTAATTTAACATTTTACACTTAAAATGAACCATGGCTGATGATTTTTAGTCTTGATTTCCATTTTAAAATTTTATTTCGTTTTAATCACACAAGGTAAATAACTATGTAATAACCAACCTTTAATTAATAGCGGTTGATTTGATTTACAAACTATAGCTATTTAAATTATTGTATTCGGCAGCAAATAATAATTGGATTGTCCTTTTAAGAAAGGACACAAGTCAATATTATTTCATTTTCATTACAGAATTATGTTTAACATGGCTTAATACTTCAATATTATTTATTTATTTATTTAGCGAATATACTAGCGAAAAATGTCTTTACAAGAGTACAATAATAGATAAAATTATGGAATAAATTATAATTTTTCGTTGATTACGAACAAATTTGTTAATATAGTTATCCAAATTTATAGTTTTATTCATTTTTTTTAAATTCAAATTTAAATCTTAATAAGAAGACTGCAGCCAAAAACATTTTACGTTCACTTAAAATGACTATGTCCTGTGATGAACCAGTCTTAGAAGGAGCAACTGCCCGCCAAATATTTTACCGAGGGGGAAATAGGGTCTTTCTGTTCCCTCCTGTAGTTATAAGTCACGATGAAACTTATTTTAACAAACAGAATTAAAAAAAAAAAAAACACACAATTCATTCAATATCCTCTTTTCATCCATGATAATAATAACAAGTCCTATCAATTATATCGTTTAATAATTTTATCGTTATCTATCACAATGAAAGATATCTTAATTCGTGGTGAATTTATGATTTTTGCAGGCAAAATGTTCTATTTCTTATCACCATACCACCGCTATCCGCTAACCATGGTACTAACAATTGTTACCTATTGACTGTAATCTAATCAGTTTGATTACTTGAATTTCTAATTGCAATAGTAGCATAAAGCATTTATTTCATTATTTAATATAATTTGCGTTTTGTTATGGAATTATAACCTTTTTTTTTAATTTTATAATTAGTATTATGTATATTTTTTTTAAATTATAAAACGTACGTTTTGTTGTTAGTATATGTACCCTACTCTGTACATTTTTACTGTTTGTATTTTTACACTTTTTGTTTTAATATTTTAATTTTGAGTATCACTAATTAATAACTATAATACCGATTTCTATATTAGAAGGAAAAAAAGGGGAATTTATATTTCATAACTAATCGATTTTTAGTTTTATCACAGCCTGCTCTCACCCTCGAGAATTTAGCCCAGATTACACCTATGGGTACAAGACTGAAATCCGTTGCTTAGAGTTTTCGTGAGACCGTAGTTGGACAATTATATAAAACGTTTTGGCGATGTTACAGTTTAAGAGTTGGGTGGTGGATGTGCGATGATCGTGATTTATAGTTCGTTGAGCTTTTTACGACTCGAAATTAAGAAGAGTATTGTCCGCGGTGAAAAGATAAAAATGTCTACAGGGCAAAAGAGAAAGGGACCGGACGAAGAGTAAAAAAAAAAAAAAAATGAGTAAGAGAGAGAAATACTAAAGAGATATAATGTCGGTAAAAAAATCCTTTTGTTTTGTAGACGCGCAAACGATACACGAGAAATGAGCTTATGACAACGACGACGACGACAACGGTGATGGTGACTGTGCGAGATGTAAAGAACGGCTCGACCGGCTTTTTTGTGTGGCACAATGGCTTTCGTATGCATGTAAATACCGAGTAAAATGTTTTCATCGCGTCTTTAACGAATAATGCTCAAAAGTATTACAAATAATATGTATATGTAGACATAATCTCTTTGGATTAAACACGGATAATATAAAATGTGAGTACACAATAATCTATCGTGCACATAAAATATTACAGCCAATCCGGCTTATTATTAGCTATTAAATGTTGATCTCTGCTCTACGAAGATTTTGAGAAAATTCTATTTCGATTTTATAATTTTTCGTTTTTTATTAGACCAGACCGATTTTCATTATAGTGATCTAATTAACTATTTGTTTTTCAAACTTATTTATTATTATTTTCTATAATTTATAAATTGCACATTTAGGTGTAATAATTTTGTATACAAATGTTGAGATAACAATTAGAGAATACTTGAATAATCGTTTAGATACCAATAAGAGATAAGTATACTGTAATTAACAATTTAATTATCAAAATTAAAATAAATAATCAGAAATTTGAATCTAGATAAAAAAGAATTATTTTTTTTTTACTTTTTAGTTATTATGGAATTAAGTAACAAAATTGTTCCTACTATGACATTTCGAAAAAGTTGTGTGATTGACGTAATTTAATAATAATTGTATAAATTATGTTAATACAAATTACATATTATTTCTAATAAGTATCTACATAGTTTATTTATTTATCTCAGATAACTTATATTTGTCCAATTTATCTGGATAAGATAAAAGATAAAAATGTACCATGCTAGATAGAACGCAATACTGCAGACTAAATAAAGCTTTTTGTTTTCAAACATCATCTCATATTTTTAAAACCGTTGCGACTCATAACCAAGATAATACACATTTAATCCAATCAGTTTAATACGTGAAAACCATCTATAATCGAATTTCCTGGAAACATCCGTACTAATATTATTATTATATCGCGATAAAATAATCACTACGTATAACAGATAGGTATATAGATACCTATACATTTTAAGAAATGCAGGTAATAGTATTATGTTATCGACATGAACGATTTTTACTCGATATCGATACCTATTATATCGTTACGCCAACGAAAATAAACACCGGGTACTGCACGACTGAGCTGTTCGCGGTCCACATTGTGTCAAATCGGATGCTGCAACCACACAGTACCTACCTATCGAGTGAATCGTTATGCCTAACACAATATACGCGAAGTTTACGCATTATAATAATAACGGTGGTAGGCTGCTGCCGGTTCGTCCCCATCTTACCTTCATTACGGTAAATACTATTATTTACAGCACAGAACGACAACGATAACAATATTATTATCGTCCCGTTTGTGCGTATGACAACATAGTTCAGTTCCGCGGTGTATATTATTTAGTGTATCTATATAGAGTACGAGAATCTCGTTTTACATAGTACAATAGATTAGACCTCTGTTTTTAACTGATAATACGATAATTTATTATTAAATGCAAAGGTACCCTGGTAACACTGATACAAAAATATCATTATTTTTATTTTTAAAATGTATGCGCATTTAATTTTCACGAGCAACGCCGCAGTAAAAATTATTTTTGTTTTGTACACGTATAATACTTACCTAGAAGTATGCTCAGAAGATTTAAGTATGTAGAAAGATTTTCATTACTATAAGAAATAGTATAAGTAAGTAAAAGTAAAGGAGCTCTACTTCCCTTTGTTTTTTTTGTAAATTTACCTACAATTCAATTAATAGATTCATATATTATATTGCTATTATATATTACATATAATATAAAAAGAGGTGATACTGGGAATGGGAGCGGCCACTGTTTTAGGTGAAAAGTTAGAAAGATTAAATAAATAAGGTTATTTCAATTTTATCTGTAAACAACGATAAACCATTGTATAACGAAAGGCGATTCTGAGCGCAGTTCGGTAACACATAATTTGAAGTGTTATAATTTTTTATTTTTTTACGATTTTCGATAAAATTTGATTTCAAAACACTTAATAAAACAAAAAGCAGTCCAATGATTTTGAAAATTTTACCACGTCTAGATAAGTCCAGTATAAGTATTATTATCAAGTTTCAAGTCTCTGTGTATATTTAAAACCGAATTACAGCAAAAAAACTCACAAAAATAAATTAGAATTTCTTAAAAGCTCAAAAGATTTTAAAATGATACCATTAGAAATTAAATCAAAAAGACAACAAAAATATATCTTGTGATTTTTCAATTAAATCATTTTTTCTGGTAGAAAACTGTGTTTTTATAAAATAATAAAATCGTAAAATTGTACGTTTTCCTACGTTTTTTCCCACTTAAGTACTTTTATTTAAAAAATGGCGTCGAAAATCTAAAAATGACTATTTAAACGTATCATCTAGAGAACTAGAGCTTTTAGAAAAATTCCTACACGTAGAAATTGGAGCAAGTTCAATAGGAAAAAAACGTGTCCACAAACTAGATGGAAAAAAAATAAACATCTTTGTAAAACCAATAGCTCACTCGCTATGCTCAGAATCTAAAAAAGACGGATGCACTTTTTCTGTGGGTAGGCCACTATTATAGGTGAGAAGTTAGGAAGGTTGAGGGGAAATTAATGTGTATCTGTACTCAAAGATTAACCATTGTTAACGAAAAATGATTCTGAGAGGAATTCGATGAATAGTGTTGTTTTGTCAACAATATTCATGTAAGACTATGGTCAAATTAATACATTTGCATTATATATTTTCTTTAAAAATAATTGTTGTTGTATATAAATATTGCAAAAAATATTGTATCTTTTTTCCGGTTTTTCCCATTTATTGAGAAAATCAAAAACTTACCTCCCTCAAGTACCACCCAAGTACCACCCCAGTCAGATTGCAAAACTCAAAAATGGCTCATATGTTTTTATAATTTTTCAATGTCTAGAAAAGGCAAATATAAATTTTCTGTCCATGTTTTTAATCACTAATAAAATTTATAACTGAATAATAAATACATTATTTTCGTAAATTTTCCCGTTTTCCCGAAATTGTATCAGGGTTTTCTCCAGATAACTTTTATGAAAACCGTTAAGAAAATTTTATGAAAATCAAAAATTGACTTTCCTTAAGTAGCATGCAGATAAAAAAAAGGTTTCCTTAGAAAAGGTCCTACACTTTAACACTTGATACATCAGAGCAAGATTTCTGGTAGAAAACTTTGCACAAAAAATCGAGGGGTGTTTTGTAATTAAAATAATCTGAGCGAACGATGGCTTGGGTCTCTAGAAACACTCGAAATGCATTTGTTTTTTTTTCTAGTTTAGGTAAAAGGAAAAAAAATGCAAAATATTTTTATTTTTTTTTTGAAAGACGGGTTCGAACTTGCAAACCATAGGATGAAACAGATATGTATAAATTAATGGTTGTTCATCTACGAGAAACATATTTAAGGGAAAACAATATTTAGTTATAACATAACATAACATAAAATGTCCGCATAATATTAGAAATTCAATAAGCTATAATTTCGAAACTTAGTCTGCTCAATTCTGACTTCACCATCGTTCTTAAATCGGTAATATACACATGTTCAAAAAAAAAAAAAAAAAAAAAAAAAAAAATGGAATATCTCATAGATGACTTTACAGATATCAAAAATTTCAACTCTAAAATGTATTTTAAATAATACTCCTATTAATGGAATTTTAATATAGGTTGCCATTTGAAAATAAAAAGTAGGTAGTGGTTTTACCCGCAAAAATAAGTGTAACAAAAATTAAAATGAATATAAAATTGTAAAGATGCTTGTTTCTTGAATGTTCTAGAAAACAAATTCCGAAAATAATTAATACTTTTCGAGATAATGAGTATACCCACTTAAAATGAATCACCCGGTACATTATTAAATTTATCACTAAATCAAGGCTCCCATAATTTCTCGTTATATAGAAAATAAGTGTAATAAACGTGCCGTGGTTATGCGTATGTTGTATATTATAATAACAATAATATGATTAAAACATAGTTAAAAATGTTAATTAAACGTACTGCGGTGTTATATTCGGTTATGCGATTTCGGTTCCCGACGAAAATGTCCTTTCTGTGTTATTTTGTTAAACGCCGCCGTCCGACCCGAATAACTGTGGCCCGGAGTTTGCATCCCCCGTGTAAATAAGTATACACATCATGACATAGTATTATATTATTATGGTTCTGTAAAATGTAAAATATAAGTATGCTAATTGCTAATATTATGTATACTATGGCCCAGTGGATCAACTAGCCGATAAGTTGGCTAAGCAAGACCTTGAGTGACCCAAAAAGTACAAATGGCCAGCCAACGGACAAGCAATAAAAAGTAGTTTTACCGTGTTTCCACGATATTTTATTAGATATAATTTACATTGGTCTATCTGAATCTCAATCAAGTATGAAGGGGGTGGGGTGGTTAAAATCTTAATATACCTCAAAATATTGCATGTTAAAGGTGTTAATATTCTTTTTTACTTATATCATATATATATATAAATAATATTTAATTAATTTACCACTTTTTCCAGTTATTTGATAAAACAACCAAAATAGTTTGATATGTTTGATAATAAGTAAAAAAAATTGTAAAAAAAAAACCTAATATAATGTATTTACTTAAATAAATTATAAAAAACAAAATATTTACAATGTTTTTTTAAAAACAATATTAACATTTTCTTTTTTATTTGCTTATTTATAATATTGCTTGGAATTACATTTCAATATCTCTATGAATACTTAATAAGATCCAATCAGATATTTTTCTTCACCCATCTTAGAGATTAACTAAGTTTTTAATCCAAAAAATCAAAGAAACATTCATTGAAATAAAAACAAAAGCTGGTCTCAATAGCTAATAACATATTTTAATATTGTTATAATAATATATATAGTTTATATAAATATAGTTTTAGTAGTAAAGATTGGGTTGGAGCCGTGACGTAACTGATCATGCCACTGATAATTTATTATCAACGTCTACGTAAGATTTAAAAATAGATAGCTGTCATTATCATTACTATCATTATTACGTTTCTATAACATTATTATGATTTGTATATTTTTTTTCTGTTTAATGTCATGAAACCATTGACGACCAAAAGTGTTTCAATTGCCTAATGGGAGGGGAAGAATTAGCAGTAATAGATTATTCGGGATGTTTAAGTTTTTTAAAAAGCGCTTCCATTTGAATTTGAATTTGAAAGGCCTCTAATCTCTAGTATTATGTCACTGAATTGCAGTCACTCAAAAAATATCGTTTTTGATTAAATCTCTACAAAAAAAAAGTACTAATAAGACGTACTGTATAAATCACGGAGTACTGTGTATATATTATACAGGATGGAACTGGACTATTTGATATTTTTACATGTATCTATAATATACAAATGTCAAATAGTCCTGTTACACTCTGTATATATATATGTACGTATCTCAAAAAAAAAAAATCATTGTAATGGTAATTATGACCTACAGTACGCGGTTTATTAAATTAATATTTATGGAAAAATGACATGACCTGTCAAATTAACCCGCGATTTTTACCCCCAACAAACGGTCGCGTGATCGAATTTTTTTCCTCAAAATCCCGGAGTACGTTTATTTACATAGGCATATTATCTTATCAATCAAAAAACTTGCTTGTTATGGTTAAAAAATATAATTATTCTTAACATATTATTTACACGGATTTGTTATAGTAGGTAACAATGTTGCACATAGTTTTGTCCCTAGCCCCACCTTTTCACTTTTTCTAATTTTTCATACGCCATCATCTAGCAGCTAATCAGCATTTTTTTTTATTTTTGATAAACATTTTGGGTCAGTAAAATTAGTCAACATTTTTCTTAAGTGATATAATATAGATTACAATATCTTTGGATATCCACTAAATCATTAGTTAAAAATTTAAAAAAAAAAAAACAAAAATAACTATACATTTCTTTTATATTGGTATCACGAATTACTGTCCTGAGAGTGAAACCAAACGGTAAAGAACGAATATTTTATTAATTTTTTTTATATTTCAGTTATGATCAATATTATACATTCTCCATATCGCCATAAAAGAAAAATGCACATATTATACAGTTGTACACACCTACTAGCCTTCAGATACCGTTTAGCTACATTAACCAAATGCAATAATTTATCGGTTGGCCATAAAACCACAAATACGGTAACAATGGTTACATACGTTATCTACGATATATTTTTTATATGTACACGTCCTACTACCGGCAGCGGACCACGGTGTCGGTTGCTATGCGCATAATTTACCACGTAACATATTATATTAATGATATATATTTTTGAAATAAAATTTTGTTTTTTTTTTTCTGGGAGGTTTTAAACTCAATCGTGATGAGAGCGTACGTTATTTACTGCTTTATTATAATTCTACAATATTTTGTTATTGATCATAATCTAGGCGTGCACCTAATATATTATAAAATATTGCAATGCGTAAAAGGATAAAAAATGTATAATAAATTACAATTTGACAACGAATATATGTTTTTGAAATTAAATTGAATTTAATTTGAAAAAAACGGAGAAGTTTTAATTATTGACAATATTTCAAGTTAAATAATAAAACATGGTTTCTGGACTTAACTTTTGAGAAACTCTCAACCGCATGCATTACCTCAATACATTCGGTTCATATTCCGTGGGAATAATATGAAAAATAAGGTTGATGATAGAAAATGTCATTAAATATTCATTAACTAACATGAATGATATATTGTTTTCAAAACCAGGAAACTTCCTACTGTCACGTGGGTAATATATTTTACTTCTCCTATATTATACTTTCAATATTATTGAATTTTAAAACAAATAAACCATATGTCTCACTTTTTTAGAGACTCGGTAAGATTACTTACGAGTATTACCAGTACAATAAAATTTGCTAAGTTTTAACTGTATTGTATACCTTTACAAATTACTAATAAAAAAAATAAGTCTTATATTTAAGGCTGGACAAGTAAATGAATAATAATAACTAATCAATAAAGTTAAATTAATTGAACAAGTTAATGAGTTATCACGTTGAAATTTAAATATTTTACTAATAAATTAAGTTATGTTAAAAATTGAATTAATCTATTAACTCAAGATATGTGTTTTTTTGGACAATTTTGTTATTATCAAATTATGAAAATTATTAAAATAAGTATTTGTGATTTTGAAAAATAATTAACTATAATGAAGATTCCCTGTGGTATTAATTCCACTTATTTTAAACTCGGAATTTGAGAAATATTATTAAGTAAAATACAAATTTACTATTAATACAATGGCACCTAAATATATTGAAATAGTAGCATTTAAATTATAAATTGCAAGTTAAAATTTAAAGAAATCGAAATTTACTTAACACCCAAATATCACTGGTTACTTGTTAAGTCGATGCAAATCAAAAAAGTATAGTTAATTATAAGGTTAAGAATTAAGATCAAATTTAACTTTTCAACTCTTTAATGCCCAGTTTTGACTTTAATATTTTATTGTATCTTATGTTTGAACGGGCTTCCTCGATTATCAAACACGCAAACCGATTGTTAAAAACGTGATATAAATTGTACAGAATTAATTATAAACTAGTGGTTAAATAATAACGAATTTAAATATATAATTTAAATTTAGAGTTTTTCATTTATTTTGTTTATTCATAATTTATAATAATTATTATTAATATAATCAGTAATTATTATTATCGAGCTTTATCATAGAATAATAATAATAATTATTATTTGTTTAAGTTTATTAAAATTTATTTATCTAATGAAACGTTAATTAATAAACTCGATAATCACAATATAGATGTAATTTAAAACAGATTTTCTTTTTTTAATTCAAACATTTTGTGCATAAAGGATTTTTTTGTATCACACTTAATGTACAGAATATATACAACAACGTTCAATTTAATGAAACGGAAATCGACTTGTCTAAAGACTTTATAGTTGGCAAAAAAAGGTAATAAAGAATCTCCAATTAAAATTAAAATTATATTGAAAAAAATAATTATTAACGAGTAATCGAATGAACTCTCCTAGACTGTGAAATCGGATTTTAATTAAATTGTGCAGTTATTCGATTAAAACCAAACAATTTAAAAAATAAAAAACATTGAATATCTTAATTTATAGATATGTAACTCTTATATTTAAGCTATATCTTTCATTTTTAAGTATAAACCTTAAATCATACGGTACTGTAGTAGAAAGACTGTCGTTTCGTAACGACAAGATACCCTTTTAAAACAATTTGGTTGAATATGAATTTGATTTAATACAAATGTATTGATTTATAGATTCAGAGCATAAGGAGGGATCTATGGATTTTAGCAGTTTTCAAAGTAATAAGGAAAACCAAAAATTAAAATTGATTAATATTGACATCAACATGGACTCTTGTATTAATTATTTTAATTTTCGCAAACAATATTTCGAACACCTAGCTCCGTTTGAAAAACGACAGGAAATAGATTTTGTTTTATTAAATATCTAGCTACTGAAAAAGAACTGACTAAATTCCATTCTCTAATATCTAAAGTAGTTCTTTTAATAAATGGAAAATACCAAAAAAAGACAAAAATACGATTTTTTTATAATTACGGAGAAACTTTTTCATTATTTAAAATTTTTAAGATTATATTTTTTTTACCAGAATTTTAAATTGTAAGAAATACATATTTTCCGAAAGTAAATGTTGTCGAATTTGTGAGCAAGAAAGTTGTTGTTTGATTGTTGGTTTTTTTTTTTTTTTATTTTGGTTATTCGGGTAATAATTAATCAAGATACTTTTGTAGCATTTTGTAGAAACGGTACAATTTTCATAATATTCTAGTCATTTTTAGGCTATTTTATAGGTATTGAATATTTTCGTGATTTTATAAGTACTTTTATTTGGTAGGTATCTGTTAGTAAAATTAAATTACTTATAAAAAATGTTGGAAAAATTAACACAAGATACATTATAAATTGAACCTAGTGGTCAAAAAAGTTTAATATGTTAGTTTTTTTTTTCCATAAGTGTCATCAAAATCGTAAAATCAAATTTTGACGAAAATCGTAAAAATTACGGCATTTAAAAATAAATCTTACTGAAATTCTTTCGAAATCCTTTTTCGTTAGCAATGGCTTATTTTTGAATACAAATATAAATTAAATTGCTTTATGTATCTCATCTTCTCAACTTTACCTCTACAACCGTGGATGTACCCGCCCCCAACTATTTTTTTTCTAACTCCCATCTTAATACTAAATCCAAAATATTATAATAAAATATTTGTATGAAATAAATGTACCCGTATTGCGGGTTACGTATTTTAGAACACTGGTTTAGATTTTTAATTGAAATTGTATACACTAGATATTTTTGTTGATACGTAGCAACATAATTTTTAGATTCTAAGTAAAGTGGAGTTTCTATTAGATTTACTATTATAGAATGTAATATTATCTGTATTTTTATTTTTTTTAAATTCTAAGTGAAGCGAAAAAGCTTATGGTTTTACAAAGATGTTTATTTTTATTTTCTATGGACAACTTTTCTCCCAAAAGACTTGCTCCAATTTTGACGGTGTAGAACCTT
Organism: Cinara cedri; assembly: GCA_902439185.1. Lineage (NCBI taxonomy): Eukaryota > Metazoa > Arthropoda > Insecta > Hemiptera > Aphididae > Cinara > Cinara cedri. The sequence goes on along the minus strand of CABPRJ010001467.1, from coordinate 441,717 downwards.
TTCTGAATGAAAATCGATGTAGGTACTTAAGAGAAGTAATTTTTCGATTTTCTTAAAAGTTTTCTCATCAGTTTTAAAAAACCGAAAAAAACGGGAAAATGTAAAAAATGTAGGTTTTAGCTAAAAATATTAAGGTCTTCTTTTTTCCCGTGGAAAACTTTTCTATATTACAATAGAAAATTTTACTCCAACCTTTAATGACAGCAATTTTTCTAAAAGGAAATTTCACTGAGGAGGTACTTAAGAAAGGTTGTTTTTCCATTTTCTCCTGAGTTTTCTCAGAAAATGTGAAAAATTGGGGAAACCTCTATTCACTGAATTCCGCTTAGAATCGGTTTTTTGTAAGCTATGGTTTTATAGTTGCTTATAGGTATAAATTAAATTACCTATAACAGTAGCTGCGTCCGACCCCATTATCCTAGGACGTCTTTGTTTTTGTCTGTAAACAATTTTTTTTCGAGAAATCTAGCTCCAACCAAAACATGATAAGAAACTTTTTTGTTGTACTTTGACTCTAGTCGGTATTTTATAAAGTTACTTTTTTAAAATTCTCAAATTCTCATTAATATTTGAGATAATGAAGAAAAAATGACTCTTTAGGTTAAAAAATATCAAAAGAATTAAAATAATGTTTTCATTGGCAACCATTTTTATTTTATTATTATTATTTTTTTTGTTATTATACATTTTTTATTAGTTTAATATTCTTTAAACAATCGTTGTTATTAAAACATAGATTTTTGTTTTTCCTTTTATTAAAGATTTGTTTTCACTCAGAATCGTTTTTCATTAGAAATGGTTTGTTATTGCACATGTATCTATAAATTAAATAACTTTATGTATCCCATCTTCCTAACCACTGACATACAACAGCTAGTGGCCGCATCCGTCACTAGTATTAGCTCTTTTTCAAATTTAATGTTCAGTACAATACCTTATGTAGGCCATCGTTACATCGTTTTGTTTGTTATTGTTTACGACCATTCAATTATATAATACTATAGATTCTATAGCATAGAATGTGTATTCGATTGAACAGCCCAAGTTCCTGGCCACTACTTTCAGTATAACCAATCGTAAATTGACGCGTATAAAAAATTGATTACAGCCGGGTGCCTAACTGACCAATCAATATTTACGGATATATTATTTGTAATCGAAGTCTGGTTTTTTATTCTATACATACGATTTTATATAAGCTGTATTATAGCGAAACATCCAAACACTCCGCAAATCGTTTTGTTAGTTCCATTTCCAAATGTTCTCGATTTTTATTAATATTTATTATCTAAGAATATCATCTTCGAAACTTTAATGAATTTATTTGTCCAACACCTGAATGATTATTTTCAAATTCATTTTAATTGATTTATTCCATTTCTACACGTTATACCCGACGGTTAAAATGAAACTTTTATTTTCATTTTTATTTTATACAATATCTTTATCAATTATAATTTTAATAATTATTGAACATATTTTTAATTGAAGGTAAAAGTGCATTACACGTTTCACAATAATTAACAGCTGATAATATTTTATACGATTTATTTTTATCCTAATCTAAAAATAAAATTCGATTGCTTAGAGTAAGCACTTAACCAGTATAGAAGACTTATAAGGCTTAAAAAGGAGTATAGGTACGCATTCACTCTTATATGTTTTCCTTTAATCTTCGTATATACTTCGAAAATCGAATTCGGTATAAAATTGATACATTAAAAAAATAAAAAACATTTTTATCACCGTAGGTTCCACGAAAAATCCTTTGTGGAACTCTTCGAATAAAGTGAACAAAAAAAAAAAAAAATTGATAAAGTTGTAAGTAATTAAAAAAAAAATATGTATATGTAAGGGTTTCTTTAGATAGGTACGTAAAAGATTGATCTGTATATTCGTATTTTAGGATATTGATAGATTTTTACCGATGGGTTATTCTGCAAAGTTTTTTTTCTTAAATGGATTTTAAAATAATTAAAAATAAATACATTAAATTATTTAATACTAATTTGATTGTTATACATATAAAATTGTACGCAATTATCAATTATTTTTACTTATGCGAGTCATTTTATTATTGTATACATTAATTTTATGCAAATTTCACGAAAATCTAAATATGAATTTGTCTCTGAATTAATATTTCATTTGAAAAAAAAAAAATAAAAAATCAATAGTCTTGACAATAAAATACTACACAACGTTTTGTATTAATAATAAATTACTTTGTCTCAACATTATAACATAACTTGTATAAATAACAATTTTCAAGAAGGATTGTAAATATTATTTTTATTAATTGCTCGACATTTTTTTTTAGGAACAACGCTTAAATGCACAATATTTATTTAATGTTGAGTTACAATAAATACAATTTTGACAATCTAACACCAATTGGAATATTTATATACAGGGTGTTCTACAGTGTTATCCTTTTGCTAGAAATTCTGTAAAAATAAAAATAAATAAATTTTATAAATAAAAAGTTATTTTTTCAATCATTAAAAGATGAATACAAAAATTTAATTTTTCTCTACAGGTGTGTATCTCTCGCACAAAATGCGATTGAAAAAAATTAGTATTGATAGAATTATTAGCATTAAGCTAACACTATAGGGCTGAATTTATAACGTATAAAGTATAAGCGATGTTAAAATGTGTATATATGTATGCACACATATAATAATTTGTTTAATAAACCAAAGTATATTTAAATATAATTACGTTAACTTGTTTAAGACACAGTTGTAGAATTTTGAATATAGTTGTAGAATTGTTATTTAATGTTAAATTTTTTGGTGGTGTTTTAGCAAAATTCAACCAAGAAATTAATCATAAATAATTAAGGCTGTTTTTTTTTTTGAGAATTTATAGCAAACAATTTCTCAAGAATCTGTAAAGTATTTTTAAATTAAAAATAGTTAAAACTATGGTACATTTTGGAATGTTCGCTTTAATGAATTAAGTGTAACTCTAAGTAATGAAAAAAATTGTTTTTTAAATTATTATTTTGATCACCTATTATTTAACGTTCGCAATTTTCAATGGTTCACGTAGATAAAAATGAATTTATTCCATAATAAGAAAAACAAACTAGTATATTTTATATTTTCTGACAATTTTTTATAATAGTGTATAGTGTATTGTGAATACTGTATAATAAATACTATAATAACACAAATATATAATACCTACTTATGTTTGAAACAATTTCCGTCAAAATTCGATATTGAAATTCCTTAATAAAATAAATACTATATTAAGCTCGAATTTTTTTCTTTGACCACAAAGTGTGACTTTCTATCACTCTCCAGTCAAAATTCAACCATTTCTATTAACTCGAACAGTTTATATACAGAGTACCTACCAATTTAAATTACGTAAAACATTCGCAAAATTAAAATGACTATTAATGGCTCAAAATTATCTCAAAATTGCAAGTCTCTATAAATATTTTGAACTAAATGACAACAAATAAAAATTGAAAATATTAAAAGCATTTTTTTCGTAAATATCCCCGTTCTGTCTGTTTTTTTTTTCGGTTTTGCTCAATTATTAAAAAAATTACAGGAAAATCAAAAAACAATGTTCTTACTCACCATCTAACTTGAAAATTCAATAAATCAAATCTTTTGTCGTTTTTTGATTGAATTAATATCTCTGGTAGAAAAAATAATTAATACAAATTTTAAATAACGAAGTAATTAATGTTATACACTTGTCCATTTTTATAAATCTTTTTTAAATTTTAGATTCTCAGTTGAGCGAGAAAAGTATTAGTTTTACAATGATGTTTATTTTTAATTTTTTTCACTTTCAACTAGAAAGCATACTCGGATTATTAAATGTAGTAGCTTTTCTGAAAGGAAATTTTCTCTGTGTGGTACTTTAAAAAGGTCATTTTTTGAAATTCGCATTAATATTCAAGATAATAAAGAAATCCTGGTTCTTTAGGTTAAAAAAGATTGAAAGACTAAAAATAAGGTTGCCATTGGCAACCATTTTTATTTATTTGTTGTTATTATTAAGTTTCTATTATTTTAAATCTTTTTTAAACAATCATTGTTGTCATGGAAATGATTATTGTTATAATCATTTTACCATAATATGACACATATATTGTTGAAAAAGCAACACTATTAACTGAACTTCGGTCAGAATCGTTTTTTCGTTAGCAATGGCTTTTTCCAATAATAATGTAAGCCATTTAGAAAACGAAAAAATGGCATAAATCGTAAGCTACTAGTTTCAAAATGCAACAAAAAACGTTTCTTGGTAATAGAAAAACACCATAATATTCCAGTTAATCCGGTTTTTTTCTCTTGTTTTCCCCTAATGTTAAGAAAAATTCAAGGTAAAAAAGGGATCACTTTAATGCACCAACTAAACGAAATTTGCAATCAGAAACCATTGAATTTGATGACTTGAACATGTTTTCTATTCATGAACTCAAAGGAAAACTTGTATACATACAAATATAAAAATAAAAATAAATAAGCATTGAAACCTGGCCACCGGCCGATTACCTTAATGCAGGGAGTGGCCCATTGTCTTCTGAGATATAAAACTATATGACTTATACGCTGCTATGTGGAATGATTATTGTTTTTTGAGAAATAATAAGGTTTTATTGCTGAATAGTTTATATTAATTTTTTTGGGCTGGGCTGAAATCCCGTTATCTCTTTTGATTACTGATTAAAATATAAAATTCAAAATATTCGCTAAAATTATATTGTAACAAATAGTTTTACTTTTAATTTATAAATGTTAAATTCTGTTTTCGATTTTATATCTTGGAGAAAAATGTTTTCTGAAATTGTCAATGTAACTTCATACATTATAATGATTTAAAAATAGTTTATTTTTATTATTTTTGAGTGTTAAAAAAAAGCAGCAGTTCGGGTTATCATCAAAATAATTTTACAATCAGCAAAAGTTTACTGTGTGCACTTATCCGATTTACTTTACTGTAAACTTATAATTATCCTCTAAATACGTAAATAATTATTTTACGTTGACTGTGATTTTTTTTGTCACGGTCAGATTAAATTTATAGATATTTATATAGGAACTTTGTTAAGTTTTTCTTTTATTGTTTTGTTAACTTTTCATTCAGTTAACTTTTTGAAAAGTGCACATTATATTATGAGTATAATATTAAAAAAAAATCTCTTATTTATTTAGTTTTGTTGAGAAACGACATAATAATTGTGCGATTAAAATGTTTGTTCGAAGTTTCATATACTATCACAAGTTTTGATTTATTATAACATAATAATAATTTGTATCACGGCGTAAATAATAATACAATGTAATATTTTTTATAATAACAATAGACAATATAGTAATATACTAGTGGCGTTGCCTGTGCCAATTTTTACTATTATTATTTTACCCATATTAATTTTTGGTTTCGGCTGTATCAGAATTAAATGAAAACAAGTTGGTGGAAAGCGGGTAGTCCACCTTTGGCGGACTAAATGTATACTATTGTGAAATTTTAATAATAATAATAATTACTATAGCAGTTTTCTTTACCGTAACACCGAGGTTTTCTTTTGTATTAAATCATGAGATTGGTATGTAACAACACCGAGATAACCCTTGAATAAACAAAAATAAATAAGCATTTAGATAATCGTACCAAATATACCTAAAAACCCTTATTTTACACCCTTAGAGGTGGAATTTTTAAAAATATTTTCTTATTATACGGTGAAAGTATTAGAGGAATCACTATTCCAAATTTAAACTGCATACGTTGAGTAATTTTTCCAAATACAGCGGTCAGTGAGTCATTGGTATTTGGATTTTATATATATATAGATTTATGTTGTACGGTTTAACGATATAAGGTAAAAAATACACATTAACGATAATATCATGTTGGAAAAAAAATTACTTCTATCTCACATTTCTTTCATAATTTCAATTTTATTAGCATACAGTTATTTTTTTTTTTGCATAAGACAAAATAAACTCGTAATATTTTACGAGTTAAATACAAACGACCTACGACGAATAAAAATAATACTAATAAATCATGCATATATCTTTTAATGCCAACTGGAAAAAAAATATATCATGGTTTAAAACTAAAACATTTTTATTTAAATGTATTAATTGTATTTAATTTGTTAAAACTTTTCATTTGACGAGCATGTTGGCACGAAAACTTTTATCGGAGTTACGTTAATTTAGTTAACGACTAAATGATAAACGAAATAAAAAAAAACTATTTGGTATTGTTTTAAATCATTATGATGAAGTACAGGTGATGACGAAAAACGGAACTCTAAGTGACTGAAGAAAATGTCCGTTCTTCGAGGGTTTCTGTGTTCCACAAATTTAATTCAATTTTGAGACCATTCGAATTTCCGTTCTGTCAATGTCTGTTTTATTTTTGCTGTGTAATAATCTACCTTATCTAATCAAACTATACTTCTTAATATAATAACTTATTTTTACTATTTTCTATTATATATTATAATATACGCATCATATTGTAACATTAACACGTATAAAAACGCATCTCTAAATTATGTGCCGAGTGCTGGACTGCCCGAGTATACCGAGTATACGAATAGTCAGTAGTAGATACTTATAAGTACTTGCCATTAAATTTGGAAACTGGAAAAGCCGTTCTAGTCCCGTTTATTATTCCCATTTGATAAACTTCAACCCATTCTTTTTTATAAAAGAATAATATTATTATCTATAGATTTATGTACGACTACGACGACGTTATATATTATAACAAACGCGTTCATTTCTGAACAATAGAATATCCGATCCAGGGTTGAAGAGGCGAAACGACAATGCCTCCCATCCAAAAAAAAAAATTTACCAAATACATAAATATAATATACGAGTAGTTTTAACGTCGGTTAATTAATCAACGGGAAGAGGGGAAACGATGATATTTGCAGACATACGGCATCAGCTGTCCATTCATCATTCGGCACTATCGTTGAGGCGAAAATCCCATACACGTCTTTCTCCATCTCTCCGCCGTTCACCGCTATAAACCGAAACCACGACGAAAACCTACACGGGGACGTATCCCTGCGACGACTGCGAGGTTATTAATAATTTCTATTTTCCGAATAATACGTATTACGCCAATGTATTTTCTACCGATCCGTCGCCGCCGAAAACAATACCACTTGTATGGTTTAACCATGCCACGTGTTCTTATTGCACCTCCTCGCACGGTCACCCTCCGCTGAGGACAGACAGATTTCAACGCGATCGCGAATACATTATTTTTCTCATGCAGTTTTTATAATCTAAGGATTGGTTCGCAGTATTCTCTTCGTACTACTCTTCTATTCAACACTATTCTTGACGCGAATATTGCATTCTCTGTCATCTATTATCTACAGCTTTTATCAAAATATAAATATATACAAAAGAATTAGATAACTGACTGTAATCTATAAAATATAATTTATGCCATATGAATTTGGCTTTTTATATTTTTTTGTTTATAGTAGGTACAGAGAAAAATACGTTCTGCACGGCTTGCTGCACGGGCATATTTATTTTTTATTATTTTATGATTAATTAGTTAAAATGTATGCAAATTGAGATTTTGTATTGTGTACTATATAGGAATCTAGGTAATATTTTATTTTGCGAAATATTGATTATTATCAATTAAACTTTACTGTTACAATCATATTGGTTAGAATGTAGCGATATCTAAATGTTAATTAACTTGTTTCGGTCCAGCCCCATTTTCCTCCAGCATCGGGATGACGTCGCCTTGGACTCAAATTATTCACATCGGCTTGATACCACGGTTGCTTTCGGTTAATACCAACTACGATCCGCTCTCGAGCTTAACAAAGACGTATATTTTTTTTTTCAGTTTTCTTATAATTTACCTCCTGGTGACGCTAAGACATGATAACATGCACAACCGCTGTTTATAGTTGTATAATGTATATGTCGTCATTTTGGCTCGGCAACGGCAGTATTCGGATATTAACCGTCAAAATGATTGATACGCACGGCCTCTCATTTTGACAAGCTCGCGCTCATTCACCGGGGCTCTTTGACGGGTGTCAAGGGGAAAAAAAATAAACGCCACTCGCGATCCGCTTATCTCGACAACGTCTCGAAATTCGGATCTCTTCTCTCCGTTAGCTGCGTATAAGATTTGGCAGCATCCAGGACATGGTCGATGATGATAGGACAACACCTAACTGTAGCTAAAATTGGTTTTCCAAAACCGACCTATCGTCGTGCGATTTATCAAAGACGAAAACTTTCTTGAAATCGTGGCTCTAAATATAAGGTCTCTGTTTTGATACAATTTTATTGTTTTATACAATGTACAATACTTCTGAACAGGATTATTTTTTCAATCTTCGTAAGTTCAAAACGAATACGAAAAATTTACAATTTCTATAACTTTCTACTTCTTGAATAAGTCAATATTGATCAACAATAACGTTTTTGCAATCACAAATTTAACTACTACAGTATCACAAGAACCTTTAGCGATTTATTTCCTATTGCAGATACTTCTAGACTGTTTTTATCGGTAGGTTTTGAATTTTTGTCCAGATAAAATAATGATAATAATATATAGGTTAATAGTAATACATTGTTAAAAACTAGTGAGCCCAGGTTAAACATTTTTAGCTGCTTTATATACTAAAAAGGCCCCTAAAAAATAATAATAATAAAAACATAAACTTTGGTAAGTCTTATAAGCTCTCTTACATCGAGGTACAGGTTTTTCACCGTTCTTTTATTTGGACTTTGTATGGAATTTTTTTATCTTCTCCAAAAATAAACTATTGGTACATATCGTATAATATAATACGCTTTTATTATTGTTATTACGTGTTATTTAATATATAGGGTTTTGCGGGCCCTGTATATGTATACATTTCAACTAAAAAGACACAACATACAATAATATTATGTTATAGTAAAAGATAGCCAGCAACCAAAATTGGGAAAGCACATGGACTGAAGCCAAAATGGGCTCGAAAATACACCGAATAATGACCGAATTCGGAATTCGGATAGCGGCAAAATTTATGTGACGGTCAAAGCTCACTAAACTGCGGCAAAGGCGATAAAGATCTGCCCAAGAGCACATATTTCAAACGTTATATAATATATATAGTAGTATACGCTCTAATATCGTTTTTTTTTTCAAATTAATTTTTTTAATTATTGTTTTTACTAAAAATTGTACGCACCCAAATTCCAAAAGTTTATACCTGATAATATTTCCAAAAGTTTTAAAACTATGTATGGTTTTTGAACTAGCGGATTCATATCCTGTAATTATATTAATTGTATTAAGATTATTTCCAGAAATTGATATTGAAATTTTCTATCAACAAAAAACAATACTAAAAAAAGCAAATTTATTAATTATTTAAAAAAATTTCTACATAAACGAAATTGTCGACAAAAATATAGATGCCAATTTCTCGTAAATATAACTTACCAAAATTAAGATGCATCCATAGTTTCAAATAAAAAGAGGTGCTTAAAGGGGCTTGGCCTCCAAAAATGCACCCATGTTCCTCAAATCAAATTTAATTAAGTACATATAAAGTGTATATAAACAATATTTTGTGATGCTAAGCTTCTTTTATTTATATATTTGGTCCATTCACACTTATTATAGATACATCTTAATAGTTTAAAGCTTTTCACTGTCTGTTTAATGTATTATTTTTAGAGGTCTACTCGAAATAATATTATATTCCAATAATCTGTGTTTCTATAAAAATAGATTTGATTTTTTTTTTTTTTTTTGTGTACCTACGTCATTGTTAATACTTTTTGTTCTTGGCTAGATTGAAATTATCGAGATGACTCTAGTAAAGAAATCTCCCGATTATAAAAGAAAAAAATTGCTAGTACAGCTGATATGCTGTTGTAGATATGTAGTTATGAACGATTCCTAAAATTATTTAATTTATAAATGATTGCTAACTAAGTACGATTCTGAGCGAAGATGATTAAACATGTTTTGAAATAACGTGATTTTTAAGATTTAAATTAAATTCTGATTTTTAAACCTAGTTATAAAACAACAGTGCTTCCCAAATTACCCTCTGTAGTGCCCCTATATAGAATGCAACTATAGTTGCAGTTAAATTTATTACACCTGCGCGTTATTTTACGTGAAATGCCATGATTAGACAATTTAAAATGATTATAAAGAGCTTAAAAATCGCAAGAATATTTTGATGATTTTACTTTAGTGATAAATATAAGTATTTTTTGAAAATTTTAGACCTCTACAATTATTTTCAACTGAATTCAGACAAAAATAATACAAATCAAAAATAATGAATCTGTACATTTCCTTATTTTATCAACTATCTCTCGGTTTTTCCAAATTTTTAGTAAAACTGCAAAAAAAAATCAAACAAATGATCGCAATACAACCTAAGAAGGTTCTTGTAATTTTTTGATTGAAGTAAGATTTCTGATATAAATGTTTTTTGACGGATACAAAAAATAAAATTAAAGAAGCACACGTTTTAGGAAATCTTAGACACTTCTCATTCCGCTTAGAATCTAAAAACAACAAAGACTTACGGCAGACTGGTTCATGAAATACAATTAATCTTCCGTAGATTGACAAATAATAGTAATGCAAAATTACATTATACGGTTTATTACTATTTTACATTATATTATATTACTATTATTTTGCTTATGTGAACTATGTCGTGGTTGATTTTGATATTAAATGGGTGTGTGGTGTTATAAATAAAGGTTGAGAACCACTAGGGTAATATAAGCTAGATATTATAACTATCAAAACAGGTTTTATTTTTTTTTTTTAGTTTCACGAGTCGAAATGTACCTTTACATTTTACGAGATCATTTTTCACGATATCAACGCATAGTAACCAAAAATAAATAATATTATTTTATCGCCATAACCAACTACCTACCTTATTTTTTTCATGATTCAGCGATTATTTACGACGATTTAAAGTAAAATATTGTTTTTGGTTTTTTGTTTTTAGAAACGATTCGTTTAATAGTATATTATTTAGATTATTTTCAAAATTAAACACTTATTGTACCACTCCCTGAAAATGTGTGACATAACTACGTAAATTGCATGTGATATGATATGTGAAATGAGTTATAGCCCAATTATGAATCATCTTATTGACAATAAAATAATATATATATATATATATTATGTTATATAAATAACTGTTTTTTACAAGTTACAAAAAAAAGTCATCATTTTTAGACGTTTATTGATCTATGAACTGCTTACACCTTCACACCAGTTAAACTTGTAAAATTAACTAAAAGTTTCAACAATCAATATACTTATAAAAATTATTGTATAAAATATTTCTGACATCGGTCATAAGTACACCTTAACCTGAGTTTGAAAAGACACACGCAACGCTGGTTACATACTGACACGAACGTTATCGTCTGGAATAAAAAAATCAAAAATTAGGTGACATTTATCACTCCTCCTCAATGATCCGATCTAAATTTTAAATTATTATTCCTCTTATGACATATCCGATATTAGTTTTATGAATAACAAAGTTTGTTTAAACAAAATTCAATGACCAAATATAGTGCGTCACAAATATCAAAATGTTTAGAGATCCATTTAAAGTTTTATCAGTTTTTCCAAATAGTGTATGTTCGGACATATTACATTTGTCCGCTTAAAATAAGCACCAGTGTTAATATTGTATATCTATTTAAAATAACTGTAAGTCACATTTATTTTTTTGGACTTACAATTGTTGTGTATTTAAAAGTATAATCAGCTCGTAAAATGCCAAAATATTATTGTGTAAAAATGAACACTTCTAATAATTGCGGACACTTCTTGATTGTAAATATAAAATTAATTTTTAAAAAAGTGGACTTATTATATTTGGCCTTGAAGTTATCGAAATGTACTTTTTCAAATTTGTGTTAAAAGGAGAAAGTTTTAATTGAAAAATTAATACTCGCCTATGTATGAAAAACAGTATAAATAAAAGCTAAAATAAATATCGAAGAAATCCACAATGATTGAAAAAAATAACATAAAATCACTAAAACAAATCAAAATCACCTCGTACAATGTATGTGTGTTATTTATGAAATCCGAGTAAGTAAACGATTGGCGGCATTTTATTGGATGTGTAAATTTATTGAGAAATGGTCATCTGTATGGACTGTATGTAGATAGGGTATTATATGAAGAAAACTTTGGAACAGCCTAGCTAAAAACAAGAAAAATAATAATCCAAATAATATTGTGAGTTTTAAAGTTCCTTTTTTTTTTGCCATCTTTGTTTGAATAGGTTTACATACGTAATTTTCACCCAAACCTCCGTCATTAAAATCATAAACACATTCCGCTCCGAGGTCTAATGCAGTTCTTATAACATTTTACATTTACGTAAAGAACTTTCGGTCCCCGGCGCACCTTACCGGAGTTCTTATAAATACAATACCTACATATACCGCTATATATTCTGGCTATCATTAACCTTAATCATCTCCCCCCGGGCTTTCGCGTGCTATCTACAATTATATACGCTTTTACTCGTCGCCGTATGTATAGTTTGGTTAACGATGGCCAATCTAATGACTTTATATTAATAATAACTTTTCGTTCTATTGTAGCCACTACATACCCATTATTTTCACCGACGGTTTTGTCTCCGAGTATAAATCGGGCTCAAATACATTACTATGTCTTTTACATGTCTTGGTCGTTAAATCGAATACGTTATAATAATTAATTTCCTCCCTTCATATTCCTATAATATTACAGTATTCACGGCTCAACGTAGTACCCACCTATTATAATAGAAATTCTATCTATATACGATTAAATCACTTAACTTATACCCCAAGTTCGCCACCCGCTTTATTCCGGTTCTTCCCATTTTAATAAATCGTATTTTATTTATTTGTCACTTATTTCTATCTATAATATTATCATTTAAAAACTGTATTTGACAAGCCGATTCATTTTCTGTGATATTTTTACGTCAGCATTACTGAATTCAATTTGAGTAAATTTAATTTCTATTAAAAGACACGTGTACTACTTCGTTGGTGTATAATTCATTTGCATGGTTTACTCTTAAATCTTGTTATTATTATTATAGTCATCAATCGTTCGTTTAGTTGGCTTCCTTTTAATTATTTTTATTTTGTTATTTATTTTTTACTCTGTCATACCGTGAAATCGTGAAAATATTACAATAAAACCTCATTTCAAATGTTCTAGCTTTGTAATCTCGATTGTGCTCAATGTCCTTTATTTAAACACATATAATTCCACACACTCCATATTTTCAACAAGTGTTTTATAGCATTGATATTAATGCTGTTCGTGGTTAAAAAGTGATTTTTATTTTGAAAAGCTCTTTTCCCTCGAGCAATACTCTTTAACTCTTCAATAAATAAAAAAAACTCAAATTAGAGTATTTTTTTTCTAAATTATAAATAATATGTTTAATACATCAAACGGTTATTATTTTAGGTTTCCACTGAAATGATAGTTCATAATTAATGTAAATGTATTCCCATGGTAATATTAGTGTAATGCAACGTATTTTATAGTGTTATAAAATCAAATTCAATCGTTTGCACTGAGAGAGCATCATACAATAATAAAATACTACCTAGTTATAAACAAACACAGTTTATTTATGAATCGTTTAACAACAACTACCTCAAATTTCAGTTTAAGTAATTAATTATGATGGAAATTTTTTTTTTTGCAAATAAATATTGTTCTCTAAACTTTTTTTTTAAAAAATTTAAATTTGTTAATAAACAATATGAGCAAAAATAAATTTACAAAAAAAAAAAAGGATTACAAGATGGTGACTGGGTAAAGGACTAAACAATTATATAATTTTAACCATAATTTAGTAGTAACAATAAAACATGAAATTACGAAAATTAATTGGATTTGAAGCAAACGATATTTCAACAATGAAAATAAGATTTTTTATGATAAATTTCTGAAACTAGTGATAAATAAAACAATATTCAATTTTTAAGTGTCTAATTAATTTTGTAGTGTGGCTACACTACATTGTTGGCTAACGGTTGTAATAACTGACATCGGCTGGTTGCTTTGTGGCTTGCGGTAACGCCCGTAAGTTACGATGGCTATAAATTAATTTTAGCAAGATATTTTAATTTTGAACGTACCGTGAGAAATGGCCATCATTTATTTGTACATACAGAAAAAAAAAAGTAATCATAAAAAAAGAGATAAAAACAGTAGATTCGAAAAAAATCCAGATTAATGGGATTTAGTTAGACGAGAATATTATGCAGATCAACGCGATTAACAGTGAATAATGCACTGCAGTCTTTCTTTACTTTTTTATTATTTCAGTACTCAAACTATCAGCGTCTTGGTGAGAATCCAATAAAGTCTCCAGAATTATGAAAAAACCCATTACTGTTTGTCAACGTTATCGCATTATTCAAATGAGTCATTAGAAGTAACTGTATAAGTAGGACACCCAATGTGGGACATGTTAAAGAGTTCATTTTGAATTCCATGACGCATGTGAAATAATATTCACTGATAATACCGTATTTTTATGAATTTTGAAGAAATACCTTCTTTTATTTGTCTATTTGTAGACCGGTTTTCAACCACATGACTTGTTTCATCAACTTCAAGGGCGGTCTGTGATAGTAAATTTTCGATATGTTGAGGACGAATATACGAGGAAAATAGTTAAAAATAAGAAATTCAGCTTTTTACTTGTACGGCATATTCAAATTTTAAAATGAATTAAATTAATTTTCATCTTATTTTTATCTTGTAGTCACAAGGTAAGTCATTATAATATTTCATTTCAACTTGTTTATACACAATACTCGCACTATTTTTATACTTACGGCTATATTATACTGTTTGTTCTTTTAAAATATTTACGAGTACCTATCTGTTTGTTTCATAAAATACATCATTGATTTTGGTGTCATGTATTTTGATTTCGGTATATTTATAGTGGCCATAGTGAAGTAAAATAAAATAAATCAAAAGCGACACGAGGGCGTATCAAACCAAACGCGTGGGTAACTTTGTCTGTAAAACAAACGTTAATGCTTAAGAGGTATTTATTTTCAAATAAATACGAACCAAACGGATTACTTAATGTTGTTCGGGTACCTAATTAAATTTAAATCCATTCGGAACTATCAACGATAAAGCAATGACATTAGCTGTTTCAATGAACTGAGTTATGAAAAATCATTTGCTAATACAATAAAATAATATTGTATGCAAATTATAAGACGTTATTATTATCATATTATAATTTGATATTACTGCTGCAAGTATCTAATCCGCCAAAAATCCGCAAAACTCGGGGAAATAATATATTTTAAGAACATAAATAATAATTCTTACTGAACAGATACCTATAGAATCTGGTTTAATGAATTTATTTCATATTTTTTATAGTTTGATTCTTATCGTAGTAGAAGAAAACAATAAAGAATCTATAAAAAGAAAAATATTCAGAACTTATTATTTATTTATTGCATTAAAATTATTTTTAAAAATATGTTTACTCAATATATTATTATTAAAACAATTACATCTGATAGGCGAAAAGAAATAACATTAATTTATGATCAGTATTGAAACAGACACAGAAACATTTGGGTACCTATCTATCTATTTCTTTATCCACCACGCCTAGCTCGATATTATAATGTTATCTATATTTCAATTTTTGAAAAAAAAACATACCAACAATTTAGAAAATTCGACCTGAAGTAGGCAGAAAAATCAATAAACATGTTTCAAAAATTCTTATCGCTTCAGTTATTGATCAATCGGTAGGTAATTTAAAAATAAAACACGTTTAAATAATTGCTATGAGGTGTAGTGTGTATACAAAATTCATGAAATCACTGCTTTCAATCTTCGTACAAAAAAAAAAAAAAAAATGCAGTTCCATTCATATAAAAAAACAGATTTCCCTTAATTTCCCCGAAATATAATAATAGTACAAACATTTAAATATCCTCTAATTTCGTAATGTGGATTTAAAACCTGTTTTTAATTGACTATAATATCGTAGATAGTTAAAAATCTGGGCTATAACTTAAACCAAAAAAAAAATAAAAATTAAAAACCTTATATGATAATTCAAAATAATAAATATTTCTTATTAAAAATGTATCAATATATATGAATTTATGTATGCAATATTGTAAAGCTCTACATATTGTAGAGTTTCAAATTAAAATATTTGACATTATACAGTAGTAGACATTTTTTTATCTCAATTAATTTATTAAGGTACCTGTATTTCACTCCATGATTACTAGCTATCACCTAACCGCCCTGTACATATATTGCATATATTTTTTCATTGATTACCTGTTGGTAATATCCAATCTAATTTTATTACTGAAAAAATAGTTGGAATGCTTAAGTATTCATATTGGTGATATTGTGTAAAATGATATCAATATAATGGCATAATTGTTTTATTGTTACAGATAAGAAAAATATGTGTGCAATGATAATCCAAAATAATACCTTTTGTATTAATCATTTAGTTCTGGTGATTTTAAAAAAATTACAATACTGATAATTGTTTCTAACATATTATTCAATTAAGTAGTTTCAATTAGTTTTTTTCAATATGGATTGTCACCGGGTATTAGTTATTTCGAAAATCAATATTTTTATCATTATTAAATAAGTGGCAAATCGCCCAGTTTAAATTAGTCAACAGTACTTATTTTACACGTAGTGCCGAGGCCATTTGCGTTTCGGTAATATACCTACCGCCGTGTTGTGAGGCAAAAAAATGACAATGAGTGATAATGACGATTTGTGAAATAACAATGTAGGTAATGATACATTAATTCCCGTTATTTGTTGTTGAAAAAAAAAGGTCGTGGGAGGAAGATTTATCCATCCCCCACCCAATCGCGAATACGCGCAAGTTTACGGTAAATCACTATACTCTTTAAATTATAACTATGCAAGGAGGAACGATTTTATTTTTATGATTGTACAATAGCTTTTTGTTTAAGCTAAAAATACTTTCATACTGGATTTTCGGCTAACTGATAACACATAAATGCCTTATAGCATTTATTTACTATCAGTTTTAATTTAATCAACATTGTTCACTGGGGATATCTGTCGGTTTTTCAATTTTCTATAACACCTCGTAATACGAGTATATAGGTATATGGCCATATAGGTATCGTTTAGATACAATCCACAGTCGATACAGCGAGTCGAGATAAAGTCAATAGTTGTAAAGCGTATTATTATATTGGAAAAAGTTTCTCGTTTCTTATTCTTGCAAAACTGTTGCGATTTTATAGCATCCAAATATCAGATACAAATAAAATAATATATATGTATAATATAGATTTATATTCCCATCAATCAGATCGAACTTCAAAATACATTATTTTGGCTACATTTACTCGTCAGGGGTTTAACGTCACCTTTATAAAAAAAAAATGGCAGTTTATTTCTTTTTTTTTTTTTTGTAATATTATCCAAAATCTAATTTTAGTTTTTTGATATACACGTGCGTACTGTGTGTACCAGGTCAAATATAGTAAAACCAATTCATTATTTTAAAAGGTTTATAAGACCTATATACACATTGAGTGTACAGCGACTTTCTTATTCTTCTTTTCGCCTTTACTCTTTGTCAGTTTTAGTAAACACTACATCACGTTATCTATACTTATCTTATCTCTCCATTCGACCACTTTCGAAATCCAATAAGTCTATATTTCGAGGCCAAATTCAATAGAAAAAAGAATTCCTAAAATAATGGGGACGGATGCAGCCACTGGTATAAGTAATTTAATAGGTATAGGTAAGCAATGATATAAACCATTACTTACGAAAAAGCGATTCTGAGCGGAATTCAGTTGATAGTGATATTTCGTCAACAATATATATGCCATACTACAGCAAAATAATTAAATAGGCTCTATATATTTTCTTTAATAATATTTGTTTAATTTTGTACCGATTTCCCCGGCTTTCCTATATTTTTTTCGGTTTTTCGCATTTGATGAGAAAACTTTTGAGAAAATCAAAAAATTACCTAAATGAATTTAAGGTACCTCCCCACACTGATTTCCTTTCATAAAAGTTGCTACACGTAAAAATCGGAACAAGTCCTCTGGTAGAAACCATCCATCGTGCGAAGTATGTCCTTATTTTTTTTTAAAACAATTTTCGCTTAAAAACTTTTTTTCTAATTACGATATCACTATCTGTGAAAAAAAAATTAAATCTGTGTACAATTAGCAAACTAATTCACATCTAGGATGTGTCCTACGGGAAAATTACGGCCGTCAGGCTTCTCGCGTTTACCCAGTTTACAGTTGGCTGTCTAGTTGTTTTATACATTTGATATGGTGCGCGTATTAGTAATTCGGCAAAGGAAAGGGTTTCATAAAGACCCAGCGTGTGACCTCATACGATATGTTCGAATTATTGGGATTTTATTAAAACGGTCACGCCAATCATTTCGCTGACGCCGCCGGTCGATAATAAAAGTCAACATTTTCGTCACGTCGTGTAACACGAAACGTTTTAAAACGCGTAGCTATTACTTACAGATCGCTACAGCGGTATTTGTTCTATATATATTATTAAATAACATAGACTCTATATTTATGGAGTGATATTTTTTCATCGGTTTTTTTTCCATAGTAAATTTTATTTATTTCGTTAGACATTACAGATATTATATACACTCGGAATCGTTAAATTTTATATTATCGTATTAACAATATTTACAACCTATTTTTTTTACCTTTATTCCAAATATGTTTTACATAATAACGCATACCACTAATAGTATAACATGTACCTAAAATGGTTTAAAATTTTTGCCAGACAATTATTGATTAAGATTATCTAAACGTGAAAACGAACTTAATTAACTTTTCTTCTCATTTTCCAGTCTTCGAATGGTGCCTAAAAAATGTGGTTTGCAATTTAAAAACCAAAAATTGATATTTGTATTTTGATAGGTACATGGAATAAGGATAAAGTTTCATGGGCATATTGTAAATAAAACATACTCAACCATAGTGTATTGTTAATGTATAGTAAGTATAGTGTCTTAATACACTTAATAATATGTAGTATTAGTATCTATAGTCAAAAATCGATACATAAATAAATAATTTAATGTGCCGGATATAATATTAGCGATCGACTTAACATGGATAGACAGATGTACAAATAACAATAATACAAATATCAAAACAAATAAATTTTAAAAAAAGAATGTTTTATAGTAGTATACAATTCGCTTTCGTTTTTAACGTGGAACGGATTTACTAGGATTTACACATTTATTTCATAAAAGGATTAAAAACTAACAGGTTAAAACGTTAAAATTTGTTTCATAATACAGAAAATTAAAATTAAAAAGACAAAATGAGAAGTTAGGTATGTAGGATATAGAGAGAAATTTGATATGAGCGTCGAAATTTGATTTTAAAACACTTATTTAAAAAAAAAATCCATTTGACCACTTTTAGAAAAAATAAATATGAGTTTTTTGCAAAAGTTTCAAGTTTCTATGAATATTTTTATTGCTAAAGGTCAAATATAGTATAAGTATAAAACAAAATTGAAAATAATACAAGGGTTATTTTTGTACATTTTTCCGTTCTCCCTGTTTTTATTTTCGATTTCGCTCAATTATTATGAAAACCCATGGGAAAATCAAAAAATGAACTTAAAGTACCACCCTTATAAAATTTTCTTTCAGAAAAAGTGGTTTACCAAAATTTCTATTAGAAAAGTTGTTCATAGAAAAAACAAAAAAAAAAATAAAAATAAACATCTTAGTAAAATCAATAAATTTCTCGCTCAGATCAGAAATTAAAATTGAATTTATATATATATTACATTTTTGAAATTTGAGTGATAAGTTATCACTGACAACTAAGCATTAAATTAACTTGTTTCAAAATTGCCGTGGTGTTTATTCAACAATAATTTGTGTCGATAGAATAAAAGTATAAATAGGAAATCGATTACGGAGTAAACATTTCTAGACAATTATTAATATAAAATAATAAGTTGACATAGTGAAATGTTTAGATTAGGTTGTATTGTGCTCGTTACCGAGCTCCGTTATCGACATTATCGTATATTTATTACCGTTTTACCGATTACCTACTAATAGTTTGCATTCGACTGTAGTTCTGTATAATACTGCTGGTAAGTATAGTTAATTTTATATTCATTGTAATTTTAAAATTGATGGTAAGCTCAATAAAATATTTAAGTCAATCACTAACTTAAAATCTACACAATCCAAATTAGTGAACACAGTTAACAATCAAAATAACTAACTTAAATTGCTTAGTGCGAAAATTGATAGCATTCCAAACAAAATTGATAGTTATGATGTTTCCTTCTCAGAATTAAATATTAAAATTGATTTACTTTCCTCCAAAATTACCTCTATAACCGATGAGTTGAATCTATTGAAAAATAGGGTTAAATTATTATAATCTAATATGCCAAATTTGTCGCCTGAATTCGTCCTCGGTGAGTTCTAGGAGCGTTAACATCAAATGAATAATGTACTATTATTCAGTTTTCCTGAACCGAAAAATATTTCTGACCCTTCAAACGATTTCACTGTTGCTGAAATTTTAATTTTTTATTTCTTTATTCTTTATTTTTTATTATTTAATGTTTTATTAAATTAAACATCTCCCCTATTCAGATGTTCCGTTTGGGTAAACCTGACATTAAATCGCGTATAATCAAAGTTGAGCTACCATCTTCTAACTCTGTTTTCGAGGTATTAAAACCTAAACACAAATTACGTTTACACACAATGTTTGGCTAAATTTATTCATAATTCAGCTAACCATACTAAATACCAACGCACCTATCTTAAAATGTCTTAAATGAAGGTGAGCATGCTTTAATTTTAAAATACTTAATAGGTGTACCTACTATTTCAAAAAACGACCAGTCACCTTTGTGGATTAAATGGATGTTGATTATCGTTAGTAATGAATATAAATCTTATCTCTTATCGGTTAACAATCCGACCGTTGAACAAGTATTTGTACTGATTAAACTTTCTAATATTTTTATTATTGTCGGCAGCATATACATTCCACCTTTATCGAACATTGAATGGTAAAATTCTTATTTAAAGACGGTGGAGAATTTAATATCCACGTATAAAAATTCCAAATCACTCTTGTTGGGTAATTTTAATTTCCCTAAATTGAGATGGCAATCTGTCGCTAAAGATCTTGTCCCAGATTTTTTTCCTCTAGGACTTATCGAAACTGAATATAATTCCTTTGTATCATACCTTAATCTACATAAATTTAATTTTGTTACTAATCAAAATCATGTTAGAGTATGTTATTTCAAACATTGATAATACTGTTGTCTCTAAAGAATCCAGTCTTCTCCTAAAGGTTGACTCCTACTACCCACCGCTCATTATTATTTGTCCAAACTTTTGCACGTTACCTCTCTTAATTTCCAAAGTATCTTATAACTTTAAATTTGGTGATTATTTTGGAATGACTTAGACTCAATCAATTGGACCACCCTATTTAAAAATTGTGATATTAACCAAGATGACCCTGACTTAATGTCCAACATATTTATACAACATAGTAAATTCGTCCTTACTATCCCTCTACACTACCTACTTAATTTATAATTATCTTCTGATACATTTTCTGATTTATGGAAGTCTAGTTTAGTTTCCCCTGTTCATAAAAGCTCTGATCCTTCTAATATAATTTATTATCATTCCATCTCTTTGCTTTCATTGATTCCTAAATTATTTGAAGATCCAGTTTCTAAGCAAATTATTCCTACTCTATTAACTCTAAAGTAGTAAATGAGCAACATGGTTTTTAAAGTTTTAGTTTAACAACTACTTGTTTATTTGCTTTTACATAGTTTATAAATTATACTTTTGAGATAGGTTATTAACTAAACGTCATCTACACGGACTTTTCCAAAGCTTTTGACACTATTAATCACACCACCTTAAAAAATAAACTTAAATCATTTGGCATTTATAACCCACTACTATCGTGGCTTTTTTTTATATTTTTCCGATCGTTAACAAGTCATAAAATACAAAAACTATTATTCTTATTCTTTTCAGCAAATTATAGGCGTAACCCAAGGTTCCAATTTAGCGCCTATCTACATACTTATTTACATCAATGATATCTGCTTCTTACATTGGAATGTGCTTTTATGTTCAGATGATCTTTACACTTTCTGTGTTATTAAATCTCCCGTTGACGCAGATCTTTTACAATCTGATTTAAATGTGCTTGTAAATTGATGTATCCTAAATAACCTTACCCTTAATGTAAGCAAGTGCCAATCTATGTCATTCAATCATTCCCGTTATACTATAATTTACATCTATTATATTAATAATAAATCTTTAGAGAGAGCTCTCAACTTTAAAGACCTTGGCATTTTTTTTCGATAATAAATTGACCTTTAATATGCACGTAAAATATATAAAATAAATCCTTACAACAGCTTGGTTTTATCAAATTTTTTTGTGGAAACTTCAATAACGCAAATGCATTTCGTCTTTTTTATATTTCCTTTGTCAGATCCACTCTTAATTATTGTTCTATCATATGGTCTCCATTTTCTCTCAAACATAAATCGTCATTGGAAACTGTGCAAAACAAATTGTTGAGTTTTCTTTGTTATCGTTGTAATATCCTCCGTGTTCCCCACTCTTTTTCGCTCCTGTTTTGGATATTATCTTTGTCGGTTCTCTATAATACAATTTTATTTGTATTTTTTGTATAATAGTTACAACAGATATTATGTTACATTCTATGTCTTTAACCGACGAACTAATTATGTGATGAACAGTCTGATTTATCGTATTATGCACATAATAAATAAACATAGACTTATTTTCTTTTCACTCATTATATAGCTTTAAACAAAATTTAAATAACCATATCTTAGGTAACAATTTATGTTAATATTAGAACTTACATTTTTACATAGAGTTTAATCCATGGATTTTATCACAATTTAACACCTGTATTTAGTTTAATTCTAATTTTTTGTTTAATGTTCTGTTTGTTTTCATATTTATTACGAATTATGTAATCAATTATTATTATCTGTATCATTGTGCACACTTTTTCTATATTATATTTAATTGGGTAATTTAACCCATTTAACTATTCAAATAAATAAATAAATAAATAACTTTAATTTGTATATTAATGCAAAATTGTCTTTTTGTATTAGTTATTAATTTAAAACGTGTATTAAATTTGTTGTGGTGTTTATTCAAATGTAATTTATGCTGATAGAGTAAAAGTATAAATAGGAAACCGATTATGGAGGAAAAATTTCCAGAAAATTATTATTACAAAATAATAACAATTTAAAAAAAAAAATAGTTTTCATTTTTCTTTGCTTTTTGAATGTTTTTTGGCATATTTCAGTAAAGTTCTGTGTTATAATATAATCTTATTCCTGTTATAACTTACTGAAGAGCATACATAATGCTAGAGCAAAGATAATAAATAATGGTTAGGCCTACTTATCAATAAATAATAACGGAACAAGAAACAATCCATTCAAAATTAGTCTAAAACTTCGTAGTTTGATATCGACTTTTTAATAATATTGTGCCACAAAAAAAAAAAAAAAAAAAAACAGGATTTCATTTAATATGCATTATTAACGTCATTGTGGCCCGGATAAGCTATATTATTAGATTCATAAATTAATATTTACAAATTAAACAATTATAACGGCAGGGTTCGAATAAATTTAAATCGATATTTCGCGTTGGAAATAATAATATGATTAATTACGAAATTATGATTAATCAAAACGAATATATTATATATATATATATATATATTTAAAAACCAAAAGTTTCAACTGTAAAGTTTTTTTTTTTTTTTGATTTTAAGTAATTGAATCAAATTTAAAAAAAAAAAAAAAATGACTGCGCGCGAAACAACTATATCTTATAAAATACATTATTATTAATATGCTTCACTCTAACGTGAGGATGTACAGATGTAGTAGTACGGAATAGCGTCAACCGGATGTACTTAGAATTAAACTGTTTTTTTTTTTTCGTACTGGAATAACTATACTTACTGGACGTAAGTCCAAGGTTTCCGGAATACTCGTAGTAAGCCTATTTTCAAAATGTTGACGCACGGGGAAACTTAGATTTTCCTGAATGGAAACAACTGTTTTTTTAATCAGATTGAATTTTTTTTTTTTTTCGGGGATGCTAAGGATGTAGCTTAGACAAATTTTGAGATAGACTAAAAATTAGGTCTGTCTTCTAAACAAATCGGTTATTTAAAATGGGAGTTTATATTTGAAAAAATTTGTTATTTCGGAACTACCGATTTCTCTATAAAAAAAAAAAAACTACATTCCATGTAGATAAAATATTTTTCGTTACAATCTGAGTGAAACGCGCTGTGTATATTTAATTTTATAATATAAAATTTAAAAAACTCCCTCAGTAATTTTCCACGAACACTTAAAACAATGTTTTAGTACTTTAATCCACTCGTATACCTCCAACATAGTCGTGGTGCTACACAAATGTAATAATAAAAATACAGGTACGTGCTTATATATAATACAGTTCCATTCTAAAAAAAATTCCATCCCACTCGTATGCTAACCCACTCGAATGGATAAATATTTTCAACCCGATAGTATTTTGTTTATCCTGCATGAAGTATATATGAAAATAATCATTTATGTATTTTATGTAAAAAAAAACACTCTCATTTCATATAATTACAAAAAATAGAACAATAGTTAAAATTATTAATTTATTAAGTGCGACTTTCCCCCCCTAAAATATATAATATAAGATTAATCTTTTTTTTTTTTTACCAATTTTTACTAGAATTTTTCTTATTTAAAAATAGGACGAACATAAATCGCATGTAGATGAAGCCACTATTGTAGGTGGGATGTTGGAAACGTAAGATTCTGACAAGCATTTAATGTATGCATTTGATGTAAGCATTAATAAACCAT
The DNA here is from genome assembly GCA_902439185.1 of Cinara cedri. NCBI lineage: Eukaryota > Metazoa > Arthropoda > Insecta > Hemiptera > Aphididae > Cinara > Cinara cedri. Next base: position 416,625 of record CABPRJ010001467.1, on the reverse strand, counting down.
TGCTAAAGAAAAAAAACGATTCTGAGCGAAGTTCAGTTATAGTGTTGCTTTGTCAACAATATTTATGTCACATTATGGTAAAATGATTATAACAATAGTCGTTTCCATGACAACCATGATTGTTTAAAAAAGATTTAAAATAATAAAAATTTAATAATAACAATAAATAAATAAAAACGGTTGCCAATGACAACCCTATTTTTAGTCTTTCAATCTTTTTTAATCTAAAGAACCAGGTTTTCTTCATTATCTTTAATATTAATGAGAATTTCAAAACATGACCTTTTAAAAGTACCACCTAGAAAACATTTTTTTTCAGGAATATTACTATATTTGATAATCCGAGTTTATTTGGTTGGATTCTTTTCTGTCCCGAATAGCAAAATAACTATTAAAAAAATTCACGAAAGATTCACGTGAACAAATTTATAGTGGTTTATCTAACTGCCTATTTATTTATTTTTGTTTGTTCAAGGGTTGCCATAGAAGAGAAAACTATTATAATTATTAATATTACTATTGTTTACACTATTAAAATTTTACAATAGAACACATTTAGTCCGCCAAAGGTGGACTACCCACTTTCCACCTATCTGTTTTCATTCAATTCTGACATCACGGCCAATACCAAAAATGAATATGGGTAAAATAATAATAATACAAATTGGCACGGGCAAAGCTGGACGCGGAACAGCTAAAATATATATATATTTTATATCTGCATATATGATTAAATATATTATAAACACAATAATATTTCGATAAACAATTTATATTCTTCAATGACTATACTGTACCGTGAAAAATATTATTCTAATAGAAAAAAAAAAAAAAAACAAAAAATAATGGCCTCGTAGACAAATCTTTTTGTACTGGATTTTTATTTAATTTTTTTTTCCATTATATATATTAACGATTCCTATTTCCTTGGTTAATATTCTAACTTAAATAAATAAATTAAAATCAAACGTAGTAAGGTAAAAAAATACAATTTTTATTATCTATCGTTAAATTTTCGTTAACTCAGCTGTGCATGTTAACTATATGGGGTATATTTTTGAAAAGTCTCCTCCTTAAACGGGGAGTCCCGTCGAAAGTTCGAGAGACATGGAATACGAGGAAATTTAATTTGAACAATGAAAGGAATAATAAATCATTGTAATCAAAAAATTTTTCTGTGCGTAGTAGTCGTATGAATGTAGTACTTACGGCAAAGGCCTTGTACCTCCGAAATGAATAAAAATAAAATGTATGTCGGGTTTTTTAAAATTAAATAATAATAATAATAAAAAAAAAACTGTAAACAACTTAGACATTTTTTTCAAATATAGTACCATTTGGCAAAAAACCTGTATCATTGAAGGTACGATATTATGAACATTTTATAATATTTTTACTAACCAAATAGTGTGTTGAGATTCAAAAAAAACAAAACAATATACTATAACTTATTACTTAGGTATGAAAATTGAGAAACTTTTACTCACCAAAAAATAAAAAAACAGACATATCTTAACAAGGGTTTACTTACGGAGACAGGGACATTTTTCCCCCGAAATAACTAATTATGCTTAAATTAATGAATGTATTTTAATTAATATTGTATTATTTGTAATAATTAGGGCCCGGTAATTTGTGTAGCATTGAAAAATCGTTAAAAAAATATTTTTTAAGGGATTTTTTAGTACTTTTTTGCCTTTTTAATGGACCTTAAGTGAATTTAAATCCGGGCCCTATAAGTAACAAATGTATTGTTTAAAGAAAAACTCACCAATGATTGTACCAATGTCTACTTAATAATAATATGTTTAATGATTTTATACCTACTAGTTATATTCAGTTCCTACTCTCATATTATGAAAATGCTGCATATAAACACGCCACTGCGTCTTAATAATAATATGATAGCTTCTTCATTACACTCAGGATCTAAACTAAAAATTTTCGCGGCATTATGCGAGATGTATACCATACGGTCGTGAAATAAAATATCGCTCGTAAATCCGATCGCGTACACGCAATATTCAGTTTAATGGATTTTATCATTATAAACAGATTTCACCCGATGGCGAGGAAAACGCGCTTCTATTTTATAATAATATCATTATAATGTACGTCGAACCGAAGCCATTAATCTCTGCGAATCGGCATGCAAATGAGGAAATACCTATTTTTGATAACGTGCGTCTCGTCATTACGGCAACGCGCGGTGTGTAGGTACGAAAAAAAAAAAAAAAACGATTGGTCTCTCTTTTTCTCGCCTTCGTTGTTAAGGGCACTGACACCGGTTAAATTATAAAATATTTTCGGCCCAAAACAAATAATATTTAAGTATCCTCATCGAATGCTCGTGGGTGCGAAAAGATTCCTTAAGTTCTCCGAGTACTACGAGTAAGTCAAAAAACCAATGTAGCTCTATTTTTATGACTTTTTTGTAAATATATAACATACATTCATACTGCCTCTTTAACACACACGAAAAAAAGCTCTCGACGACCATAACTTTATACGGAGTGATTCATTAAGCTTGACCACCTATTTTTGAGGGTAAATTATGTTTATAAACAAATTCTGATTTTGGAAATGTTAAGTGTAGTTAAAGGCGATATTTTCATATACTTGGATTGTTCTCGACATTTAAGAAGTATCCTGTTGGCGTTACCAATTTTTTGTTTTTTTTTTAAATGAGAATTATTCAAATTTCCATAAATCGATTGAATGTCGATTATTTATCACCACGTGATACTCTTTAAATATTATGAAGTATCTAAGTATACAAAAATATCGTCTTTAAACTACACTTAAAAATTCCAAAAATCAAAATTTGAATATATGCATAATTCATTCCTGAAAATGAGGGAGAGCGTGCTTAATGAATAAACCCATATATCCCGAGCATTTGTTCGAATTTTCACATTTTAAATATGCGAGGGCCCACGTTTTAATATGATTTAGACGTTACATACATTTATAATAATGGTATTTTTCGTAACCTATTTTTTTACCCTTTACGGTCCCCGACATAGACAAAACATCATGATGTCAAAAAAAAAAAAATAATATAAATTCCGTTGAGTATATAATAATTGACATTAATACGATACCGTGTTCGGTCCTCGAGCTGTAGTTGACAGTCCATTAACTAGTTTTTAATTATAAATTTCTAACTATAAAAATCAATCGACCAGTGTAGAAATGTATTGTTGGCTATCGATGTTTTGTATTTTGATATGTTTTCATATATTTTTCCTCGAAACCCTCGATACAAAATTTTAATCCGAAAACGCTCTGAATTTTCCATCTTGTTCCTACAAAAATAAACAAACGACGTGCGATGACATTGGTTTTATTTTCGGATGTCTAGGTTACATTGGCAGTTTGACCGCAATGGAAAAAAACACAAATAATAGATACTGAATAATTTTACCAGTTTACCGAACTCAGTTCAGAATCGTTTTTTAATCACAATGATTGGGTTTTGCTTTAAGTGTATAAACTTAATGACCCTATGTCTAATATAATATGTCTGACTTTTTAATATTAAAACAATTTTCACATTTTTTTTTTTTCCTTTTAATCGATTTAATTTTTCTATACGGAATCTAAAATGGACAAACTATTATTTATTTTTTAAATACTTTTTGCGAAATTTCTTGAAAAAAATCGTTACCAAAAGGGGGCCGGATAATATGATTCCGGTCGTTATTAAATTTAAATATGAGTTGATCGAACCCAATATTGTACCAATGGCATGGTTGTCAGCGTGCGGGGAGAAAGGGAGCGACGTCACGGTCTATGTTAATTATTCATTGGCAACCCTATTAAGTTTTGTCCAGTAAAGACGCGACGACGCGTGACGGTAAAAAACGGACGTATATTGTATATTAAGAAAGGTGAGCAAAGGAAAATAAAAAGACGATAAAGATGACGCGACGAGGCAAGAAGAAATAAATAGCCAGGCCACGAACAAAATGACGGTTGTAATAACAATAATAATAATAATAATAATGATATATTATCGTTGTATCTATATCGTTAGTTTCGGGCAAACGAGTGGCGAAAAGGTTTTGATTTACAACGCGTAAAACCTAAAAAATATATACATATATACGTATAAATATATTATGCAAATATAATATATCTCCCACTTAACTTACCTAGTGCAATAATATTACGCGATTTGTCCGCCACGACTTCGAAATATATAAAAACACGGTGATACGGCTACTATGAACCGTCTGGTTTAACGAAGTATATTACGATAATACATATGAACAGTATGTACGAATTATCGTATTGTTTCAAACGATCGGGGGAAGAATTGTATAGTACTAGTGGTAGTCCATTTTTAACAGAAGAGTAAAATTCCTCTGCGGCTGCACAGACTACTCGTTCTTTAAAAAACAAGTGATGAATATTATTATCTATACGATATTTTAATTTCAAATACTAACCAACTAAATCTTTTTTTTTTTTATTATCCAGCGGAAATCAACGTTCACTATAAGTCTAAAATAAGTGCCGTCTTACAATGTCGTTATCTTAAAATTGAAAAAAAATTGACTTCTATGCAGACACTATTCACTTACAATTATGACGGTAGGTAGGTTTCTATATTCCAGGAATGACGTTCCGTCGAAATTTTAAAATTTCATCGGGTAAAATAATAATTCTATTATATCGTGATTTTTATCTATTTATAGGTTAGGAACTAATGGCGTTAAGTTTTAGATTCCGAACGTAGCGATTTAGTGCTTTAACAACGCTATTTTTGTTTTCTTCTTTGTTATAGTGTGTGGACATGTTTTTTCCTAGTAAACTTGCTCCGATTTTTACGTGTAGCAACTTTTCTGAAATCTTAAGTAATTTTTGACACCATTTTTCTAATAAAAGCATTTAAGTAGGAAAAAAACGTAGGAAAACGTACAATTTCACAATTTCATTATTTTATAAAAATACAGATGACGTTTTCTACCAGAAAAAATGATTTAATCGAAAAATCACAAGACACCTTTTTTTATTATCTTTTTGATTTACTTTCTTACGATATTATCGCCAAAACTTTTGAGATTTTAAGGAATTTTAATTTTCAGGAGTTTTTTGCTGTGATTCGGTTATAAATACACGTAGGGACTTGAAACTTGGTAATTATACTTATATTTGTATTACCTAGATGTGGTAAAATTTCCAAAATCATAAGACCTTTTTTTTTTCTTTAATAAGCGTTTTAAAATCAAATTTAAACGAAAATCGCAAAAAAAAAATTACGGCACTTTAAATTATGTATTGTCGAACTGCGCTGGAAGTGTTTTTCGTCAAGTAATGGTTGATCCTTGTCTACAGATATAAATTAAATAACCTTATGTATCCTATTTTCCCAATTTCTCACCTACAATGATTGCACACCCGTCCGTTATAAAGAATTAGCTTTTTTAAAATAAGAACCTATCAAACAGTATTACCAAATAAATCGCATAAAAAAAATATGACTTTTCGATTGTTCTAGTTACCTGGAAAGAGATTTCAAAATACCGTGTTACGTTGACTTTAATAGATAACAATTGAATTTGTAACAGTATAAAAAAAAAAAGTTAATAAATATTCATACATTTTTCTAAAAACTTTTTCGAAAGGTGGTCGGATGGAATTTTTCGAGTACATTAATATAATTATAAACGCCCAGAGCACAACAGTTGTCCAGGACCGACTACGCGTTTTATACAAATAGACAATGCCAATCGATTGAAATAACATCGACTCCTATTATTGTTTGTCCTCGCCGGAGAACCCGTATCTCGCTGTTTATAAAATAGGTCACCAAAACCCTTATATTATTATATTATATACCTATACGACCGTCTTGGCAATTTTATAAGCGAATTACAAGGTTTCAAACAACGCGATATATTTTTATAACGTGGTTACCGCAATATATATGTTTTCCATACTTGTACAACGGAAGAGCGGCGAATATTATTTTTAAAATACGAGGCACTATACTACCTAGCCAACGGATACACGTTAGAGAAAAACTTGTAAATTATTATCGATTTTTTTCACAATCGCCTATGGTCTGTTATATTTACAAATGTCCGATTAAACCGGATTAATTTAATTAGTTAAATGTATTTATTTATAAACACGGTAATGTTACTTACCGTTGTATTGGAACAATTTATGCGTACCGTATGAAAAAGTCAAAATACATACACGAAACCGTCAAGAAAAATTACATAATATTTTAGTTTATATTGGTTACGAATCATAGACGCAACTAGACACCAATCCTGGGGGTGGTAAAATTATAGATACATCAAATACCCATGGGTGCTATGTTACCATAGTCCTCTTTACATGACTGTCACAATAGGTAAATACATCTTTCATTTACAATTTTGTGTATACGAATTTATCATGATTACTTTAACATTATTTTTCATACACACGTGTATTGTCTGTGGGAAACCTGTATTTTGATCTGTTCATGAACTATGAAATACATGGATAAAATGTTTTGATATTACTATGAAAAACCTGATTGAGTTTTTGGGGGTGCTAAAGACTCCCTAGCCTCCCCTTAATTGTTTATATGCTATGCTTCAAGTTTGAAGTTAATATCATTAAACGAATTATACATAAACAAGTAAAACTTGCATTTTAAATTCGTTTGAAAATTAAATTTCGCTTAACTTACCGCATTAAAGTTATTATATCGTTTTATACACTTTGTATATCTTTGTCATTCTTGCATTATTCCGATCCAATATCGTAGAAATTGTATTCATTCATTGTATCGTTCGGTTTATAATAGTATGGTAACAGCGTATTTACTTTACGCGTTAAGTTGAACCTTGTTTTTGTATTTTATTATAAAAGGATTCAATCAAAATAAAAATATTTTCTACTCATTAAGTTCCATTGCGGAATAAAAACAAATTATTATTCCGACCCGACCTTTTTTAGTCGAAAAAAGTATCGATTGATAGCACTTAAAATCTTAATTACTTATATTCTCTATTATATTACTTAGATCACCAATGAAAACACAACATTATTATCAAACCATTAAATTCAAAACAAAAGGTTTCATTTAAATTTGTTACCTGTGTTCGTTATACAAATTATATTTACGTAAAAATATGTGATGTGTATATTTATATATACCCATAGTGCGGTAGAACATCTTCATTGTTTGATATTTAAGTACATTTCGATACATATCGAACATAATGTGTTAAATAATATTCTATGTATTTACTAGATAAGTCCCGCTGGGATTTATTAAACAATCAAGCTAATAAAATTATACGTCTCTACAGCCGTATCGTTATAGCACTGGTATATATCTGAAATTACTAGAATATTTGGCAAAATTCTATTTGCATTGTTTTTCTTTGTTCAATATTGGATTTGGGTTTATAAATGTTTACAATTTTTTTATTTAATAAACTTCAGAAAAATAAACAAAATTAAAATATGACTTAAGGATAATTAAATTTTAAAAAATCCTACCATACTTCACACCATGGATAGGCTACCATAGAGTCCGTAGGAGGTTTGAAAGGTATAGAATTTATAAGAATTAAATATATATACAAACTTCAATGATAAATCATTGTAATCAAAAACGAAATTATTCGGATTATTATTAGTCGTGGTTATTTCCCTTGTATTCAGGGTAATCCATAAATCAACAAAACGTGTAAAATATTGTGATGAAAAAAAAAATTGAGTCCAATGTAGAATTTTTTTTTTTAGTATTTTAATATCAAATTTTGACGAAAATCGTAAATATTATAGTAATTCAAAATGTGTACAACCGAAATCCGCGCAGAATCGTTTTCCGTTAGCAATGATTAATTGTTGCATACAGGTATACATTAAATTCCAATTTGTATTCTACCTCCCACCTACTAAAGTGGCTGCACCCACGTGCGAAATATATTAGTTTTTTTTTAAATTTTATTTTAGAAAATAATGCTGTATTAAAAAATATGAACTTGTGAGTAACAGTCTCTTTCAAACATTTTTCGAATAGTTCATACGGTATACAGGTGTTTCGACGTTATCGTCATATTAATTTCAGTAAAAATCGTTATATTACCAAGAAGATTTTATCGAAATATTATTTATTTTTTTTTTTTTGCACCGTATACTATTTATTAGCATTGTAATATATTAGTACTTTTTTCTCTCTGATTGCATATAATCATTCCGTACATGAGCTTAGGGCACCTGTATTAAAATCAAGCTCTACAATTGGTTTATTTGAATATACCGCCAAATATTTTATATTATCAATAATATTCTTATCACATAAATATACCGCCAAATATTTTATTTAATACTTATAGTACATATTAGAATTATTTGGATGAAATGTATATAGCTTAAAAATCACCCTCGATTTGTTATGCAAAACCATGTTAGGTAAAAAATAGGAAAAAGTGAAAAATAAAATCGATTGGGGTGTCTCGGACAAACTAAAAATGTTTAAATCACTTACGAAAATTAGACGCTTGTATTTTTTACGAAAAAAAGTGCAAACGATTACTACGCCTCGTCAATTCTGAAATGATTGTAAAATAAATATGTATTTGAGCTAAAACCGTGATAACAAGCTCCTAAATTATTTGGTGGTATATTCAAATAAACCAATCGTAGACCTTGATTTTAATACAGGTGTCAAGTTCATGTATAGAATGCTTATATGCTCCCGGGCTTAATTTAAATTTAACATTCGGTTGGAAAAATGAAACGTGGCCTATCGCTATAATATAGTACGGTTTATTTTTAACGTTCACGACCTAACTTACTGGGCGTACATATATAGGCCTGTGCATTTTTATTTATTTGCGAACACTGTATGTCTTAATAATGGCCGATAAACCATGAAAAACGAGATGGTGCCAAAAGAAAATAAAAACAGACCGGGACAGTAAAACGATACAGAAGTCCGAAATTCAGGAATTAGATAAGTAGTCGCCTGGCATAGTCTATTTTTAAATACATCTACTATTTTTAGGTTTAAATATTCAAATAACTATTATTTTTGTAATATAATATTTTATCTATAATATATTACGAGTATGCGTTACATTATCTAATATGTTCTATTTTGAGCTATTCGGGTTGCTGTTTTTTTCGCTTCAATTCAGCTAGCTTTGCAACGTAATCGTGTAATCCTTCAAGGTCATGGTTTTAGATTCTGAGAGTAGCGTAGAATGTATTGGTTTTACAAAAATGTTTATTTTTTTTTTTTTTTTTTATGTGAATACTTTTTCTACCAGAAAGTTTACTCCTATGTATACAATGTAGACCTTTTTCTGAAATTTTCATGGGGATGAGGAAATTTTCTTGGGGTAGTACTTTAAAAAAGGTCATTTTTTTTGATTTTCTCAATAGTTTTCTCAACAAATATGAAAAACCGAAAAAAAAAAACTGATGAAAAACTGAAAAATGTACAAAATGTAGATATTAGAAAACGGCCTTCTACTAAGCATACAAAGGCTACAAGCATCACTATCAACCGAACTTCAATCAGTATCGTTTTTAAAAAACAATGGTTTATCGTTGCTTATAGATAAAAATTAATTTCCTCTCTATATCTTACATTACCGACTTCTCACCAACAACAGTAGCTGCACCCATCGTACGAAATATGTCCTTTTTTATTCTAATTTTTTGTTACTTATGCATGTTGCGTTACAAATATCTTTTAATTCACATCTCTAATATAACTATTATTCATTTTCCCTTGGCTTTGGTTAACGGTAAGTGAATTTATCGGCTACTAGAATATTTTAGTGAAAAAAACTAAATCATTAATAACATTATATTTATTCCAGATCTATATAATATGTATAAACATGCATTTTAAACTAGCTTTCTGGCTAAAATAAAAATAGTATTATGGTTGCTATAAAAATATTAGGTCATTAATTGGTAGACTATACAAATCGTAGAATATAAAACGGTAGACTATAAAAAAAAAAATGTAGGCGTTGAAATAATTAAAATTTAACATTATTTTAGTTGTCATTATTACGGTAGACATGTATGTATGAAGAGATCATGCATCAGACACAGAGATGTAGTGACAAAATATTGTGCTGGGTACCTACAAAGCATTAAAATGAGCCCATGTGAAGTTAAATTACTAGTATAATGAAAACTCAAAGTTGAAAGATTTTTGTTAAATTGCAATCGAATTAATGTTTTCATCATCGTATATTTCACTAATGGATTTCTTACATTTTAAATGTGTGTTCCATTTAATTTCGTTTTACATAATACATAATATATAGATTGTTAAGGTATTTTTTTGTCTTTCTAGGCATTGCGCCCGAGGAGTAGGTACGCTCTACCTCCCTCCTATGACTCTGAGTATTCATTTCGAAAGAAGATTAGGTTTAACAGACTCTTTGTCTATGAATCTAAAATCCACGTGTAAGCATTTGAAATTTAAAAACATTCAAAACACTATAATAATTTAGATTTAATCCAAGACGAAAAAAATACGACCTCGCAAAGTTAAAAAAAAAAAATCATAATATATTACTATTATATACCATAATAGTATAAGAACCAATGCGAATACATTCCTCGGTGCGTTCAGAATCTATATAAAATTTCCCCGCATTATTATACCTCCAACGTACTAGAAAAGCTGAAAGTCCGGAGCCTTTTTTTTTTTTGAAAGGTTGAAGAGGAATTCCGTGTGAGGCGGAGCGAATTACGCGGATAATATATTGTATATAATTTGTATATTTATAAAAAAAAATCGGGGTTTTGTACGTTTTCAAGTCGTTAGATACGTTAGATAGCAGGTAAAAATAAAATCGTACGCGCAAACGACTTTGGACCGTTTTACAGGAGAAACGCCATTTTGTTCGTTATATTTTTCAGTGGTTGAACGTCGTAATACACGTGTTACGTATACAGAGTATTTTTTTTCACGGACCAGCGAATATGCGAACATTTTGGGTAAACTCGATTTCGGTATTTTTCAGTTGTTGTATATTATTAGATGTGTTACGGTAAAAGCAGAGCATTGGACATTTTGATGCAATAATTGCGCTTGGACACTGTGCTCCAACATTCCGAATTTCGTGGCCACAATAGAAAAAAGTTTATGCTGCCCGGGTATTGCAAACGGTGCTTAAATCTAATTAGATAACGTAAATGCAAAAGGTAATCTAAAGTATTATATAATAAAATACGAGATACTGTAATTTATTAATGTCATTGGCAATCGGCACTATGTACAATACTACAGTTTATCACATTCACTTATCAAAGTTTATAATTTGTCTGTTTTATCCTTCGGCTATTCTCCGTTTGTTTGTTCATTATCATTGTATCTCATAATAATAGTAATTACCTTTTCATAGATTTTGTAGTTAAATTTATTCTTACAGATATCATATGGTATTATTTGTATAACTTACCTAGATAAATATTTATGTAAACTATAATAAACATAGTTATTAAAATGTATAGTTTTTATAATTTATTTTTACTGAATCATTATGTTTACTGTTAAAGAATTTTAACTGTTAATTAGATATTATATTCCAAGCGTAACTTTACAAATTTGCATTTTTGGCTTTTACATACCTAGTATTTTGCATTTATAACGGTAATACTTGTAAACTCATAATGAAGGCCAATCGATATAGCCCGGATTTAATTCAACTTACTTTGTTTACACGAATCCAGCCAGTGTTCACTTTTCTAGGGCATCTATGATTTGTTTTTTGTGTGTGTATGTCTGTGAGAAATTTTAATTTTGACGAAAATCGTAAATATCACAGCCTTTTAAAACATTTATAACCGAATTTTGCTTCAAATCAATGATTATCAATTGTTTATCATTGGTTTCAGGTATAAATTTATCGGAATTTATAGAAAAATTTAAGTATCCCACTTTTCCAACTAACCACCTAAAATAATGGCCACTCTCGTATCCAAAATGGTCTAGGTTTCTTACTTTGACCGTCACATAATTTATTGATGAAATCATTTAACACGATCTTATTTAAAATAAGTTTAACATTTCAACTTTATTCCGGGTAATTACACTGTTATAAATACGGATTCGAAATTTACTGATCACTGTTTCTTTTTGTATTGTAGTATAAATTTCAAACTATTAGAAACTTCGAAGTATAAATCCGATACATCCGATATAGTCTTGAGATGATATTATATTTTGACATTCTTAGGTAGGTAACTGAGTGTTGTCTTTCAAATTTTGATAAAATTGTGTGTTGTATAGTATTATAGATCCGGAAAAAAAAAAACCAGAAACTGTAATTTAATCGAAACCTTCGTAGATATGGGTCAAATTTATTATTTCTATATGCATTATATATACGGATTACATTGAAACGACAACGTATACTCGGTGTCAACGAAATGGTGGCGGTGGTGTTGGTATTGTTTTTAATAATTATTATTGTTATATAGCATTGTCTTAAAAATTACACTTTAACCACGTTAAACATTAATGCGTTCTGCAAGGGTGACCCCACGGGGGAATTTCGGGCATGGCTATTATTGTACTCGTTCCTTCCATGGGCAGAGCTCATATTTGTTTTAAACAAAAATAGCGACTGCGTATAGTATGTGTATGTATGCTGTATAGATATATAGAGTTTATAAATTATTCGGTGTCGAATATGGCACACGCCTCCAGCCCGATGATTATATTAAGTTCAAATTAAATTTCTATTATTACTTTATTTTTTTAAATTATTTTATTAAAAAAATATTTTGCCCCAAAAGAAAATAATCAATTTTCATTTTAATGTCATTGTTACTGCGGATTTCATTAAAGAAACACGTTACACATGTAACTGTCATTATTATATTACTCGTTAAAAATATATAAATAAAATAGGAAGAAAAGTATTTTCTTTTTCTCTCGTTATATTATTACTGTCATTAAATTGTATCTAATCGTTTTTCCCGGTTTTCTCATATTTATCCAGATTTTTCTCATTTGCCTGGAAAACTCTTGGGAAAATCGAAAAATGACCTCTCAGTTAAATTTATTTTTAGAACCATTGCTAACATTATAAATTGGAGCAAAATTTTTGGTTGAAAAGTTGTGCACAAGAAAAATAAACGTAATATTTTAGTTTATAATATTATGTATTTCGTACATTTTCCTGTTTTTTACAGTTTTTTAAATTTAATGAGAAAATTGAAAAAAATCGAAAAATAATCTCTCTAAAGGGCCTCTCCAGTCGGATTTACTTTTAGAAACATAACTATCAAAGGTTGGAGAAAAATTTCTAGTAAAAAAGTTTTACACAGAAAAAAAATAAGGTTGTAATATATTTTAACTAAATCCTACATTCCTTATATTTTCCGGTTTTTCCTCCGGTTTTTTTTCGGTTTTTCAAATTTGATAATAAAACACCTGAGAAATTCGAAAAATTACCTCTTTTAAATGCCTCGCCACGCCAATTTCCTTCTAGAAAAAGCACTCCACTTAAAAATTTGAGCAAGTCTTCTGGTAGAAAAGTTGCGCACATCTTTGTAACACCATAAGCGTCTTCACTCCACTCAGAAACATTTTAAGTAAACAGAGCATTTTCGTGAAAATGCATTCTTTGCACGCAGCCCTTCAATTAAGATACTATTTTTATATTTTTAAGGAACAACTACATTATATCATTGCGTTAATGTGAATTGTTATTGTTTTTGTTAGAAAATTCACAAATTCAACCTAATAGAAATGGTTAGTAACATTCATTATAGGTAAAATATATGACAATATGACACACCTATAATAATGTATTTTTAATTATTATACGTATATGTTATTGGTTTGGATGTAAGTATAGTAATATGAAATTAGCAGTACAAATTAAACGGTTAGACATTATTATTTATGTTGATTTATAAAACATTGCTTTATGAAACAACCAAATGATACCGTATTCGTGTCGATTGGTAATATACTATATCAATAACACATCTTAAACATTTCAGTAATATTATTCGGTGATTCGGATGAACCATTTAAATGGGTACATTCATTATCTCGAAAAGTATTATCTTTTTCCGGAATTTGTTTTCTAGAAAATTTAAAAACCAGCTGTTCTACAATTTTATATTTATGTTATGGTTTGTCACCCTTATTTTTGGGGATAAAACCATTACCTACTTTTGATTTTCAAATTGCAACCTATTTTAAAATATCCATAAATAGATGGAGTATTAGTTAAAATAAATTTGAATCTTGAAATTTTTGATTTCTATAGCGTGCGGCGTATTAATTATGCACCACTACTCTCATTTACCCAAACTTAAAAGTGGAATTTCTCGTTAACGGGTTGACGGAAATCAAAAATATAAACACCAACATTTATTTTAAATAATACTTCATTTATTTAAAGCATTTTCAAAGTAGCTTTGCTTTTGAAAATCAAACGTAGTCAGTTATTTCACCCACCCGTCCCAAAAAAGGGGTAAAAAAATGATAACGTAACATTTTAGAACTATTCGATTCTAGACAAAAGGAAAAAAAGTTAATACTTTCCGAAATAATGTGTGTTTCCAATCGAGTGAATCACTGAATATAGGTACACTATTTGTCTATAACAATCAACGTATATCACGTTTACATTAATTTATGATTTTTTTTTGAAACCAAAATTAAAAATTACAGCGATGTTATGTAACGTAAATTACACAATAGGTAGTACATTTTGTAAATAAATAATGTCAGCGTCGTAAAGCGGTCACAATTTCTTGAAAATTAGTGAAATATTTAATTTTCTGACTCACCAATTCTCCAATTTTCTGGGTCTCCAAATATAATAAATAATAATTTTTTTTTTTTTTTTTTTTACAAAAATCAAACATTAATATTGCATTATTTGATCATTAAACAGCAATAAATTTATTATTGGTTATTAAAAATTGTATTTAATACCTAAAGTTAGTGGACACATTATTGTAATAGATCTAATTCACGTGATTTAGCTTGATATACTTGTTCCATTCTATGTACAACAGTGTGGTAAATGGTAGCTATCCCATCATAAGGTTTTATCTTAATGAATGTTACAATGTTTCTATTAAATAAACAAACGTCTACATTTGAAAATATTTTTCTGATTTTCTGATGATGCAAAAATATAAGTTTGTACCACCATATTGAAAATAGTGCTACATTTGCACAAGTCAATTTACACCACTGTATAATAAAATAATATGTCACTGTTTTTACCCATACATGAATTATTTGAATTTCATTTTTAAAGTGGAACATAAAAACATTTTTCAAAAATGTAAACGTATAAATGTCGAGTATAGTAACCGATTATTCTATTATTTATAAGCGTTTAAGCGCAATTCAAATGTGTGGTGGGAAATTTATTGCGCTAATTCACTCTGTTAAACTTTCAATGGTTATAATAAACTGTTTTCGTTTAATATTTAATACATTTGAGACAAAAAATAATAATAACAATAATAACAATTTCCGTAAGTAGGACAAAATAATATTTTACGGTAAAATATATTATTTTATTATCGTTAATTGTCTAAAAATTAGGTGCATAAACTAAAGAAATAAAAACAGAAAACAATTTAACTAGATACGTGTTATAGTTATTAAGAAGAAGAAAAAAATATCCAAAAACGTCAAACTAAACAACGAAAATGAAACACTCTCAGCGTTATATTATTATACTTAAATATTAGTTTGTATAGAATCATGTCACCAAATATATCATCGAAATTATTGACATTTTATGTTCGTTGGCTGAATATTTTAAATATTAATTAAGTATCTGAAAAATATTTCAAATTAAATAAATCTGTTTTTTAGAATAACCAATGAATACAATACATTCTTCAATGATATTGTAACGTAGGTAATAATAATTTTTGCATATTATGAAGGAATAAGCGCTATTAAGCCTATTTGCTAACAATTAATATTAGATTTCGCGTGAAACGGGACATATATTGATATGGCTATGATGTACTTTTTTTTGTCTGTAATCGATTTTTTAACATGCAATTTTGTTCCGATCAAAACTTTATTCTTTCAACTATCTTATAGCATTTTTACTCTTAATTGTCCATAGGAGAGGGGTTTTATTCTTTTATTTTTAGTTTTCTAAATAAATGCAGAAATACTGTCAACTATCTTTAATTTCTGTGAATGGTGGTTAATTTCTGGGTTATCTTGTCAATAAAATAAAATATCCGAACAATAAAACTCTGCTCAGAATTATTAACAGCAATGCACTATTGTTGCGCATAGATATAGTTTAAATTATTTCATATTTTCTTCTTTCTAACTTCCCTCCTAAAACAGTGAAGCACACATCAGCAGTATCAACCTTTTACCTAATAGTTTCCTCATTTTATTTATTTTCAAAATATCAAAATCTGTTATTTTAAAGGCGTCCTGCAATTGAAATATATTTTATTCCAATAATGTTTAGTTTTGGAGCTTCTAAATATTATATCCGTCAGCATTACAGACGAGAGACTGATTTATCATATTATTATGTATTTCACAAAGAGATTCGGGGCACTGAAAAGATTCCAAAAGCTTTTTATACAACTTTAATGTCTTATTTATTTTTCTTGTATATAATGAGGAATCACGTCCAGATTATATTATAGTATTATAGGTATCATGTTTAAATGCATTACTATATGTTTATTTTATATCACACTTGTTTAAAAAAAAAAAATGTTTATTTTTTACTTGGAATAAACGGTTATGTTAAAACGCAAAACGAGGAAAGTATATTTTATTAACTATTTAATAAATCTTTTTTATATATAATCTTCTAATTCAAATTTCCAATTCTATTTCATTTTTGATAAAACTTTGCACACTTGACATTCAAAATGAGAAGAAAATTTTCGTCTGCTTTTTGTGTCAAAATTAAACCCTTCAAGAGTATCTGACACTTAAATTATGACACTCTAATATTATTATTATTTTTTTTTTTTTTTTTGGTTGATTTCTGGGTATTCTTGGTAATGCGAATAACATCAAAAAAACTAGAGTTATTATTGTTCAATTTAGTTATCGCATATAAATGTTTAAAAGATTAATTATCAGGCAACAACTATTAATTGTGCTAGGAATAAGAGTAAAAACAAAAAAATTCGTTAAACAAACAGATTTTAAATTTTATACTGGTTTATAAGACAAATTATATTTTTCAGACGAGCACCAGAAAAACCATGTAAATCAACTATACAGTTAATAATAATAGCATATATTATAGGTAATTCGATTATAAAAGTTCGGAAATAAATCAAAAAACTAATCCTCGTAGTGTATTTGTATATATTTATATTATATTATATTTCTAGGCAAGAAGCGCATTAATTAATTTTATAATACCATTATAGATTACCAAATATGTTAATTTTGAAAATACATCCCATTTATACCAAAAAATGACAAAATTATAAAAATTAAAAAAATAGCAAACATTTTCTGAAGCCGTTCTTCTCTGAGAACAACAATATATTAGCACAATACTTTTATAAAATGTACGATTTCCTCGAAAAAATTGCAAATTACAATGAAAACTGCATCCAATTCGATTTAGCTACAACAGGAGACTTCATTTTATATAGTATAAAAAGTAGGTATATTGTTATTTTTTTATTTAGTCATCAATAAATTAATTATTTCGATTATTAAAATTATTTTCGCTGACGATTTTTGATTTTTTTTTCTTGCTTTTTATATAATATTATATCGATAAAAACGTTTATTAAGCAGTTTTTTCTAATTTTACATTTTTCAGGTATCATAAATACATATTTCGGAGAATAAAATCGTTGTAACAATAATAATTTTCGTCTGTTAGCAGTAGTGTCTCGGTCCATTATCCGAGAATCGTCAAATGTCACAAACATTATTCTTACCATAATAATATTTCAAACCCATCAACTATCAAATTATTTATTTATTTAGGTAAACCGTTGTGTTTTCAGTGAATAATTTTGAAAATCATATAATTCGTCGCTATCGTCCAAAACGTGACCCAGTATAAAAACAAAAGTCATTTGCATTTTTTCATCCCTATACACCCAGGGATAGGCAAGATTCTAAAAGGCTTAATGACCTCCTGGATATCTTCAGAAGTTTATTATGATACAAAATACAATTGTGTTTAAAATACTTATTTAAGATACGGGTATCGAAGATCATGCTTAACCCTATAAAAACCCATACTTCAAGGTGGCCATATGATATCAAAAAAAGTATATGAACTACAAAAAGGCGTAATATTTTATTAAAATTAAAAAAAAAAAATTTTAATTATTAAAATTTTTAAACCACTTGCATTTCACATTTAGGCAAAGCGGGGCGAAGCCTTCAATTTGTTTTACCTATTTATTCTTAAATCAAAAAGCCAAGTTGAAGTTACATTTTTTAAACTTCTATAAACTATACACTCATAAATGTATTTGAACTTTTTACTACAATTTAGTCAGTATTCATTATTATTATTATTTTTATTAAGATGTCTGCGGATAAAAGTTGCGAATATAATAATACTTATTGAGATACGTTTTATATTAATAATCACGAACCACAATGAACTCGAGTATAAACGAGTGGATTTAGAAAGCACGAAGTGAACGCTGCAAAGGTGTTCTTGAAGTCGAGGATCTGGTTATATTATATAGTGCGCTGTCTTCTTGAAAAGCTTTTTTTTTCTGAAGTGACATAGATAATTTAGAATGTGTCGAGAATATTATTGTAGGTATTTTGGAAAAAAAAATAGCGGCACAATGACGCGTGTATAATATACATATAGAAAGGAAAAAATATTTTTTTTCCGACTAGGAATATACTAGGGAAAATAATCGGTTTTTTTCATGCGGCACAACCAATTTTCTTTAAATAAAAACGTTAAATTGAGTCAGGAATGTGAATTATAAGAATAATAATGTTAAAAGATTTTTTTTTTTTCTTTAATAATTTTAAATTGAAAATTGAATTATTATTTAACTGAAAAAAAAAAATAAATTACTATTGGATCACATTTTTAACGAATTTTAACCTACATTTTAACTGAATATTTTAGATTCTAAGGGCAAAAAGAAATGAATTGGTTTTACAATGATGTTTCTTTTTAATATTTTTTGTCGATGAACAACTTTTCCACGAGAAATTTTACTCCAATTATCAAGTGTAGCACTTTTTCTGAAAGAAAATATGACTGGGGTGGTACATTAGGTAGTTCCTTTTTTGATTTTTACAGGAGTTTTTCCAAAAAATGGGAAAATCCGGAAAAATTAACGAAATTTATTATTTTCAAATCGTATATATTACGGTCTTTAAACCAAACTCCACTCAGAATCGTTTTTAATTAGCAATGATAAGATGTTGATATACATATATACGTTTAATTTCCCCTCTACCTTCCCAAATTCTTACTTATAAAAGCGACCAATCATCGTGTGAAGGTATAAATAACTAATAATAAAGGAGAAAGTATTGTTAAAATGTGTACCATATTTAGAAAACATTAGTATAAGTATGTGGCCAAGGTGTATTGTCGGTATTTCTACGATTACTTTTCACCTGACTATAGCAAAACCAATTAACAAAAACCGGAATTGTGTAAATATACCCGAATTTGACCGTTTTTTTTTCTGTTTATCTCTATTAAAAAAAAGTACAATGAACATCAACAAAATCACCTCCACAATGCACCGTTTAGTAGAAATTCACTATTCCAAATCGCCATGTCAAGTTCATGGATTAAAAATGAAAATGTCGTAGTAAATTTAAATACTTGTACAATGTATAAAAGGTCGGCTCTTGTATTATTTTCGCAGGAATTATTCTTGTACCTGCATTCGTAATTTCGATTTGGGCATGTATATCAACCGTATATGTTTTTATGGTTTTTTATTTTTTAGTTACGAAAATTCGTTATACAAGACTAAATACGATACACAAATTAACAGCAGCGTTCAGTAAATAAAATCGTCGACTAAGCAATGCGTTTATATCAAACGTCATCGTTTTTAAACGCCAGTTCGCAGACCGTTTCGTAATATTATTTTATTTTTCGCTTACTGGTGATGAATATTTTAATAATTTAACCATTTCATTACAGTAATTTATTAATTGATTTTTTTTCCCCCATTGTTGATCTGCTTGTTTTGATTTTAATCGAATTAATTTTCCTTGTAAAATAATTATTATTTTCTGCGTGTGCACATTATTGCCTATCCATACGTATTCTTTTTTTTTTCAATATTTATAAGGCATTAACACTAGATATTTAAACGACATTTAAAGAATTTTTTATATGCTGACATTTTTTTAACATTTTTTTTTTTTTTTTACTGCCTATCTAATATCATTATTTCATCTCGGTCGTCGCAATTATTTTTATTCCTTTTAGGTGCGTCATTCGTTATACGGTTCATTTATAACATAATCATTATTATAATATTATTTCTATATTTTTTACCATAATGTATAATAGTAATAATATACCTACTTCAAAATAAAAGATTAGTATTCATAACAAATAGAGAATAAATAATATTTAAAAAGACAGATATGCTTCGAGCCAGCCGCTGTTGTATGTGGGAAATTTCGAGCGTATATTGATATGGGCTCTATAATATATTGTAAGGTAATATATTTTATACGTTGAAAGCAGTTATAAATCATTACGATTAAAAAACGATACTGAGGAAAATTTCTGAGTAAACTTGATAGGTATTATTTTTATTAACATAATTCGTGTTTGCTTTACTTATTGTTGCTAAGATAACTCATATATTTACAAAAATAAATCTGTTATTTTCCTATTGTAGAACGAAGAATGTATTGGTTTTCCAAAGATTTTTATTTTTTTGTTTTATTTTTTTTTTTTTATGTGAATACTTTTTCTACCAGAAATCATATTCTGATTATTAGGAATAGCACTTTTTCTGAAAGGGAATGTTCTATTGGTGGTTCTTTAAAGAGGTTTTTTTTTTTTTTTTGAATTTCTCTTTATTATTCGAGATAAAGAGAAAAACATGGTTCTTTAAGTTAAAAATATTGAAAGATTTAAAATTCGGTTGTCATTGGCAACTGTTTTTATATATTTGTTATTATTATTATTTCAAACCTTTTTTAAACAATCATTGTTATCATGGAAACGCACATGTAATTAAATTACCATAATATATAAATAGTTCAAAAATTAACACTATCAACTAAACTCCGCTCAAAATCGTTTTTTCGTTAGCAATGGTTTATTGCTGCTTACAGATAAACATTAAATTTCCATCTGTATCCTACTTTCCTAACTTTCCACCTAAGAAAATAGCTGCACCCACGTGCGAAGTATGTCCTTTCTCTTTTATTATTCAATATGCAATACTTTAAGATATTCGTGGAATTAGATAATCGGAGTATTCTTTCAACTAAAAAAGTCGTCATTATTGTAAAATAAATAAGTTATTTATTATTATACCTAAAATCTAAAATTTAAAATATCGTCTGATCATTAAAATACATTATACCAACTGAATTTCTTTTCTTTTTTGAATACAAGTTGTGTATTTTTCATTTACCTAGTCGACTTGCTCGCTGTAATTCCAACACAAATTATATTTGTAAAGCACATAATATAAAACACCGTGATGCTTACAACATTATATTTTATTATAATATTAAATGCATTTTCTTTATATACTTACCGGAATGTATAATATTATGATATTTTACGATATAAGAAAGAATAATACTCATATACACGAACATCGTATGCATTTTTGTGTTTTGCGTTAAAGTTTCAAGTAGGTAAAAGAAAAATACACACACGAGATAAAGGAGAGTATGTATAAAAAAAAAAAAAAAAAACTGAATTTCACAACAGTAGTAGAGAGGTTTTCTTGTATATAAACACGAACCGATATATATTAAAATATCGGCTTTATCCGAATTTCGTTCATAAAAAAAAAAAGCAACCCGACCGCCGAATTGGGTAAGCGATTTTCTCTTGACACATTTGAATTTAGACCTTATTTTTCGGGAACAAATCTGAGTTGCGTCTACAACAATAGTATTAATACCCATTCTTATCGACACCTTATATCTGTAGCTGAGTATGTTGTTACAGCAAATACTGATTAGCTGCTCCGACAGTACAACATTTTCTCATTTTCATTGAAATGTTACATTCTTATAGTAATACATACATTCTGAATGTCGAGTCATTTTTCCGAAATGTGCTCTTGGCCCGTGTCAATCTTGCCAATCTCTAGTTGCCGAGTCTGATTTATATTCAAAATATTACCCCGTAGACAAATATTTAACAATTTAAATTATCATGTCTTAATAATTGCAAAAAAACATCAAATCAACAATGCAGAAAGTTTATTGTAAGTTTATTATAAGATTCATTATTTTTGATCTTGTTTTCATATTTTCATTTTTCGGTTAAAAATGTCCAAATAACACTTACATAAGGGTTTTTAGAAGTGATAAAACTTTCAAAACGTTTTATAGATTTTTAAGCTATTTATAGGAATTTGACATTTTCGATTTTTTTTTTTTTCTTGGTTTTCATTTGAATTTGTTAGCTAATAAGAAATGTTTGAAAATTTAACACGACGTTCAATACGATTTTAATACAATAGATTTTTTCTAAAGAACGTTTTTAAGAACAAATTTTAAAGAAAGTCGTTAAAATAACGGTATTTCAAAACATGTATACAACCGAATTTCACACAAAATCGCTATTTGTTAGAAACGGTTTATCGTTGCATACAAACATGAACTCTATGCCTCCCTAACTTTTCAAACACAACAGTGACACACCCACCAGTGGTGTCAGCTTTTTGTTTTCCAATTATTATCGGACACGTAATTCCGATCCACTGTTGATAAACTAAGGGACGCAAATCGATTCTGTCATTGAAACCCATAGACGCAACTCAAGCCTATTATGAAAAAATTTAAAAATAATATCAATAATACAATTATTCAATAAAATAATTCATATAGTTCAATTTAAATATCATTTTTAAACGCAATTTGGATGCGCCAATAATATCATAATGTACCGATCGAAAAAAAAAAACAGAATAATTGAGTTCCGAAATTTAAGCATTAGTTTAAAAATCCTTTTAATATTGTACGATATAAATAGCTTATATTTTTAATGGAATTTCGAATATTATCAAAGCCGCGCAAGGAAGTAATTAAATAAATACCTATATCCTATTTTAATTCAAAAGCGAATTTTTCTATTTAAAATTCCGAGCCAAATACAAGAATCGTATTAGTATTTCAATGACGTTTTCGAAAAGTTTTTACCAACACCTTATATTTTAAATTAGCGTTTGGAACACGTGCGTGTTTTCTAACCGTATGAAAAAACCGAGAACCTTGCACGTAACACACATGATATGTTCAAAGGCTAAATATATAATGATAATGATGTGTAATGGATATGTTTTGCTAATAATAAAATCATATTGAAAAACAAAAAAAGCAGAAATATCCCGTGAAAATTAGGCGAGATAGTCGAGAAGATGTAGTTTAATTTTGACGTAAATAATACTATTATTGTATAAGGTCGATATATTTATATATAGATAAACTAACAAAAATACCTGTATAACTTAGGATATTTTGAGCCTACATTAATGATATTAAAAAATGAGCTGATGAATTTTTAGTAATATATTATAAATAAGAATAGAAGTTTCTAATATTCGAAAACGAAACATAACGACGGGAAAAGAGAAACTTAAGAGGTTCTTAAGAGAAAATATTTTTCGGCGAACTGTGATTTATTATATTTTAGATCTGGGAATAGCTGTGTGGTGATATTGTTGTTCCACGAGAAGAAACATCCCGAGTTTGAGTACACATTTCCAGACTGACTGTAATTTTTAGCGGTAATTATAGAAAAATACTAGCTGGTGGACAAATGCTCGATTCGTCCTAAAATATTATAGGCGCACACTCATTCGGGATGCCCAAAATTCACGTAGGACCACAAAGAATTACATTTTCCGTAAATTCGGTTTACGTGGAAATTTAGCGGACAATCGAGATATTGCTTAAAATATCGGTTAAAATAAAAAAAAATGTTTTTGTTGAAATTAAAACCATCGGCGTATGGTTGGTCGGTAAATAACGAGTTGTTTCCTTCTAAATGTATTAGTGAAATAAATATCAGTTTAGAATTTGATGTCTAATCGAAAAAATAATAACAAACATATATTATACAGTATGTATTCTATTGCAAATGTAAAGACTTAATTATTATTATTATTAGATATGTTTCGTATAAAAATAATAATAGAATATCTTGCATACAATAAGAGTTATATACAGATAGATATATACGTTTAAAAGTATTCCATCCCCTCCAAAAAGCAAAAGTTGTAACTGGAAAAGTGAATTTCTTAAATATACATTGCTAATGTAATGATTGATTATACGGAACAAAAAATATTTATACATGTCGACGCGTAAGCATGTACAATTAATAAGCGGTGTATAATATATTAGCGTAATTATCATATTCCGTATTATTAATGTGAAAGAAAACTTCATTAGACTAGGGTTAATAGCAAAACATTACGTAATTATTACAAAATATAGAATTTTTTTTATATTTATTATACGTACAATATTTTTTTTTTTATTTTTTTTTTTTTTTAACAATTTCTAACATTATAGATATTTCGTTACTCTTCGTTGTCATCATCGTAATAATATATATTCATGATAATATTAAACTACATTATATTAAATACGTGTGTTTTGCATACAGCGACGTACCGACATTGCATAACCGAAACGCCGTTGGTTATAAAATTATTGTCAAAAACATCACAAACATAATGTACTAGTCTACTATACTAGTCTCGTATACTCCAATGTTACATAATGGCATAATATCATTGACTGTATAGTATTCTCGATGAAATTAATTGTTCGAATAATATTTATAATTAAATAGTTGACGTTAATCGTAATTAAATTTTCATGATTATCATCTCCTATTATACTCGCCATACTGTTTATTAAGTAAATTTGCCGGAAATATCAACCAAAATAATCGAAGAGAATTTCAAATTAAATAATGATTTAATCCGATTTTAATGCAAACAATAATAATATTATATCTTTAAACACTTGACGGGAATACATTTTTATCGAATCCATTTTAATTGACTTGTATTAAATTAAAACTTAGCTAAAGCGTACATTTTTTTCTTAGCAATAACATTTCAAACTAGAAATCTCATTTCAATCATGTTCCGTTACCGAATTTAGTTTATCTGAAGTAACGAAGAGATCATCTTTTGATTTCCCTTGTAGTTTTCTTATTAATCATAGAGAATAGTAAAAAAAAAAAAAAAAAAGTCTAGAAGAATGGCGACGGTAGCAGTCACTGTTATAGGTCATTTAAAGTATACCTGTAAACAACGATAAACAATTGTTTACGAAAATACGATTATAAGTGGAAATCAGTTGATAGTAATTCTTTGTCAACAAAATATATGCCATATAGTAAAATAATTAAATGTGCTTTATATATTTTCTTTAATAATATTTATTTAATTTTTTACCAATTTCCCCGGTTTTCCCCGGTTGCTAGGAAAACTCCTAACCGAAAAACGACCTCTTTAAACTATCTCCAAAGTGAAAATTCCTTTCCGAAAAATTGCTATTATTAAAAGTTGGAGCAAAATCGCTGGTAGAAAAGTTGTCCGCAGAAAAAAAATCGTAATATTATACAAGTATATTTCGTACATTTTCCCGTTTTTTTTTTTCGGTTTTTCGCTTTTGATAAGTTCTCTGGTGGAAAAGTTGTCCGCAGATAAAATAAATAAACATCTGTGTTTACAACTATAAGCTTCTTCGATCCACTCAGAATCAAAAAAAAAAAAACAAAAAACGGGAATATTTATGCAATACTGGTTTTTGCATTTAGTTGTATGATTTAAAAATTTAAGCGGAGAGAATGATGTATTGGTTTTACATTGATTTATCCTCATTATAAATATAATTTTTCCGTCGGAATATAATAAAAGACATTTCTTGTTGCATTTTCATTCTATTTTGTGGATCGGGAAGGTCATTTATTGATTTTACATCTAGTTTTAAAAACACCTTATCGAAAAACTAATAAATATTTACGACACTGCGTCAATTGACGATAACGATTTTATAATTTGAAATTTTTTCTATTTCTGTTTTCTACAAGTTCTTCTGCGTTCTCCAAATTTTAAAAGTGTAATTTATAATTTTGTGTACTTTGCTGGGTAAAATAGTCAGTTTTAGAAATTCGATATTTTTAGTATTATCTGTATAGTATAATTTCTAAAAAAAACAGATCTACTTTTCACGTGGGTGAACCGCTGTTGCAGGTGAGAAGTTAAGACGATAGAAGAGAAATTTAATATATATATTTACCCAAGGATTAATCATTACTAACGAAAAACGATTCCGTACGGAGTTTGGTTAATATTATTTCTTTGTCAACTTTATATATTATGTCATATTATGGTAAAACACTTACATATTCATTATATATATTTTCTTAAAAAATTTTGTTTTATTATTGTACCTATTTTTCCGTTTTTTCCACTTTTTTCCAGGTTTTTCTCATATTTTTTCCGTTTTTCCCTTTAACTGAAAAATGAGTTCCTTAAATTACCATCTCAGTCAGATATTTTTTTTAAAAAAAAGCTTTAATTGGAAATCTGAGTAAAATTACTGGTAAGAAAATTGTCCATTGAAAAAAAAAATAATAAAAAAATAATTATCGCTGTAAAACCAATACATTCCTCGCTCCACTCGAAATCTAAAATAAAACTGTGTATTTAAAAAAAAACAAATATTTATTATAAAACAATACATATAAAAGTCCGTATGGCCAGTAAAAATATGATGCTGACATGGATTTGCTGGTTCTATAATAACGTATTATAGGTGTAGTGCAGTAAAACAAATTTTTTTGAGCCGAGATTTTACCGTCCACAGTAAAGTTTTCGATATACGGGCCAGTGTATATTACTTTATTTGCAAAGCTGACAAAAAAGCGATGCATGTTTTGTTCCGTTCACCATGGTATTATATAGCTGTAACGACACAAAAGTAAATTGAATTATAAAAAACGCGAAATAAAAAGTAACATTTCGTGTAAAAAACCGCATGTGACGCCAACACAGAATTTCGCACCTACAAGTGTGTTAAATCTTCACATTGATAGGATTTTAATGTTAAAAAAAAACTGTTACATAGTCATTATATTATATAATGTATAGTAATTATTAATAGCATTAAGATTTTTATTTTTTTACCTCTCATCCGCCTAACCAGTGTGACGTTCGGAATTTCAGTTTAATGTATAGTAATATAGCCATATTATTATCAATACCTATTCGAGCTAAAATCTTAGTTTTAAATGAGGTTAAAATTTAAAATAAATGATGAGAACTATTGATAGTTATACTGTCATCCACGTTTTACGTTTTGCCGTTGTATAATTAGCGTCTTTATCAATAGAGTTAAAAATGATTTCTTTGTTATTTGTCTTAGGTTGTTAGAGTTAACCCGGAGTTTTTAAATATATGTATTACCGAAAATCAGTACGGAATTTACTCTAGTATCTTGAATGACACCAAAGTTTTTCGATTTAATCAAAGTAAACTTAGGTTGAATTTAAAAACATAATTTATTATAGTAAAAATTACATTCGAACTAACATTTGACACAACAAAATCGTTCGTACATATTTGCATATAGACGAGTTTATTCCAAATACTTTCTAATATAATATTTGTTAAAAAAAAACTAATATTGCTGATGAGTTTTCCACTGTTACATATGAGAAGTTGAGAAGGTTAGATACATAGATTAATTAATTAGTACGCATACCTATACACAACGATAAATATTATTGCTAATGAAATATATTTCTGAACAAAGTTCGTGTGTTTTAAATTACCTCGATTTTTTAACTAGAAAAGTTGATAAAAAAAAAAAACTAAATTATACTTAACTTTTTTTTAATCACTTAGAAAATGGTAAATGTCATTTTTAATTTTCAATAATTTCGGCTTGGCCAAAACTATCGTATCCAAATAAACCCCCCTCAAAAAAAAAAAAAAAAATGTTTTCCTACTTTCAATCAGATTTTCTCAACTATTAAGAAAACAAAAAAGAAAATCACAATACAACCCCCTCAATACATCAACTAGATAACATTTTCTTTCGTGCTTCTCTTGAAAACCAGAAACAAGACTCCTAATAGAAAAGTAGATTACTGACGAATAAAAAAACACATCATAGTCAAACCAATAAATATGTATTCATCGCTGTGCTCAGAATCTAAAACAATATATACCTAGCACGTTTAATATTATAGAAATTCTAACGATGTATCGGATTTACTGCAATTTGTAATTTGCATAACCCTGTTTAATCTTAACTTTCATCTATAGACACGCACCGCAGTATTGAAAACTCCGATATTTCGATGAACATCCGAATGAGACTTTTAGATAATAACACAATATTGTTATCATTGTATTATCATCAATACACGCATTGCTATTGTATACAAATAATAACAATAATATTTTATTTCAATAGGACCAATTTTATTACTGCCCTATATCCTTCTTGCGCGTATTCGAGCAGCCAAAAGTAAAACATGTTTAAGTTTTATTCGTTTTATTCGATTCACATTTTACAAATTGTTCATCTTTGTATAAATTATCGAAAATTGAAATCATGGATTATTATAATAATATAAATCTCTTGAGGGGCAGGTAGATAGCCTTAACAAAATACAATTCTACTTGTCATAAACATTTAAAAAAAGAAAATTAATTGCTGCTAGCTAATATTTCTGGTAAATAAAAATATTTATTTATTTATCAATTTGTCACTATAGTAGCTAGATATCAGTAATACATCAACGAATGGAACTCACGTTTTATTTCAATCAACTTCTTTGAATTTAAATACATTTCCAATGAACTAGAACTTGATTGATCATTTTATAATTTAGATTCCTAATTTGAGGAAAACAATTTAAGCAATTTCGATAGAATTACAGAATTCGACTGCGTCGTTGCACTCTTAAGACTATTATTAAACGTTACACATCACTTCATATTTACTATCATATTATTCGATAAAACCACCGGTTCATGAACTTAGGCCAATTTTATGCGTATTGTACTGAATGTAATCAGTAGTGATTTATTTACATTTTAAAATCCTCTATATAATTATAGTATTGTGTTGAATATAAAAACATAGTAAATTAAACAGAACATATTTTGTCAGAATAAGTTTTTTTTTTTAAGTCTTTTGGTTCCTTACTAGTATAAATAAAAATAAATGCGTTTTGATGTGGTAAAAAGTTTAGAGATCCATTTTGAAGTGAATTCTTAAAACTTCTGATTAATGTTCAAATGATAATCTAGTATTTTTTATTATACTTGCTTACCTTATACTTTTTTTAAATTATGTGCTTTTTTTTTTAAAAAAATAACTATTATTATTATTATTCTTTATTCACGCATAATTTGAATTATATATTATTAATGTGTATTTTGTAAAATTAGTTACTTTTGTAATTACCCATTGCCTCCACAACAAGCCGAGTTATGCATATATATTTGTATTTTCTTGTAAATTATCGTCTATTTAGGAAGCACAGTGTAGGTTTAATCTTAATAATATTGAATTTTTATCATCGCGTAGTCATATGCGAGAACATAGAAACTGGGTGTAAAATATGTGTGCACCGAGTAAACCCGGCTAGTCATCATCGTTACACTGCGTGTGCGTGTGTATATAATAATATACGAATAATTTAATACAGTTTTTACGGTATTCGCGAGAAGGCACAGCAATTCGATCGATGGCCGCCATCATAATATAATAATAATATAAGTATATATATATATGAACTCGTGTGTGTAATGCAGTACGCGTATATCTATCGTTAATATTTCAATCGTGCGGTTTTATTTTTTTTTTTTTTGGCAAACCAATCGAGTCTAATTCGTTTTCCGTAAAGGCGTTATATGGGGAAAATAATAATATTAAAGAAAAAAAACCCCCGTTTTCGTTTTACTTATATAATAATCGTTGGTGGCAAATTTATTTTTCACAATCACGCGGCCACCGTGCTGGCAATGTAAAAAATTTAATAAAAAACATCGTCAAGTCGTCAGCCATATTCAAAAATACTGTATGCATGTATAATATTATTATATATTATACGGTTATAACGGACAACCGCGTCGGGTCAACGGCGATGGGCTTGTAAATAATTTCGCTTTCGATTATTATTGTGGTCTCGCGTGTGTTAATTGTTAGGGTAACCACATGTTTAAAATAAATTAATAACGATAAGAAGGAAAGGAAAGAGAAGGTAGGGTGTTATATGAATAGCTAAATGCAAAAAGGCCTATTTTCATCATTCAATAATCCAGACAATGCCTTTTATAATAATTCACAAAATTACTGTGGAGACTTATAAATAGGTATCGCGTCACTTCGACGCAGTGATTTCGACACGGTCATTTGACGCCAGACAATTGGGTGCATGGCACATTTTGACGAAACTTTATTTCAACACATTTAATTTTCTTAGTTATTATTATTAAATTATTTTTCAAAAATAAATATATACATAAAATAAAAATGAAATAAATTATTATTAAGTATTAAATATACAATCTTTAGAAATATCTAGAATATTAAAACATATATACATTAATTTTGAAAAAAAAAATCAATAATAATAATTAAACAACAAAAAAAAATGGGTTAATTTAGCGTGAGTCGAAATATAGTGTTATCAAAATGACGTGCATCGAAATGTGCTATGCACCCAATTGTCTCGCGTCAAAATGACCGCGTTGAGATGACGTAGATTCTTATAAATGATATCTAACACTATAATAATCTAAAGTTATTAACAAGAAATAGAGATACTAAGTATTTTTGTCTTTCTTTGAAACTTTAAAATTTGTACATGTACACAATTTTTGTAATTAGGGATTTATAAAAAATAACTATCTTACAAATTCTGTCATTTATATAGAAACTTCAAATGCTTGTGATACAAAACAAAACTCCAGATGTTCGATATTTAAATTAGAGAGCTTTTCGATAATTTATAAATGTTTTATTCAATTATTCAGCATTTAAAAATTGTAACCACATAAAACGAAATTAACGTCGACAATTAACTTGTCTCAGTGATTAAAAAAACGTAAGTATATTTCGAAAAGTAAAACATGTTGTTATAAGTATTTAGTGAAGATGTATGGTTACTGTGGTTATTTTTCACTGAATTTTAACAAAATCGACCATAACCGTCTCTGCACAAATATTACTATTTTACAGCGAATATCCCCTAATTAATAATACAAGTACAAGGAAAATCAAATACAATCCTAATAATGTACGACCTAGAATCATGAAGTAGGCTCTAGATGTTCTAATGATTAGGGGTTATTTTTCTGATCAAAAACTTGTTTACAAACAGGAAAAACCAAAGCACACGTCATATTATAGTAAAACAAGTACATTCCTAGCTTCACTCTGAATCTCAAACGCTGTTCATTGATTAGAAACAATAATGATCTACAACAAATCACACAGAATAATGCCAGGTTGTGTATAAAACTATCGAAAATCAGTAATATAGCAATATTGGTCCGATAAAATTATTGACAGTCAAAGATGTACATTTTTAATCGCTTACCGATTTAACAATTGCAACCTATAGTAAGATTGATAAATTAAACACCACATTTCGGATCAATAAATATTAAAAAAAAAAAATTATTAAATAAGCATCTAGTTAGTGTATTGAATAGATCATGTTTTAATTTTTCATGGAGTTTTTTAGTTAATGGGAAATACGTAGGAAAACTGGGAAAGTTTAGGACAATAATGGTTTCATAATTTTAGTTTTTTTTTTCTTAGATACCTGAAATTCCTCTAGAATACTTATATTAGTTTTAGATTCTGAGTAGTGAAAGGAATGTATTAGTTTTACAATGATGTTTATTTTATTTTACTTTCTCTGAGGATCACTTTTCTATCGAAAATTTTAATCCGCTTTCCAATGATCGCATTTATTCTGAAAGGAAATTGGGAAGGTACTTTAGGGTGGTCATGTTTTGATTAATATAAACTGAACTCCGCTCAGAATCACTTTTTCGTTAGTAATAATTTATCGTTGCTTACAGATATACATTCAATTTCCTCTTTACTACTTTCCCAATTTCTCTCCTATAATAGTGGCAGCACCCGTTCCTATTATCCTAGAACTGATTTTTTTTTTTTATGTCTTATAATTTTTAAAATTTTAAAAAAATTATTCGAAATTTCGTAAAAAATACGACATTTTAAAATATTTGTAACCGAATTTCGCTCAGAATCATATTTCTTAAATAATTTGTTAAACGAAATACGGTTTACTCTTTATCTCTCTTAAATACCTTCGCACCCTCTACTTTTCCTTGGTACGCTCTATCATCGAATAGTTGTTTGATCTCCTTATCTGGTCAGGGACCAATTAAGATAAGAGCATGTTCAACATAGGTCCTTATCCAACGCTGCGGCGTATATCCTCAAAATATGCTATCCATGTGAGACTATCCTTTTCACGATTATTGCTTCATTATAAACACCCTAAAAATACCTCTATTTTCTTCTCAACATCTGGATGCTAATTTGGCCTTTATCACTTTATCCTTTTAAATGGCTTATTTGATGTACCTGATATGCTAGCAATGATTTCTTTTCGCATCTTACCATATGGTACTAGAAGCCATCAATTATTTCACGTCCCTATTCATTCTACGTCCTATAAACATATCACTCCCTTCACAGAATGCTGCGTAATACACATAGTTCTAACAACATTGATACTGTCTTAGTTTAATTCGAATGCTTTAGTTTTCAATTTTCTACATTTTTAGTCCGTATAACTTAGTAATATTTATAAATATTCTCAATTACATTTTTGTTATCTATAAGGTCCCTTATGTATATTGCCGGTAGTCGTTAATTTCCAAAATAAATAAATAATTAAATGCCGATAATGGTTTATCATTCCTTATAAGACACCAAGCATTCTATCACTTGTTATGTGTTAATAATATAGCGTTGAATCTATTAATTATTGTTATATTAATATTATATTAATCTAACCGCTATATAATAATTTTATCGTGCGTCCATTTACATTAGCGTTATTATTGTCCCCAACACCGTCTCTATCAAATTCTACCTTAAAACCACAACCATAGTAAATTTGTACCGAAAGGATTATGCCACAGTGCAATAATTTACGATCATTACGGTAATATGATAACTGTCCAAAGGGTTTCAATTCCACATCAATACGGGTTACCGAACAGTATTGTACAGATCGTTTATATAAGATCCAGTGAACCCGGCATAAATCAATATTATTTAACGGCCCTTAGTAATTAATAAACCGTTTAAGACTTAAACGATCAATAGGTGTAGTATAAACTCGCTTTCTGGACGGTCCCGTGGCATAAATCATCCAAAGATAATAATACTATGATATTATGTCGTCGCCAAACCACCGCCGCCCCATCAAAAAAACGTTTTTCACGGCCGTTTAACGTTCGACAATTTGTCCTCTACAAAGCGCAAATGGTTTGGACACGGCGATGCGTTTTATGTTTATACCCACTTGTTTCGAACCGCACCATCCGCAAAACGTTAGGGTCTCTTGTCACACGCGTAAAGTAAACCGATTTGTTCGCTGTTTTTGTATTATTATTATTATTATAGTTCATTCCAATATTATTATGTAAATAAAAAATAGCTATATATGTCGTATAAATCGTATACTTTACTTACTTACTTAATACATAAACGATTTGGATCGACATACTTTTCAAATCAAAGCGAGCGTAAAAATATCAGTATTACCGTAATTGCACGTTTCAGCGTCAGTATTTTTGTCATCCTAAATCAAACTTTAAAGACGTAAAACCAAGACCAATGTATTCCACATAACCGAATTTGTAATTAGGTCTTCCAAAAATCAAAATTATCATATAGGTACCTAATACTCGCTTTAAACGCATATAAAAACAATTATAATAACGCGTACATTCGTAAAACCCTTTTCTATGAAATTAGTTAAGTACCTATTATTATTGTACTATCTGAGTGCATACACGATTTATCAGTTTTTCAAAATTATTAAAACATATGACTTAGTGTGAAAATTGCACATTGCCTTTTAAACGGTATCATAAAAGCGCATTGTTTTGTAACCATACTTACACTAGAACCCGAAGAGTATTAAATGTGAACCATTGTCGTAAGTGCGAATATTTGAGGTGGCTGTGAAATGTTGCACAATATTATTATTACAGATTCCCTGAAATCTCACTCGATTTTTCTTCACAAAAATTTCGAAGAAAACAATAATGTTCACCACGATATTACGATTTACGAAAACTCGACAGTGTCTTTTCTCCAAAAAGTAACTTATTTGCCCTATCTACGACGGTATGCAATAGAAATGACGTTAATTCCTCTGCTCACAAATGGAATTTTTTAAGTAAAATGTCATCGAATTTTGTAATGCTTATCATTTAAGTAATCGGTATTTTCGTAAATATAAAATTTGGAATTTAACCGATATGATGTATTCCATAACTGCCAAACCATCCACTTGGTTCTACGAATTTTTAACTTGGTGAATTAATAAAAAATAATATATTTAGCTCTAACTCAACCGTATAAAAATATTCTTAAAAATATATAACAATAATATAACTGTGTTTTGCTCGAATCCAAACTATATATCTTTATATATTGGACAGAAGATCTTAGTATCCGACTCAACTTAGAGAAATACCGAGTCATGACTATCTCTAGTCAAGATAATCCTGTACTCTACTCGTATTATACTATTAATTTTATTCTTACCCAAGGAGTTTTCCAATATAAAGATCTCGGAATTCATCTCACTCCAACTTTGAACTTTAATTATCGTATTAATATTACCATTAATAAAGCACTGAAAGTTCTAAGTTTTATTAAACGAAAAACTAAAATATTTACTACCATTAACATCTTTCGTTTTTAACTTAATCCATATTCCTTTTCATTTTACTTCCTATCATCATAAACTCATAACCAACAACTACACTACACCATATGATTCATTTTATCAATAATAATTGGCCCTCATATCTATTTTAGCCTTAAAGATTTAAGGTTAAATGATATTAAGTTAACTAATTATCGTTAAATCGTATTAATTGCGTCGTATATAGTTGCATATTGTCTGGTATTTGTTAATATATAAGTATATTTCTGTTAAAAACTTTATTATTTACATAAAACTGTCGCATAGTGTTAATAAGTAAAACCTTAATATTGGTTTTTGTTGTATAGGTGATCGGTGGTATGCCACCGACGAAAATCGACAAAGGCGGAGGTGGTAGTGGTGGTGGCGGTTTTGAAAGCGGTGGTGGAGTCGGCCGCTTCGCCGGCAGCGAACCATTATTTTTCAGAAATATCCGTCGGACCAGAAGTGGTTCGACGATGTAGTCGGTCGGTAACAGTGGCGGCTGCGGCGGCGTCAATAGTAGTGGTTCTGGTGGTAGTGACGGTGAGCAAGGCGGTGTCGACGGCGATATGTCAGCGGTGACGTCAGCCAACGGGACGACTGTTATCAGTGCGACCTTGACGTCCGCGGCGATTACCACGACAGCGGTATCGGTAGCGATCGGCGGCGACGAAGTGAGCTTGGCCGATGACCTAATCCGCGGTCTGGCCGAAGACGCGTGGTTGCTGGGCTACCTGATTAAGTGTGCGGCCATGTGTTTCATCGTAGTGGCCGCCCTGTTCGGCAACCTGTTGGTCATGGTCAGCGTTATGCGACACCGTAAACTCCGTGTCATTACCAACTACTTCGTCGTGTCCCTAGCCCTGGCTGACATGCTGGTGGCCATATTTGCCATGTGCTTCAACGCTAGCTTCGAGGTTACGGGCCGCTGGCTGTTCGGCCGGTTCATGTGCGACGTCTGGAACTCGATGGACGTGTACTTTTCTACCGTTTCTATACTGCACCTGTGTTGCATAAGCGTGGACAGGTAGGTCGTCTAATTTACAAACAGATAATATAATGATAAACCAACCCTCTGACATTTCTGTAAAGGAAATTCGAACGCGAAATTAGAAAAATAGAATAAGTAATTGTTGAAAATAAAACACGGTTATAATAATAAAGAAATTAATATAAAAAAAAAAATAATAATAATAAGAAACAAAAATTTTTTTCCGATTGGAGGATGGATTGGTATGGATTCTCGATACAAGCCCTATTGATTTTGGGGCATAAAAAGAAAAATAGTTCTGAGCAGTTTTCAGTATTAAATACGGAATGTGTAGTAGCCAACGTAATGGTGTATACTTCATGATCAGTAAATCATTTTATATTTTTTTGTTGTGATTTTCCACTGAACAGTACTTTATTTGAAAATGTTTTCAAAGTTCTTAATATTTTATTCGATTTTTTTCAAAGGATTAGATCCTGGACAATACGGAATTTTCGTAAATTGATGGTACTTTACTTAAAGCGATTTTTTAAAATTCTCAACAGTCCATTCCCTAGATTCATTATTTGGTTTTTACTATCAGAAAACACTTTTTCGATCATTAAACATGCTCCGAATTGTTAACAATTTATTAGAATATTTGAAAGAGATATATTATATATTTAAACAAAAATAATTAATAAGTATAGTATTTAGTAAAATTTAATGCAAATCTGGATAGTTAAATTCAGAAATAAATACATTTTCTGTGGAAAGGAAACGGTATATGTACAATATACAATTACTTATACATAGGGTACTGCTCCGATGACGATGATGATATTATTATTCTATTTCTTTGAGCTCGTATTATTGTGGATAATTTTGTTTTATCTATCATCTAGTTAAGTTTATGAAATATTGTAATAAGTGTGCTTATATTATTTTCTATAATAACATAGCACTGAAAATTATTCAAATATCGATCGAATCGTCTGTATGATAAGGCTAAAAAGTTTGTCCGTCAAACAAAGCGCATGTTATTTACATAATACCCGTTTCGAGCTGGTAAAATCAGAGGCCCAATGTGTATTTTGTATTGTTTATTTTTTATAAATCGCGTATTTGCGGAATGCTATATAATAATATTACCTGACAAATTGGTTTAGATAGTTTATTTATCAATGTGCATATTATTATTATCATCATTTCACTCTCGGAGTTTGTCGACGCTTTCGATTGATAAAATGTTTCAGCGTTCCTTGGAGTTTGCGGAGCCGTATAAAAAGCAAACATTTAAATAGCCTCTCGAGTGTTGTTTACGTAGGTACACATGTAATAAATCGGCACCGAGCGCGAAATTTTTTATTACGATGGTATTTCTACGGTCCTAGGAAGAAGGGAAAATCAATTTCAAATAGTTTTCAATATAAGCAAATTGAATTTTGAAAATGCATAGACACATGTATTTTAGACCAAAATGCCTTTCGAATTCAAAATAAAAGACAACAAATTGGACAAAATTACTTATATATAAAAAAAAAATTCCAAAACTGACCTCTTTTTCTTTGGGACCATAGTTATAATTTATATTTTCTACAAGTTCGGAGTAATACTTTTTTAAAACCCTTTTAGTTAAAAATGCATATTGTATTTATTTGATAAGCACATGTTTCTTAACAATGCCTAATAACGTGTAGCAACATACCCTCGCGTGTCTTCTTTCACCACTTCCATTTACTACTCTTATTTCATCTATTTTCTTGACTATGAACTCTTATCACGTTTCTTCTTTTCTTTCGATGTGTCCCCATTGCATTTCAACCGATTCTCTTTCGTTTTTTTCCTGCTAGAATCTATAAGATTACCGGCTTTTATATTCACGTCAACAGGTACTACGCCATCGTACAACCGCTCGACTATCCGCTGATAATGACCAAAGCCCGTACGGTGGTAATGCTAGCCTCGGTGTGGGTGTCGCCGGTAATGATATCCTTTGCACCGATATTCGCCGGCTGGTACACGACCGACGATCATCTCGAGTACTGGGCCCAACATCCGGACGCATGCACGTTCGTCGTCAACAAAAAATACGCGGTCGTATCGTCCAGCGTGTCGTTCTGGGTGCCAGGCGTCATTATGCTGTTCACCTATTACCGAATATACCAGGAGGCTGACAGACAGGAACGGATGCTCTACAGGTAAGTCCTTTTTTCCTTTCGAATGGAGACACTGCAAGTCAGTGTAAACCCACGTTGATGATTAGAAGTCAATAGACTACTATGAAAAAAAAGACCCAATAAGTGGTAAATGAAACCCTCACCCACATCCCTACAACGGCTAATATCTAATTACTATCCAAAAATACGTTTTTTCATCATCAGCCAAATCGTCTTCCGATTCGCGCATTTTACATTTTATTTTCAAAGCCTATAATAACAATTACATAAAAACACAGTTAAAATTTTCAATTTTGCTTTTTGTATTGAATTTCAGCGGGATCATATAATAGCAATAAGTTTACTCGCAGTTTTAAATCACGTTGATTTGCAGGTGCGGCGAAATTATAGCTAAATACTATTGCGTTCTCGGTTAAAAAAAAGCAGCGTAGTGCGCACATTTATAATATTATATAGGCGAGTGCTAAACGCCAATAGCTGTTTATTATTATTACTTTTTTTTAATTTTTTACTCTAATGTAAATAATAAACATAAACAAGTATATAAAAGAAAATACACACAATTCGAGCATGTTAGATATGTTCAATGTTTTCGCGCATATCGTGAATAAAATTAGAATATAATATGTGTTTATTGTACCACATCGCGCGATCAAATATTCACACACTTAAATAAAATATTTGCGTACTATCAGCGACTGCATTTTTGATATACGTGCAGAGGATGGTATACTAGTTCGATAAATTAACTAAATGGTTTGGATTTAAATTTTTTTTCCCCGAAATTAATCATTAATGCTGATACTGATTAACTGATTAATATCGATAAATGTTTTAAATCTCATTTCTAAATTAGTATAAAAATGTTAAAATAAAATAATTTTATTATAACGGAATAAGAAATATATTTATATGTATACTAATCTTGTTTATTGTAAAAAACACTATGAATTTTTAAATTGATTTATAATTCTGGCATTTTATTCCTTCACAAATTACATTGGAAAAAAACCTGTTGGTTTTAGAGGTATCGCATGTTTCTCACCAGATACTTGGATTATTAAAGTTTATCTGAGCTGATCAAATTCTTAACAATATACGATTTTAAGGATAAGCAGAAAAATCACGACGTAGTGATCTTCTTATCTACAGCATGGTGACCGTTCACATATCTGATTGTTAGTAGAACACATTCGATTTCATGACAGATCGGATCGTTTTGAACTAGTTAAATTTTTAAAACTATTAGTCTTCGTTTAATTACCAAAAAATTAACTTTATTTTCTTACTCGAGCCAACCTGTAATTTGGGGAAAATTAATTTGAAATATGCCGATTACTCACATTAGACAGAAATTATAATTGATTCTGTAATCTTATCATATTGAAAATCACTATTTAAAAAAATCGAGCAAATTCACACGTGAGTTCAGCTACTGTTGTTGGTGAGAAGTTGGGAAAGTAGTAGAGGGGAAATTTAATGGATATTTGTGAGTAACGATAAACAATTGTTAACGAAAAAACGATTCTGAGCGGAGTTTTGTTGATAATATTACTTTGTCAACAATATGTATGCCATATTATGATAAAATAATTACATATATGTTATATATTTTCTTTGATAATATTTGTTTAATATTGTACCTATTTTTTTTTCTACGTTTTTCCCGTGTTTTTTCATTTATTTGGAAAATTCTTGTGAAAAATCACAATATGACTTCTTTAAAGTACCTTCTGAGATAAATTTTCCCTTTAGAAAAAGCGCTATCATTGTAAATTGGAGTATAATTGTTATTAGAAAAGTTTTTTTCCGCAAGAAAAAAAAGGCAGTAATATTTTTTTCAACTAATATCTACATTTCTTACATTTTCTTGTTTTCCTCCATTTTTTTCAATTTCCTGGGAAAATTCCTGAAAAAATTGAAAACTGGCCTCTTTAATGTATCTCTCCAACCCAATTTTCTTTCAGAAAGGAAGCTATCATTGTAAATGAGAGTAAAATTTCGTGTGGAAAAATTGTCCACAGAAACAAAATGTAAATAAACAACTTTGTAAAACCATAAGCTTTTTCGCTCCACTCAGAATTTAAAAACATAAAATATGCGTTATTACAAAAAACCAAATTAGTACCAGTTGTATATATTATGTATCGACGCAACCACGGTTTGATATTCCATTTAAATTACATATTATAGCACATAACTCACTACAGCAGTAACATGATGAATTTAATTTAATTTTTGGACCTCTATACGTATTGTACAGTATAATAAATAAAACGAAATGTTCAGTTAGGTCATACACATACAATTATTATTGTCTTTTGTTAAACGGATGCCCATACAACAAAATAAATTGCACAAATACAGTCTACAGACACAACCTATCCGCGTTTTTCGTGAATAGTTCGCCTGTATAGTACCTACTATAATATAGACTCGGTGAATTATATTATATTTAATTACACTGCAGAGTGAACACAAATTATTTGTGCGTGAACAGACGTGAGTATCGATAAACAGTGAAAAACACCGTGGAGAAATAAAGTCCGGTCAAAATAAAATCAACGAGAGAAAAAAAATCCAGGTACGCGTAAAAGAGGTACGGCCATTTTTTTCTTCTTAAATTTAATTATACTATACATTATATTATACATATAAAGTAAAAACAAGAATCAATGATTAAAATTTATATAAACTTATAATAAAAAACAAATGGACAACGATTCCTTCAGTTAACAGTATTTTATTTATCACTGATTGCCAAGTACCAAAGTCGATAAATGTTTGTATATTTAATAATTCTAAATTCTTGTTTAAATTTTCTAATTTGTTTAGGTTGGCATTATCTTGCAAAATCAAATTTTTTATTCCGTGATTTCGGGAAAAGTGCACCCATCCCTATTCGACATAAAACCTGTCGATGTTTTCTAAACATTTATAAATCGTTCGTAAAACGAATGAAAAAAAATCGATTAAATTGTTATCTACATCGTATATTATTATCCAGCAAGAAAAACGATTTATATGTGTTATAATGAAAAATAAAATTAATGATTTCAGATAAAAAAATTAAAACACTATATCTGTTTTTTATACGACAAAATAGTTATTTACATCGACTTAAAAAAATGTATGTACACATATTATATATATATGTACGCCATGTATTCATATATTATAATAATATAATAAAAACGATTTGTGGATATAATAAGAGTTGTAAATGAAATAGTTTACCCTTGAAAAGGCTCAGCTATGATATTTAAAGCGACAAAATTGATTTATCTTTACAAATCGATAGAATTTGAAAAGATAAAGAAAGTTAAACTTATATGTGTGCGCAGTACAACATAATAAATTTTATATACAAAGAAATTACGATAAAATATAATATGAATAATTTAAAGAAAATTATAATGATAATCCTACACCTAGTGTTTTAATCTATGTATATATTATATATAAGTACTAATAATAATTTAAATGAAAAAACTTTGATTATTTTCGTAATAATTCTAGTTTTATAGAATGGATGTTTTAGTCGGTATATTTTTTTTTTATTTTATTCCCTTTCATTCGGCCGAGAGACAATTTATTTTATTTAAATATATTTTTCATAAGTAAAAAAAACTCTATAATTACACAATTCAATCGTAATTTTTTCGAATTTAAATATTATATGTTTTGGTATTTTAATTGAAAAATATAAATTCAAATAATAATACTTTTATTCGCACTAAAAAGACTTTCTCAATGATGAAACCAAAAGACGTGATTTAAACCATTATTCATGGTAAACAGCCAGAATCGCTGTTTTAATACTTTTCGTGTAAAAAAACCGATTGGTACAAATTTACAAAATAACATATTTTTAGATGGCGATATATTATTATAGTCTCCCTACGACGTATGTTTTTTTATAGTTTTAGTTGGAAGCGTAGTGAAGGATCTATTTGTTTAATATTATGTGTATTTTGTATTTTATGTTTTTTTAATGTGTGTAAACGTTACTATCAAAAATCTAGCTCTGATATATAGAGTGTACCACCTTTTCTGAAAGCAAATTGTATTTAGTTGATGCATTGAAGGGTCGTTTTTTTATTTTTAAAGGGTTTTCAAAATAATTGGAAAAATCCCAAAAGAAAATTGTAGGTTAATCGCTAAATGTGAACAGTGTGCCACGGCAGTATTACTAATTGAATTATTATAAATTTTAGATTCTGATTGAAACGAAAAAGCGTATGGTTTTATAAAGATGTTTATTTATTTATCTTTTTTCTCTGTAAACTCTTTTATTAGAAGACTAGATCGGGTTTCTTAGTATAGCAACTTTTCTGAGAGGGAGTAGGTTATTTTTTCGATTTTCTCAAGAATTTACTCATCAAATTTGAAAAACCGAAAATAACGGGAAAATATAAGAAATGTAGATATTAGTTTAAATATATTACGGCTTTCTATTTTTCAGTGCTCTTAAGTGAGATTATTTTTCGATTTTCTCATGAGTTTTCCCAGAAAAAGTGAAAATCCGGGATAAAACACGAGAAAACCGGGAAAAACTGTGAAAATCGGTACAACATTAAACAAATATATTTAAGAAAATATTTAAGACTATTAATTGTTTTACTATAAAATTACATATATATATTGTTGACAAAGCATCATTATCAACTGAACTCTACTTAGAATCGATTTCACGTAAACAATAGTTTATTGTTTGCTTACTGGTATGGCTTTATGTATCCTACCTTTTCATTAACAACAGTAGTAACCTTTCCCTTTTATAAGCTCGTTTTTATTGTTCATAAACATCTTTTTATATGCTAATTTTGAACAAAATCAAAAGTATTTTTTGTTTACATCACGTAATTTTTTCTAGTTTTGATGTATATATAAGACAATTTTTCTTGATTCCCCTCGTGCTTTCCTTTAGTAAGGAAAAACGTCAGAAAAATGAGAAAATTTACACATACAAGTTATAACAGCTTCTGTAAAAAAAATAATCGGAAATAATAGTAACCGAAAATTTCCATTGAATCCATTATTTGTTACACTTTATAGACGTGATACAACTTTATCACTCGTTAACAACAACTTAATACTCGTCCTTGTATTATTTTTTTCTGCCCCATAAAAAAGTTCAACAATTTTATAGAAAGTATATCGTAGGTTGTACTTAATTGTAGTAAAACATAAAATTAAGCTTAATAGTGACGTAATTTATTTTTAGGAGCGTTACGAGTTAAAATGTATAATAAAATCCGTATAAAACATAAACAGTTGTAATTAAAGTAAACAGTTATAATAGTGATGGTTTGAAGGGCAATGTTTTGTCAACATTGTATTACATCAATGTTAGACTTACTGGCACAATCCCACGGTTGAATGTCATAGGATAAAATCGGTTTTAATATAGTTAAATATAGTAGACGTTTGTTTTCTACAGTTAGCTCAGTGTGGGTTCCGACTAGTCAATTAAGCTTTCATATTTTTTCTTTAATTTATATTTATTTTTTTTTTTGACGTTGTGTTTCCGATTTAAATTTAAGTCTATTCGCATTTTAAAGTATTTTGCTGAATATTTTTGTGGGATTAATGTTTGATTCTTTAAAGTTTAATGCTCCAGCTGAAATATTTTTCCATTCAAATACCGCTTATTCATAATATAATCAATAATATCGATTATATTATCAATATTATCGATTCAATATAATATATTATTTATCTTTAATTGTTGCCTGCTTCACTCTACTGGTGAAATTAATTATTTTAGAATATTTTAGAATATATTAATACTATGATATTGTATTCATTTGATTCTACGTGTAACGTATTGTATTGTATTGGCAACTCGTGTACTACGCTAAATACACGTTGCACGTCGAAATCCTAAAACAATTCGCTTCGAAATAACAATATATTAAATCGGACACGTGTGCGCTGTTAGTATAATTCAAATAATGTATAAAACTTTAGGTAGGGGGGACGTTAATCGAAA
This sequence comes from Cinara cedri, assembly GCA_902439185.1. NCBI lineage: Eukaryota > Metazoa > Arthropoda > Insecta > Hemiptera > Aphididae > Cinara > Cinara cedri. Next base: position 372,324 of record CABPRJ010001467.1, on the reverse strand, counting down.
TAAAAAATTGATCCGGTTAACGATAGCCTTATGGCAATAAAAACAAAACAAACCAAAATACCTATCTTGTCTGTATTTTAGTTGAATTACAGAGGTCATCGAAATGTATTCGGAACATTATATGATTTTCCACCATAAAAATGATAGTACATAAATGAAAAAGTGGAAAAACATTTTAGTAAACGTGATACTTTAACGGTAAGGACCTACCTTACCGTATATTATATACCATATATTTGATTTCTTTTTGATTTTTTTTTTTCTTTTTTAATTTACAAACGTTTTACGGTTTTAGAAATATATATATTATAACAATAAATAACCGCCGATGGCACCCGAAGGCATTTCGAAAACTCGAAATTCGTTCATAGAGTATAATATAGTATATATATAGAAAGAGAGAGAGTGACAATTCGTTATACACAAAAAAAAAAAAAAAAAAAACGATTGTATATAAAATATAAATTGTACTTTTGGAACTCGGAGATAGTTTCTTTTATCAAAATATAATACATAATATCCGTTTTGGTAGCATTGACTCATATATATATTATATCGTAAGACGTACAAAAAGTTTTACAACGATATAATAATACTATTCGTATAATAGCGCAGAAATAGTCGTATAATTACTATTATAGTTTCGGTTTCAACAAACGTCAAGATCGTTCGGCGCTGATAGGGTGTGTTGGAGTGTGCACTGTACAGCTATCGAATAGTATTATTATTATTTTTATCGAATCAAATTAATTGAAAATTTCGAAAAGTGCTCATTTTTGAAAATTAAAAACGCCTCTTACTATATAACACATTGTTTCACAACTCCTATAGGTCGAGACGACTCCTTTTAATTTAATTTTAATTTTATCATTCAGTACATATATTGAACATTTTTTCTCAATGTTGCAAATATGGGTTCTTCTTTGTCATAAATTATTGGGCTATATTATTACTTGGAAAATAGCAAAACGGTCAATTGTTGAAAAAGTCTCAAAATAGGAATCTTTTTCGAAATTTGCATTTCAAATATTATATACCGTAATACATTAAAACTGAATTCGTATATTCACTTTCTTAGAAGATAAGGTCAGAACACTGTTTCACTTGTGTTAATTTTGTGGTCCCTTATAGGGGGCAGCTTAATGGACCATACTTTTATTAAAACACTATAACTTACCCATCCACAACGATATTGAATTTTCATTCAATTATAAAATATTTTAAATTTTATTAAAAAAAATCAATCAAATTGGTTTTAAAATGTTCATATCAAAATTTAGTTGTAGTGATAAGCTTAAAAAAAGATATGGAAATACTTCGCACAATGGATGGGCTACTGTTGTAGGTAAAAAGTTGGCAAGGTAGAGAGGAAATTTAATGTATATTTATACCCAACGATTAACCATTGCTAACGAAAAACGATTCTGAGCGGAGTTTGGTTAATATTTTTGCTTTGATAACAATATACATGTCATATTGTGGTAAAATAATAATATATTTTTTTTAATAATATTTGTTTAATAAACTGTAAATATTTCTCCGTTTTTCTTACTTTTTTTCAAGTTTTCTTCCGTTTTTTCCAAGTTTTCCCATTTATTGGGAAAATTTCTGAGAAAATCAAAAGAATGACATCATTAAATTACCACACCAGTCTAATTTCTTATCCAGAAAAATAAAACTTGAATTTTAGAGCAAAATTTTTGGTAGAAAAGTATAATAAGATAAAAAAATAAAAATAAACATCACTGTAAAACCAATTTATTCCTTTCTCCACTCAGAATCTAAAACCAATTATAATAGATACAAACATTGTTCGTAATAGGAAGAATTTCGTTTAGTCGTGGTGATGTCTTCTTCTCCAAGTACCTACCCATTTCGGGTGTTAGCTATCATGTTGACAATATTGTCCCTGTCTAGTGATGCTCGAAATAAATCAATTGATGTTTTATTAGTTTTACTAGTCGCGGAAAATCTTTAGTCAAGGTATTAGACTACTTCTCACACTTCTTTTTCCTTCAATTTTTTCTTTTAATATAAGCTGAATTATTTTGTATCGCTGATTTTAACCTGACTATATTCTTCATGATATGTCCCATGTATTCTAGCTTTCGATCTTTTATTGTTGTTAAAAGTTTCATTTATCTTTCCATCCTTTCCAGTACACGTTGATTAGTAATATGATCTGTCCATGAAATTTTCAGCATTCGCCTATACAACCACATCTCAAAAGCATCAATTTACTTACATTTTATCTCTGTTAGTGTTCAGGTTTCGACTCCATATAGTAGTACAAAGAGTACATAACACCTTAATAGTCTGATTTTTGTACCAAAGACAAATCATAATACTTGAAAACTTTAGACATTTTACAAAAAATTAGCTTTTTCGATTTTACATTTTATTTCTAATGAAGTATCCCAAACACCCTTTATTATTATTTCGAGGTTTACATTTTTGTATCTGCCTTATACATTGATTTTTTATTATTATAAATGTCTCTCTAAGTTATGATTCTAGAAGGTGGTATCTAGAAAATTAAATTAATAGTTTCAAAATGCCAAATCAAAAATATTCGATTATAATATTATGTAGCATTCATACAATTTTAAAACTTGATCGTTTGAGATTATATAAATAAAAATGCAATGTGTTTACCTTATAAACTGATAGCAATGGCAATAGAAAATCGTTTGTAAATAATCGCATATAATCTTATCCTTCTAAGTGTTCTAACCGACACAAACATTATGAAGCAACACAAATTAAAAATATAATATTTTATTATTTATGGGTGTTTTTTTTTTTTTTTTTTAATCCGGATTTGAGCTATTATACACATAAAAATATAACACACCAAAATAATAAAAATAATGATATAATATATTTAATATTTTAGCTTAAATTAAAGTTATTTACGGTAAACGTTTTAGACAAATTAAAAATTATTTATTATTTTTTTTTAAATTTGGTTTTTAATACAGATTGATATATTGTTCTCAATTGTTCTACTGAACACAATAACAATAAAAATAATAAAAACTGTTAGGTACAATAAGCGAAAATGTGGAACTCAAATAGTGTTTTCATTTCGTATGTTTGTGCGTATTTTTGATTGTTTGCATTTATATATTTGTTTCTTTAGAATTTTATTTCACAAGTTTCTTTTTGAAAAAAAAAATCCCATTATTCTAAAATTACGGACTACGCGTTTTTATTTTTCAAATACTAAAACATTATTGTGGAACTTAATGTAATTATAACATACAATCCGTTGAAAATTAATCGAATAATATAAAAATGTCTAACCCAAAGAAAATAAATATTCTTTAATTCAATTCAACCAATTGATTTTTGAAAAGCCGGCAGGTTTACTACACTGAAAATATTAATTATATAGTAGGTGAACGTGCTGCCGAGGTTCTTAAAAAATAAAAAAATAAAAAAATAAAAAAATCGATAAATTTAAATTATTAGAAATATCATGGTTATCGTAAGTATATGGAAAATTCGATTCTTTTTGATTTTGATAATTACGTGTATTACATAAATACAACAAATAGTTAATAATCGCAATAGCAAGTTTATAATTACATTTTGGGTGTAATTTTAATTGTTTTTATCGAAACAATGTGATACGATAATATTATAATAAATACATTTGATTTATGTATTAATAATAAACTTGTTGCTTAAATTCTCTTTCACTCTTTTAGACGCCCGTATATAATACCCATAAAAAAAAAATAAAAAAAAATGGACATACTTCACACGATGTAAGGGCTACTGTTATAGGTGAGAAGCTTGGAAAATAGGATATAGAGAGGAGGTTAATGTATATATTTACGCAACGATGAACCATTGCTAACAAAGTGGTCATTTTTCGATTTTCTCAGGATTTTCTCATCAAATGTGAAAACCAAAATAAAAAAGACATCCTAGGATAATGGATAACAGGTACAGCCTTTTTATTGGTAATTTTGGTAATTTAATGTATATTTGTAAGCAACAATAAACCATTGCTCACGAAAAACGATTCTGAGCGCAGTTCAGTTGATAGTGATGCTTTGTCAACAATATATATGTCATAAAATATTTCATGGTAAAATAATTAAACAGGCATCATATATTTTCTTTGTCAATATTTGTTTTTTATTGTATCGATTTTCCCGTTTTTTCCATGTTTTTTCTCGAATTACCACGTTTTCTAAGAAAACTCTTGGGAAAATCGATAAATAACCTCCCTAAAGAAACCTCCCCAGTCAGATTTACTTTCAGAAAAAAATGCTATCATTATAAATGGAGCAAAACTGTTGGTAGAAAAGTTGTACATAGAAAAAAAAAAGCATCACTATCTACTGAACTCCGCTCGGAATCGTTTTTATTAAGTTTATCGTTGCTTACAGACACAAATTAATTTCCCCTTACACCCTACCTTTCTAACTTCTCACCAACAACAGTGGCTGGACCCATCGTGCAAAGTATGTCCATCATTTCTTTTTAGTACTACTCACATTTACTGTTTCTGTCAAACCGACGAACGACATAGTAAAATTACGTTACTTAAAACATAAACTATGGCATCAATGATAAAATTAAAGTTTAGATTTAGCATCCCACAATTAAAAAAGAATACCTATTGTCATGGGTTGAACGAAGTTTTGTAAATTCGGAGCGTAACAAAGAATGCGAGGTCGTGAGGGATACATTGATTTTACTATGATGTGTGCTTTTTTTTTTACCTGTAAACAACTTTTCAAAAGAAATTTTGCTCTAATATTTAGAGTGTAGCACCTTTTATAAAAATTAATTTCGTCCAGTTGGTAGATTAAAGAAGTATTTTTTATTTATTTGTTTTTTTTTTTTTTTTTTTTTTTTTTTTTGATTTTTCAATGGGTTTTCAAAATAATTGGGAAAAACCAGAATGAATCGTATAGGTTAACGAATAAACATTTACGGCACATCGAGGCGTTACCTTTTCAATAGTTTTTTTAATTTATAAACACGATGTTTTCTAACAAAAATATTGTTCTAATTCAAAAATGAAAGGTTTTTTGATTTTGTTAAATTTTATAAGGAAATATCCCCCCTAAAAAAAAAAAAAAGTAAAATGAAAACCGAAAAATGTACGGCGTTATGATTTCATCATTTTGAATGTTTATGTTTTTTTTTTTTTTACTAAACATATTGCTCTGATAGAAAAACAACAAAATATCTTTTTTTTATAAGGTTAGATTAGGTTGGTAACTAAGAAATTCGGCTTTTTGAATTTCTATGTAGTTTTTCAAAGAATTGAGCAAAATTGAAAAATACGTAGAAAGTACGGGGAAATTTACGATAATTATTATTATTGTTTTATTTTTTAATTTAATTTAATTAAAAATATTCTTGGAGACTTGAAATTTGGACAGAACTAAAATGTGTAACAAATTTATCCATTTTTGAGCTATTTATGAATATTATGATTTTGCGAGTTTTGTAAGTAATTTTTGTTCGGTAGATACTCTATGTATAAATATGTTAGACCAAACAGAAATGCTTGAAAATTTAACAGGAGGTAGTAAGTAAGTAAAAATTGAGTGTAATGTAGAATTTTTTTTCGTTAGAAATTTACTATCAAATTTTGACGAAAATCGTATATATTACGGTATTTCAAAACATGTATAAATAAACTCCGCTCATAATCGTTTTTCGACAACGATGATTCATTGTTGCGTAAATATATACATTAAATTCCTAATTTCTACGTAAACGCTACGATTTATACTCTACGTAACATTAGACAGATTCGGACAGAAAACGCAGATATAGCCTCTAATATACATTACATTGCGTCAAATTATTTTTCGCAGACAAATAATAATATTGTTTTTTTTTTTTTTTTTTTGTTTTTTTGCCTGTCGTTTCACTGAAATAATATAATAATACGAATTATGTTTTTTTTTTGTTCGCCCTTTTAATATCATTATGTTTAGGTACGCTAAATAATTATGTTACTAATTAAAAGGTGATCCTGCGTTATTTTTCATATTGTTAAATGCAATGCGGTCAAAACCGCTGAAACATGTTTCGCATAAATAACAAAATCGTATTACAGTATTTCGAGCGTAGTTTATACGGATACTTATATATTACAAAGCATATTGTATCATGTTTTGACTCGTTTTGTTTTAAACCGTCCGGGTCACTGCTGTAACTAAAACTAAAAATTATTAATATATTGGTGAAATCAAGTCTTTACGAAAAATAAGTTTAAAAGTTTACATTTCAGTTATAAAAGTTACTTACGTAGATAACTTTTAACTTAACTAGTTTAGTTTAGTTAAATATTTTGTTAACCCATGGTTTTATATAAAAATAACCGTGTAGCTTATTCTAACCTAAACTAACCTCTATACTAATATATATTTATTTTATTTTTAGACAAAAAATTACACCACTTTACCAACCGGGCATACAATCTATAGGAATCCCTGCACGAATCTTGTATAATAAATCTATAAAAGAATATAAAAGAGATTATAATATAAAATATATAATTAAATTATTTAAAATAACTTTTAACTTCTAACTATTGACTTACACTCTTAACCTACCTCATACTTAAGTTATTCCTGAACATTTTCATCTTAGTTTATGATTACCTTCAAATTGTTTTTTTTTTTCAAAATTACTTGATTTAAACTAGTTAAAACAATTTATTTGACTTTTTTGATAAAATTTTGAATTTGTTTTAAAAAAAAAAATTTTAAATAATATAATTTTCTTCGTCGGATCCAAATGCGTGAAATCATTGTTATTCGAACGAAGTTGAACACGTTAATAATATTATTCTGATTCGTGTAATTTTCGGCGAGAAGAAAGATGGAATGATAATATTATTAAGTTATTAATATAGTTAATGGCGTTGTATGTTACGAGTACAAGGTAAATTATTTAGACGTAACCGAAAATGTTCATTATTATCGTCTTAATATGTCCCGAGGCACACGAATTATTGAAATGTTTAACAATTATTATACGAATATTTTAAACGTCCTGATTTTTAAGAGGAAGCCACACCCTACTTTTACAGTCTAATTAACGGGCAACATATCTAGTTTATGGTAATTATAACATAAATTGAGTATTTTTAGTTGAAAATAGAATTTAAACTCGAATAGCAAAATTCAAAAAGTAATATTTTCAAGGGTTGTACGTAGCTTTATCTAAAGAAAATTGTGTAACAAAAAAGTTACAACTATGTTCGATTTTACCTTTAACTACTTATAGATGTAACTTTTATGTACTTACTTTAATTTTAATCTAAACGCCACAATTTATGTGTAGCTCTAAGTAACGTAATTGTGTTAACTTATGGTAGTTTAGACCAAGACAGTAGTTGTGGGTGTAACGTCTCTTACAAGTGATTGCGTTAGGGGATTTTGAAGAAATACAAAAATACAAATACAAAAAAAATTAATTTTCAAATAAATCAAGTAGTTGTGAAATTTGAATAAAAATCAAATGGTTCATTCGTATGTATAAAATACACGTATCAGTAGTATGTAGACATTTTTTTTATGTGAGGACTAGCAATATTCTATATTTATTACCACCACTATCATTTACCACCCCCTCTTATGAACAAATCAGTATTATAAAATATAAATTGTAATTAATTATTACTTATTATACTTTCAAATGACTATTCTATAGTTTTTGAAGTCGTATACCTCCAACCACACGTCACTCTTAACCCACTCATGAATTTTGATTGTGGCACAGGACTCGAAAACCAGTCTTCGTTACGCAGCTGACACAGACTACAATCAAAATTATAATAAATATACATAATTTAAAATCGTCGAACTATAAAGAAACGATTTTTTTATTTTTTCGAATTATGACTCAGTTTAATATTTTTAAAAATTACACATAAAACACAGATTTAATAACTTCTTTTGTAGGTAGTAAATTACCATAAAATAAACTTCGTTACAGATAAATAAATTAAATTCTGTTTATCCTTTCAATGTTGTAAATCTTCAGAATATACATAATATTATAATATTATATTATTATAATATATAGCTTTGTCAAAAGACGTTTCCGTAAAACTCGTTTTAAGTAACATTATCAGTTATCGTGTTTACTATCATCAATACATTATTATTATTATTATTATTATTATTATTATTTGTATTATACCAGTGCAACCGTATGGTAAAATTGATAACCAGTCACAGCAGAGAATATTATTTACATTCCGTTAAATTAGCCGTTGTATATTGTTACAGAGTTCTCGTAGTAGAAACAACGACGTTTAGAAGCTTTAAAATATTGAATACACACATATAATAGGTGGTCTTTAAGACCCTTTGCTGATGAAAACCAAAATCTACCCACCGTGGCATCGGCATAAAAGGTTTTGCCCGCAAAATGTAATTTCTGCAAAACCGGGGTCAGCCAGCGGTATGTAGGTAGTGCCGAACACTACTGAATTCGTTAATTATTACTATTATCTTTGAACGGTCTTATCTATGCGCTGCAGATAAGATAATGTGGTGTTTGTAATATAATAAGTTTACGTTTACACAGCAATCCGTTTGAATTATTGTTATTATTATTATTCCGCATATCCCTGTGAGAGGGGATCACAATACTCCCACGGTACCTCTGCCTATTGAGGCGACAAATGAGGTAGCTTCCGGCTGACAGCCGGTGTTAACATTTTATCAAATAGTTTTTGAGTTATGTGACAAGAAAATCCCAATAAAACTTTAAGGTAGTTTTTACAAGAGTGTGATGAAACCAACTAAATTGTATGGCTTGGAGGGTTAGGTGGTAAACAGAAAAATAGAACACAGAATGAGTGTATCAGAATTCAGAGATGAGAATGCTTAAGAGGTTGAATGTAGTGACAAGAGAAGATAAGATAAAAAGATAAAAAACGAATACATAAGATGTAGCATATGCGTGGCTTTGATAGTAGAAAAATAAGAAAAATAGACCGAGATGGTTTGGACATGTTATGAAGAGGAGTCAGAAGCAGTAAACACGGTAATGAATATAAACGTAGATGAAAGTAGAATAAAGGGAATGCAGAAAAATAGGTGATGATTGAATGTGACTGAGGATGGTATGAGGACACTCAAAAACAGCCAAGGTATGCGAGGGAAAAAACCAGGTCAAGGATCAAGGGGAAGTTTAGGACGAAAATGGTTGACATTAAATAGCTGAGATGAAGGTGAAGAAGAAGAAGAAGTTTATCATAATTCTGCAACGATAAAAATAGTTATAATAATATGCACGGGTGTTGTATAAAATACGCCATTGTCGTAAAATAAAATATTATTATTAGCTATCTATTATACTCGTAAGTATAAAGGATATAATTAAATATGGGTAATAATTTGTAAGACGGTATATCAAAAATCGAGAAACTCTTGATTATTAAATAATGTTTGTATAACAAATTCTGTGAATTTTGAATCCTTTTATAGATTTATATAATTATATATAATATGTATAGGTATTAGGTATAATTTATAAAAATACAATTTTTTTTCCCCTATTTCATTTTACGGCCTAGTAGACATCGCTTCAACAAAAATTATTAACAAAACGGCCGATATCCTTAAATACAATATATAATATTCTACTATAAATAATTATAACTCGGTTAAATGCTGCCGTTAATTTATTTATCAAATTGTATTTAAATATTACAGATTTTTTTCCCCGAATTATCGTTTCAAACAGATGATAGGTGTTCGTCTTTATTATTACACTGCGCATACCGTATATCTATCGTTCATTTATTTAAATGGAACTAATACAGTGCGTGGCATAATGGAATCCTACATTTCTGAGGTGAATTCTAAAAAACTTCTACAAGACATAAAAAAAAATTATTTATCAGAACTATATGAAATGAAGGTTTTTTAGTTGGATTTTAAAATGATATCTTTCAAATGTTGGCATTTGACGGGCGTTGCGTAAATAGTGTGTAACTGTTTCTGGAAGTTGTCTTTAACTCTTGTCTCTCTTAGACCTGACTTGAGGAATTTCAGCGATTTTTTCACAAATTGCTTTGAATATTTCATGAGTTAGAAGCCGATGTTTAAAAACCTAAGCTATAAAATGGTTCTATAAAATAAAACGATTTTATGAATCGTAAAAGATTAAAATATTTTGTAGGTATAGGTTAGGTTTACTAACCTTTCCGACTTCCGAATACTCTTTTGGTTTAACATATATATATATTGATATTGCAGCTCATAATCGATATACACCTATGTTATGCCTAAAAAATATTCGAATCTTTTTTAGTCTGCAGTGAAAGAAATCGAAAATTAATATGAAGTTGATAATGTTGATTGTTTATTATGGTGGTTAGGGAATAAGGATAATTTGTGTGAAAAATACGGATTTCTATTAAACAATTCTATATAACGACTAGCAAAATCCAAAATTATCAAATTATCTAAATTTCGATAGAAAACCACGGAATCCGGGGGGGTGGAAACAAAATTAATTGCCCAGTGTTTATAAATTCGTAATCTAACTTGCAGCGTTTTGGCTTCTAACGATGTTGGCGAACACCGTGGCGTCTCACATCATATTATTACTATCGTATACCTAGCGCAATTTCCCTTCAAACAATATTATTACTATTGTTGTTCTAACAATATAATAATATTATATAGGAATATTTCGAAAACGCGAAGACTCAGCCGCCGCCGCCGCCGCGCCGTATCTTTAATGAACTCCGGTAGGTATAACATAATCGATAAACGACCCCTTAGATAACATTATTATTACGCGTAAAATCATTAGTAATGAAATATAAACGAACCGCTTTAGATTAAATCATTATATTTTACATAATGTTCCTACGCGATAGACAAAGCGCAAACACTGCGGGAGTTTATAACTTACACGGGAATAAAGATATGTATACAATTCGCACCATCGTGGAAAGTGAAAAATACTATTATGATTGGTAATTTGCGCCCGGAATAACTATCCGCGTATCTGCAACTATCGAATAGTTAAAAGAAATCGCGGGGAAAATACAATCGTATAATACAACAATAATAATATTGTTGCGTATACGAAACGAAATGTACAAACCATTGATTATTATCCAATATGCAGATAGCCCGTAGGACACGGCTGCTGTGTGGCGCTAGAGTCGTTGATTATCGTGCAAACGATTCCATAGCGGCTGCGTCCCACGACTGGCAGCCAAATATCCCTATGGACCAGTGTTGGAAAAATTAATATGGACAAATAATTCGTTCCCGTTACCCGTTCTCTTATAAAAAAAAAAAAAAAGAACTCGTTCCTTTTTTTAAATACCTAACGTTGCAAAGTCCAAACTAATTATTTTATATTTTTAATTTGAAAACAATAACAATTAATTTTCTTTAGGTATGTATTATAGGTTTTCATTTCAATTCGGAAATTTAGAAAACCTAAGTAATAAAAACTAGTCCGAAAGTTGAGAGTATTGTTAATATTGTTTTTTTTTTTCTATCTGAACGGATTGATTTTATTTCGTGTGTCGACGATAGCACAGATATTCCCTAGCGACAATGAAATATTAGATTAAAGTGCGTTTTTTTTTTTTTTTTTTAATCTATCGCCCTAGATTTATTATGCACAGAGTGAAATATTATTATATCTTCTTTTTTTTTAAACAGTAAATTGATCAACGTTATGATATTGTAATCGAATAACCTGCAGCGGAATGGACGCTCTCGACATATTGCAAAACATACTAAGTGTAACCCGAAAAATATAATCAAAAATTACCATGTTTACCATGTCATTTCCAGCGACGCCGTTTGAAACGTAAGCAAATAAATCTTTAGTCGTTATTATCAAACTTTTGTGGTGTTTTTCCAGTTCTTTTAGATTTTTATCAAACATTTTGAAATAACACCGGATAACGGGCTCCGTTATTTTTTTTTTCCTTTTCGAGGAGCCCAGAAGATATGTTCGCCAACGTCATGGTTTAATCTTATCTTATAAGCCACTTGCGGTTCGAATTTTGCGTTCGTTCGGAACACCCGGACGCGGAATTAAGGAACAGATTAATCACGACTAACGTTTAAGCTGCTCTGCTAATATAACTGTAAAATAAAATATTATATCCATTTAATTATAAATACGTTTCGGTCTTTTGCGGCGTACGGGAAAAAACGGAGCTAAGAGCCAAAGTTCCGTATCGATTTTCGATCGTTGTCATTTTGTTGTCATCCGTTATTGGCGTCGAATCGGTTCGAAATGGAACGTAATTCAATCAAAAGACAAACCATTAAAAACGTATTGTTATTCATGTATATAGGAAACGTTGAAAAAAAACGAATTTTGTGGCTTAACGGTTTTACCACGAGTTTTTATTTTCATTTCTCTGTCTTGATATACCAACCTAATAATTCAACACTAGAAAAGTAAACCTTTTTTTTTTTTTTAAATTTTTAGACCATGAATTCACCAATCATTTAGTATGAAATTTTTCATTTGTTTTTTTTTCTGACCCAAGATTATACATTTATAATATTATTTTTATTATTTTTACTTTTACTCGTTTTATGCAATATTCAAAATATACGGTTCTGTGATGGCGATTTTTTATAGTAAAACCGTCGGTGGCGGTGATAAAACTCGTTTAAGTCGGGTAATTTATTTGCTAAGAGTTTGTGCAAATTATAATTTATTTTTTTTTATCACAATAAGACTGGAAAAAAAAATAAATAAAAACCGGCAGCAGCTGCATGGTTTTGAGGCTAACGGTGAAGCAATTTTCACCGATTTAAAAGTAGATCACCGAACGACAACAGCCTTTTTATCATTTCCGTCATCACGCGTGTCTGTTCGAAAATTCACTTTATAAAATTGCTAACATTAAATATTATTATGAAATTTGTCAAATACCAACGGCAAATAAAATTTTACGCACCGAAAATTCACAACAATAATAATATAAAACATAATGTTATATTCTTTTAATATACCAGGATCGTACATTATACTTACCATGAAATCCGTGTACAACACATTTCCTAGAAACAGAGTTATTGCAGTTTTTTGTCAAATGTTTGCCATGCACTCTGAATGTCTATCGCTGTATTATTGTAAAATTGTATGACAGCATTGAACGTTTTTAAAAAAAAAAAACAAAGATCAAGAAATCTTAGGTACCTGTTTTACAGACATTCTTAACAAATTATATTTCATCAAATTTGGGTAAAGTTAATATTTGTATTTATTTTTTTTTTTTTTTCTAGTCAATAATGTTATTTAATACCGGTGTACTCGATATTGTACCACAAAGACGCTTTTACAAACTATTTTTTTTTTTCATTTCACCAAAAATAATTGCATAACGCGTAGGTACCGAGTGTAAACTTTTTCACGGTATTTGATTGTGAAGAAAAAAAACAAAACAAACTTTATCGTGGTCCCGAGACTGTGCATTCTGCGTGATAATCGAAATCGAGCACCAGAAGTGGGTGGTCGATCAAAATGTGCCAGTATAAATTAAACAAAATAGAATTTGTTTTTTTTTTATTTTGAAGGAAAAAAAAATGTCTCATCTGACGCACGAAGAGGTAGGATCAATAATCGAAAACCGACGAGACGTTATGGAAATTAAAAAAAAAAAACTTAATTCTTTAATTTTTTTTTTTTTCGAATAGTCGACGAAGACGTTAATGGAATAAACTTGTTTCGAATTTACACACGAAAATCCATGGGTTTGGTGTTTTTTTTTCGGTTTTTTTTTTTTTTTATTCTCACTGTTTATACAAGAACTATTTATTTTGTACCTGCCTACGGGTCCTATAGCGACTTAAGCGAATAAGTTTCACAAACGAACAAACTCGTATTGTGTTACGCGCACTTGTATATACTTAGTCGACCTTAGTCCTCCGACCCAACCCCCTGCTCTGTTTCCTTGGGCCAACCCACCCCGGATGTGGTCTGACCAAAGGGCGGTTTCCAACCCCCCTCTCGTCTTCGTTCACACAATATTTCGGTCGATACTACCATAATGAAGATAAATTTATGACGGCATAATATTTTCATTTTTATCGACCTTCCTACAACTCACGGAATATTAATATTACCTAATTACAAACCCTCTTGTGTATATAATACGATAATAATATTTACACGTAACAATGTAGATTATTAATCTTCCAACGATACCCATAGCTGTTTCCACCCCCCCCCCCTCAACTAATCAAAACTATGTGATCGCGTGTACGCGAGAAAACACCTGTTATCGTTTGTGAGTAATGTATCTAGATAACTTTTTAGCTTGTTATTGTCTAAAAGGCATACAAAAATATTTGATAAAAATGTCCCACGTATATAGTTAATATATTTATGACCGGAACATCATCGTTGGTCCCCCCCAATTCTTTCCCTTAGAATTAAATCAATTTGTGATTATATAACGCTGCTGTAGATTCTGTTTACTTAATCAAAATACAAATCGAACTTTTTACAATTCTCATGATTAATTGACATTTTTAATAAAAAATATATTAGACTTTTCTTATGACATTTTTTTGTTTCTGTTCAGTTGGAAAATCAGAAAAAATTTAATATAAAATAAATTTTTTTTTGTCGATCACTATTTTAAAAAGTAAAATAATCTGTTATTTTTTAACTTGTCAGTAAAAAGTAGTAGTAAAGAATACATATTTTCCCAACTCCTACACCATCAGATAATCCTGCAGATGCATACAGTCGTGAAGTGATAGTATTATAGAATAAGCCCTGCCACCTCACACGTAATTTGTTTGAATCTTTACCAAAGCGACATTAAGCTCCCTAACGCGATGGGAACAACACGAAGTCCCAGCAACATAACACGAAGTCTGTCTCAAAAAAAAAAAAAAAAAAAAAAAAAATAATAAAAATGCAATTTCACGGCGAAATAACGTTTGAACTGAATATACTATCGTCTTTGGTCTTCTTTGGGGAATTAATGTGTCGTTTGCGTTTACTTTTATATACTGAGTAAACAATTAAATTCATTAAATGTTTTTTGTTTATTTTTTTCCTTTGCCTCTTACAACAGATCTCCCGGGTTTTTCAGATCAACCACAATAAGTTTAAATCACTTAACTCTACACGACATATAATTGTATATAGAATCGCACTATATTAAACCATTATATGAGATACTATAAACTATATAGGCTTTGTTGTTTCCCATCATCTTGTTGTATCTTGTCTGTGTATGTTTTTTGTCATCGTTATTTTAAAAAATAATAATATCAACAACAACAATTCGGTCCATTTAAAATAAATACATTAGGACTTGCACTTTTGTGAGCGTTGTATTTTATTTTCTACACAAACAAACATACATTTTAGTCTCTTATTGTTCGTGGCTAAAAATGCGTTGTGTTCTAATGATATGAACGAATGCGTACCAAACTTTTATAATTTAACTGCTCGTTTTTTATTTTTCTAATTTAAAAGTTTTATAGAAATTAATTGCGGGATCAAAATAACAAATTGCACTTCTCCATAGTGCACATTTTTAATCGCGGTATATGGTTTTACGCCAATTACGCACTACACATTTTGAACGGAATTTATATTCGTTAACCCGGACAATTGGGTAATTTTTTTAATTATTTCTTTCGCGTAACATTTTTCTGAAGTATAAAGTTTATATCCTGAATCAACAGTTGGTATGCGATTGTCGGACGTTACTAAAAAATTAGTTCCATTTAACAAAAAGTCGATTGCGCACATTATTTTGTTGGTTCTATTTGAATTTTTCATGAAACACGAGGGAAAATACGGAAAATTGGAAATGTCATTATCATTTGTCGTTAAAATATATCTAACAGAGCTCCAACATTTACCAGCAGTGTTGACTATTTAAATTTGTTTTCTTCGTGTCCATTGCAGTATTTTCTTTTTTTTACACACAACACACATATCTGAACAAGATAATCAGTATTTCTTACTTATTAAATTAAAGTGAGTGATTTTAAACGCTTAATAAAATTAAACGGATTTTTTTTTTAACTTTAAAAATGTCCAACTTCTTTAAATTACAAATTTTTCAACGGCAATAGTAGGTAACTAAATTTAAGGAAAAATTTAATGTTAGATTAGGTTTTTTTTAAATCGATAACCTTAAAACAAACTCATTCAAAAATTAAACTAGACGGTGTGATCATTATGGCTTTATCATAGAGTAGTACTTTGTGGATTACATTTGAATACAATTAATCTTTACAAATTATATTCATGATTACGCTTATGACATTAATGGAAATAGAAAAAAAATCATAATAAATTACATGATGACTCAGTTATGAGTTATTATAAAGTAAGTATCTTTGGTTACATTGGTAACTAATAATCAATAAAATAATCACATTTGAATATTTAAAAATTTAATTGTAATTGATTTTGAAAAAAAATAAAAATACTTAACTAACCGAAAAACTAGTTACTTTTATCTTTTACATATAACAAGTTAAAATTTTAATATTTTGTGTATCAAAAAACAACGTGTCAAGCTAGAAATTTGGTTACAACTTATATCAACTGATTACGTAAGAACCCGGTAACAACAGTAATTTTTATCTTTAAATTTTAACTTTGTAACTCAAGTAGGTGGTCTAGTTAGTGGCTGTAGCTTTATAGACACTATAGAAATTTCAAACAAAACAATATCATTTAATGTCATGACGAAAATATTGACGTCAATACCTGAATTTCGTTACAGAAAAAATTCAATATAATACAATACTCTTGTATATCGTCTTCGTGTCTGAATCTATTTCTCGGCCAACTTCCGGATACGACGCGGGATCACGTATGTTTATATCGTGAACGAGAAATTTTTCCATGTTCTTCCGTAGCACCACAGGAATAGAAATCACATTTTTATTGAACTCTACTGACTTGCTTTTTGAATATATTTTTATATATTTATAAACTAGAATTCCAGGGGGCATAGAAGAACGTGCGTTTCATCGTCTTCGTAATATATAATTTCCCGGTGGCATCCAGACCGAAAAATAATAACCAGAAGGAAATCGACATTATTGTCCGCGGGAAGTTTTTCTATACCTATAGTTTTCAGCAGATCGGAATATACGATCGTACGTGATCTCGATGCATAATAATGTAATACGTGAGACCAAATGCTGGACAAATTGATTAAAATTTCAAGATAGTTATCAAATTAGATTGATTTTTCTTTTTATGTGTCACTTACTAAAACAACCTACGGCACGTTCAAAAATCATACTTAATTAATGAAAAAATAGTAACAAATATACCCAATATTGATTTTTTCTAAAAACTTAATCATCAATATTATACATTATCACATTTGAAATGTAGCTTTTGAGTCAAAAAATATCTATATCGTTACGTTTTTTTTTTCTTTTTAACGTTCTAGATTAGAATATTTCAAAGAATTAACTATTCAAAACAACGCAATAATAAGTTACAATAGTTCATATTTAAAACGTGAACCAATAGTATGGCATAAGTTTAAAATTACCGGCAAAAATAACATGGCAACTTAGTTTCATTTAATAGAAAACGTCAATATGACAACATTGCATCATGAATTCATATTCAATTTCTCCGTCTCATCTGTATTTCGATATGATATTTTTTTGTCTACTATTATTATTTTGTACTGTAAACGTGTGGAGGTAAAAAGCCAACACAATAGCGGGATCGCGAAAAAATAGCGATGCATAATATTAATATTATAATGTACCGCTACTCGTATTTCTACTCGAAAACACTTTATATTTTCTCTCTGTCGAAATTGCTTCGCGGATCAAAAATGACATACTATAGAAAAAGCGTCTACCATCACTATACCATCAACGTATTTAAAAACTCTGTCCTGCTTAGTTTTAAGAGTTTGAGGAGATTTTGTGAATTTTACGGAATTTAACTTAAGTATTAATCCAAACCTGATAACTTTCTATGGTAGCTAATATTATCCTGGATATAAACCTCAAAACCTATGTTCTAGTCGATAAAAACCACAAAGGAATATGTTATATAAACCACTTAAGCCTGACTTTAATAGAACCTGTAAATACGCTACCGGTTTGCCGTATTTCAAAAAATATACCAACCCGTTGGCAAACTACTCGTATTAACTGTAGAATATGTGGTTCATTCAGATAAAATATGTAAAATGAGGTGATACTGGAGACGGCAGCTACTGTTTTAGGTGGATAGTTGGGAAGGTGGAAGGTGGAATGAAGTAATTTAATTTATACCTAAAACCAATAATAAACCATAGCTAATGTAAAACAATTCTGATTGGAATACATAACGGTTATAATGTTTTGAAAGTCCATAATATTTGCAATTAGAAAATAATACATTTCATAAATTTTTCCGTTTTTCCCCGGATTTTTTCATTAACTATAAAAACCTCTGGGAAAATCAAATAATGAACTCCTTAAAGTACCACTACAGTCAGATTTTCTTTCAGAAATAATGCTAAGTTTTAAAAAATCAGAACAAAATTTCTGGTAGAAAAGTTGTTCACAGAAAAAAAAAATGAACATCATTGTAAAACCAATACATTTCTTGCTGCGCTCAGAATCTAAAATTTCATAAAAGTCAACAAATGACAAACGTTCATTAATATTTATAATTCAACGCGTCGTATTTTTCGTTTCATAAGATAGGTATAAGATAAAATCAATCAAAGAAACTCGATACCTGCAAAAATTCGTTTATACTCAATACGTACTCGATCCAGTAAAAACTATGGACATAATTATATATTCTAGATGTACCAAAAAAGCTATTATAGTTTATTGATGCGATTTTTATTCAGAAAATACTTTCATTTAGTAGAAATGGTGCGATAATGAAACAACACACTTTTCTGATTAGCAAAAACTGTTCATTTTATAACAATATAACTACTGAAATTATAATAGAAAAAAAAATAAAAACTTTTATTTTGATATTAGTATTAGCGGTCTTAAACATATCGAAAATAACTCTAACAATTTTTTGCATTATTACATCAACAATAATGCTGTCATTTTTGTACTAATAATACTTACTTAATTCGTACTCACTAAAAGTATGAAGTACGTAGAAGTACGTAGGCATTTAAATTTAGCTGTATTTCAGACCGCTGCACGCTGTGAAATTTAATTCATCTTCTTTGGTTCAACGGATTTTTCGTGGGATTTCTGTGAACGTAGGACAAACAGTTGGACGTATATTATCGTCGTGTCCGTAACTATTCGAATTCTGCGTTTAAAGATCGCATGGTTCTCATAGTACAAAATATCTTAAGGATCAATATAGAGTTTATATTATACATTTCGAGTACTTTAGTATGCAAATGCTTTATGGACTATTTGCATTCTGATTATACACGTTCAAAAGCTTTGCATTTTGCTCGAAATTAACTCGCTTAATCCCTCACGGTATAACGAAATATACGCGTATAATACTTACGTTATAATTCATGGCCATTATAATTATACTCCGAGGAACCTATTCTCAAAAACTCCATCGATGCGCGTATAATATTTTAAGATGCACGCAATTAGTTTACAAGTGTTACGCTCATTTGTATATACAAATTTGAAAACTTACTTTCATCGGACGTTTTATTAAAATAACACGATGGCGTGTGAAGAAACCGTTTTGTTTTTTTTGTTATTTGGTTGTTTTTTCATCATCTTTACTAATAATATTATTATATCGTATTGTAAACAGAGTGATTCTATCATCACAAAACAGCAATATACTCGGAGAATTGTATGTGAATTTAATATTTGTTTTTTTGTCATTATGGAATCGTTTAAATTGTATTTTAAAATGTTTACCTCTACTCCTTATACCCGGAATAAGCATCCACTTTTTAAATAGCGACCACCACATAAAGTTGAGACTGGTGAAATTGGAAAGAGTTATCAAATTATTACTTAAAAATAGACATTAATATATAAATCATTACCGTTCTCTACATCTCTAATTTAAACTTTATACTGTTTTGACTTACAAACGGTAATTTTGATATGATTGTTATATCAAAATAATTGTTAAAATGATTTAAAAAAAAAAAACCCCGAAATCAATATCATCTGAAATCCTCAGAATAAACACAAAAATACACTATTAGTGAGTTCATAAAAAATCAATAAGATTGTAAATAAAAAAAACCTCAAAAAATAAATATTCGAGTATAGATCACAGGAAAAAAACCCTAATATACAATATCAAATAATCGCTATAACCATCGCAGTGACGGTTTTATATGTGTAATTTATCAAGTTCTGAATAAAAAAAAAAAACAATTTTTACAGAATGTATAACACGGGTTTGAATCGCGTGACTATATTATTTTAACCGTATACCTAGTATACTTGTACTATGATCGTCTCATCGATTGTATCGTGGCTAGGGTAATTTTTAACGATTTCATCATTGTCCACGATCCGGGCAGATCTGACATCAATAATACCGGACACATTTGTTCGGTATCATAATATTTTGAACGGGAATATTTTATGGCCACACAATTTCAATACATATAACCGGCTCGAGCGTCGTTGATCCAAGACAAGCGCTTTAGATTTTGCCTGAGAATTTCGTGTATACCGATTACATTGTATACTGTATTACGAGTAGTATAAACCTCTACCTATACAAATATTAAGAATGAAAATAACTCACGATAAAACAACTGCACCGTAGGGAACCCTTGTTCGCGAAAGGGGCAATTTTTCTCCGAAAAAAAACGGCCGAAGCGTACCACCGTCTCGTTCGTTCGTTCGGAATCTGTTTCCCCCGACGAGCAATTTATAAAATTAACGACATCAACGATTTTTAGATGATTCTGACGACGAAAGACATGTTGAAAAAAAAAACAAAACTCTCCGAAATACCTACAATATAATCCTATTTTAGTCTGCTATTTTTTTCGGGTGACCTTTAACGTCTATAAATGAAATCGAAGACTCGCTGATTGTGAATACCTCGTCGCAATTTTTTCGTCTCACGATCCAATGTATTATTATGAAAAACTATAGTTTATACAACAATAATAAATACTTCGAGAGTTTATGTTGAGTCAAGTTTGCATTTGTTTTCAAACGCAAACTGAACGCGTGTTCAAATCACATGCCTGCTGTGCTAATTATTCCAAATTAAATATCAATATTTTTCGACCGGTTTTCTTTTTTATTTTCAACAATTTTTTAAGATGTTACCTCTGCACGTACAATGGTAGCACGGGTACACGATTAAATGTATCCAAAAAAACAATAAATCAAATTATCGAAACTTTCACGAACCACGATACCTGTTACGGTCTCGTCGGTTGGATGCAGTTTAATAAATCTGAGAATTTTCGAGAGTTATATACTCTATGTACGGTAAGAGACACCCCGAGCTCAAAAAACAAAAAGTTAACCTAACCTATAACTCTGCAGTGACATGTAAAACTTTTTTTTTTTTTTAAATGTGAGGGCTACCAATCTAATGAACAAATTAGCTATGCAAATTGTTAGTATTTATTATTAGGGCCCAGATTTCAATGCAAAAATAATTTTTTTAGAAGACACTCTAAAGCACAATAGTTTCCAAGTACAGAATTTGATTCAATGTAACATATACCTCAAAAGAAAACTTTTTTTTACATTTTTTTTTTAACATTTTTCGCTAATTATAATTCAAAATGTTATCTTTAGAAATTATGTTCACATTAAATTTACTTTAATAGGTTTTAGGTGTTTTTTATCAATACACATTGTCAGTCGTTTTATTTATGATTTCAAAAACGACTTTATCTTATATTATTATTAACAACTATGTGTCACTCAGCTCAAATAAATAACAACAAAAGAAAAATTCAACCTTTTTTTTCCGATATTTAACTTTAAGAACAGTTTTAGCATTTTTAAGTTGTATTTTAAGGGCATCGTTTCATTTAAATTTATCTTTTTTAATACATTTTTGACTATTTCTTGGACAATTTTTCGATAATTTTTAGGACACAAATATCCGGGCCCTATTTATTATACTTTAAATAATTCAAACCCACTGTTGTGTACAGTCTTATGATCCTCGACCATCCTGGCACAAATATAAGCCTATAAAAATTGTTCTAAACTTATAACCTCGTATTATATTTTAAAAAATAACTACGATTCTTCAGTTATTATTGTTATTATTGTGGTCAGTACCCGGCCGCGACAAAACACGACACTCGCAATTTATTTTCAACGTGTCCCGGAAAATACGTTTTCGTCGTGTATTTTGACAATCCCTGTTTGGACGTCCGCGGTAAGATTTATTTTTCACTATTATATTTTCTTCGTTCGCTCTTCCTTTCTTTCTTACTTTCTTTCTTTCATTCATTTTTTTTTTCAATCCCGAAATGATAATTAATCTTTTCAACGTAGTACCAGTAAAAAAAAAACATACCAAAATAATTCTCTGCACGTTTCACGTAGATCATTGTTTTGGGTTGTGTGCCACTACCACAGGGGAGCACAGTAGGTACGATAATGTTGAATGCGAAAACGATGGCTGTTATTACTAACGTATTCGAAAAGCGGTTTAAGGAAAAATTGGCTGAAAACAATGTGGTTTTTTTTTATTTTTTTTATTTTAAGTGTTGCTTACATAGGTATATAAAAACAAAAGTTCGAGTAAAGAAGTTATGTATACATTTTTCGAGTACCTATATAATAATATTAATAATAATTGAAACCCCTAGCCACATTATGTATAAATCAACATATCATTTCAGGATTGAACATAATATGATCAAAAGTTGTAGTGGAGATGTTTACAAATTATTTCTGGTTGGGCAGATTACTGGGGAATTTTTCGTCGATAGATATTATAACATCATTTAACCGTCCATATCATAAGTATTTATAAATACATTTTGGGGAAGGGGGTTTAAAATTTGTTTAATGTAGATACTCAAAACTCATATTTGTTTTACTCTTAAACGTACACCACTGGACCTTTTCTCATATCATCCCACTGCAGTTACGCCCTTGTGTATACTTAAAAATTCAACTAACAATTTAAATGAAATCCTTTAAACCTCTAGGAAGGGAAGCGATCTCCATTTCATCCGTCTCAAATCTACCATTAAACACTAGGTAAAGCTATACAATAAGTTAAAGCATGAATATATACAACATCAACACACCGACTGGTGATAGATACACAAATGGCTTTAGTTACGATGGAAAGAAAAATATCAAAGCAGTGTCCAGTTGAGTATAATATATTACACAATGCTATCAGATCGAAACTAATCACTGATATAAGGAACCACAATTATGCTACTTTATAATACAAATATCCAGATTGATCCGTTAACTCTATGAGGCAAATTTATCATACAAATAATAAAAATAAATAAATAACAACAACGAAAAACCACGGAAAAAAAAAATGTTTTTCTCCAATTGTCTTCTCAATTACATCTATCCAATTAAAAAAATATTAAATTTTGCCCAAATAATATTTTATTCAAATGAAATAAACATTTAAAAATTTCTACTCAATTAATTTAAAATATTGGCTAAATATTTTGTCTATTAACATTTAAAATTGAATACTGAATAAACGTTAGTTAAATATGTCAATGCTGTGTGAGATACTTATACCAGTAAAATAGGAATACTCATAGACATTTAATAATATATGGACTGCGCGTCTCATCTCTTATATATCCTATTGTCCTTAAGTTGTCTAATACAAAAGTAGTATCAAAACTGTAAGAAAAACCTGGCCAATATATTTCGGACACATAAGAGCCCATTTTTTAAGAAAGTTTTCTGTGTCCAAATGGACACACATAAAGTCTTTTGGACTATATACACTGGACATACATTAAGTAAAACCGTACACCGTTTAATATGTGTCCAACAGAAAAAAATTGGGAAATTAATGAATTATTTTGTAACAAAATATTTTATTTCATGTAGGACATACTATACTCTCACTGGTGAAGAGAGAGGTAACTGTGTAAAGTCTAAAAGTTAAGAGAAAACTTGAGTCCATGAAGGTCCATGAAGGTCCAGCTCATGAAGGTTTTTAAAGAGAAGAAAGAATAAACACGCAGTGGATATTCATTAAAAGAAAATATACGAACAAACTTCACACGATGGGTGGGCCACTGTTGAAAGTGAGAAGTTGAGAAGGCTAAGGGAAAATTTAATGTATATCTGTACGTAAGGATACGAAATTATATTTTCAAATAACTTCTGAAAATTTTATTTTGAAATAAACCTAACCTGGTTTCTGCACTTATGCTTATAATAAGGCAAGTACTGAAGTACCTATTATTACTATATTCATTTGTAATGTATATACGATAAAATAAAATATGTCGTTACTGCTCTCTTAAGTGAAATAGATGTTAAACAATTCTCTACCTTTTTATCTTCTCACGATTTTAATGTAGATTTATATTCGCACGAATTATTGTTATAGTATGCGACCACACTACAGTGTTAATAAAGATAGGTAATTAAATTCTAAACTTTTTTTCCTTTTTTTTTTTATAAAATATATGCTCAACGTCTTGAATATTATATAATATAGTTTCGAGTTATTTATTATTTTAATAAACAAAAGTAGGTCAAGTCGCGAATAAAAAAAAAACTACTTTTTAGTTCCTATTCAAACCACATTATATTATGCGGTATTAGGACAGCTATAATTTTTTTTTTTAGTACCAATCTGTCAGTGTTTATGGTAAGCATAATCGTTTTATATAGAAGCGGTTTTGTATGTGGTATAAATATCATCATTTTACGATACTAAAATTAATTATGTTTTTATAAAAAAAAAAAACAAAAGTTGTTTCAAATTAATATTCAATGAAATGTCAAATATAAAAAATACAATTTTAAAAAAATAAATATAACATAGGTATTATATAAAGCAAAAGTAGGTATATAATAAATAAAAGACAAATAAATAAATATGTATAGAAAAAGAGTGAAACGAAGCCTGGAGTACAAAAGTTGTGTGTTCATGTACTATCGGTTTCGATTTAAAAAATCATTATCGGGGAATAGAACGGCAAAGGTTAAAATATAATACACAATTGAAAATAAAATCAAAATGAAAAATACAAAGAAAAAAAGTGTCTTCAAATAATGGGGATGGGTGCAATCACTGTTATAGGCAATTTAATTTATACCTATAAGCAAATAACGATAAACCATTGCTTACGAAAAAACGATTCTTAGCGGATTTAAGTTGAAAGTGTTACTTTGTCAACAATATATATGTCATATTATAGGAAAATAATTAAATAAGCTTTCTATATTTTCTTTGATAATATTTGTTTAATATTTTATCGAATTTTCGAGTTTTCCAACGTTTTTCCCGGTTTTCCCAAGTTTAATCCCGGATTTTCACATTTTCCTGGAAAACTCTTGAGAAAATTCGAAAGATGACCTCTTTAAAGTACCTCCCCACGCCGATTTACTTTCAGAAAAGGTGCTAGACTTAAAAATCTGAATAAGTCTCCTGGTAGAAAAGTTGCACACAGATAAAATAATAAATAAAATAGAACGTATTTTTAAAACCATAAGCTTCTTCGCTCTATTCAGTATCTAAAAATGTATGTAATGTAGAATTTTTTTATCAGAATTTTAATATGAAATTTTAACGGAAATCGTAAACATTACGGCTTTTCAAAACATATAAAACCGAACCACTCTCAAAATCCTTTTTTATGAGCGAAGATTAATCGTTGAGTACAGATATACATTAAATTCCCCTCTAAATCCTACCCTTCCAACTTCTCACCTGCAACATTAACCCACCCATCGTGCAAAGTATGTCTGTCTTTTTTTTATACTTGTATTATGTTATGTATATATATTCAGTAACTGGTGGCTTTACCGCGGAGGGATATCAATTTAATATTCGGGTCGGTCATCGCGTGATTAACTTTATTTATCTTATTGACATACGGTAATATTATTATTAATATTATGGCGATATTATGGTGGAATTTTATTTTCAACGATATCGACTCGTGAAAGAAACCATTAAAATGTGGCTGTTATAAATATTGTTTTTGGAACTGATAGTTGTATTAATACGTTGTTTACGTATATCATAATGTGCTCAAGTTAATATATTGCATAATAGGTATTTGCTAAAAAAAAACTACACTGAGAGATTTACCAAAATGTGTATGCGCTTCGGATGAATTCAGGTCAAGAATATATTATAATATATATAAATATATATATATTTTTTTTATTTTTTTTTTTTCGTGACATTACGTTTATAAAAACTATAACTGAACTGACTATAAAAGAAGTCTAGTTGTAAATATCGATTTCAAAAAAAAAATCTGAAAAATATTCAGCTGATAATATCGAAATATCGAAAATATTCGAAAAATAAACACCTATGTATATAACGGCCAACACATTAATTCGATTATTAACTTTACACTAATGATAAAATATTAAATATAAAACATACATTAACATACATCAATTGTTAATGCACACTCGAACAATATCAATTGGCCGGCAATATGCGTAGAACGTAAATATTACACAAATTTTTCTCTCGGAACCAAAATATTTCCATTGTTGTAAATATATTGTATTTATTTTCAATAAAACAAAATGTCATATTACCTACAGATTTATCATTTTCGTGCACTTGTCAATATTCGTCAAAGTTTGGAAACGAAAATACGATTTATTTTTCATTGTTTATTCTGTACGATCGTCACTTTGTTGGGCAATCAGATATTCGTATTTTTAGTTTCTGGGCGAAACGAGAAATGTGTATTGGTTTACTACGGCATTGTGTGTTTTTATTTATATTTTATTTTTCTGTCTTTAAACAACTTTTCGGCTTTTTTTTACTCCAATCGTCAATATCAGAGGTAGTTTCCGGTAGCAAATTTTGTCACGTTTGTACGTGGAAACTGACTAGAGTAGGTTATTTTTTTTTGATTTTTATTGTAGTTTTCCTAATAATGGAGAAAAACGGTTAGGTTCGGTACGTTGCATACACCATAAAAACTAAATCACCCTATATATTACATAAGTTCTCAACAGCAGTGGCCTACTTTTTTTTTTTTTTTGTTTCGCCATATAAACGTTTTTATCTACACAAGTACGTACGTTTTTATGATAATAACATTAATAATTGATCCGTATTTATGCGATACTGTTGTCGAGATAAACTACATTACAACGAAACGTAAAAATATACCTATCTATAGTATAAATTAATATATCGTTATAATGATTAAAAATACCTACCCTACCTATATGATAAATTATTAGGGGTACGAAAATCCGATAAAACACAACGTTAAACTCCGCATATTTATGCGCACCGTAGAATACAATTTATACATAATAGCTTTCAAATATTAATAATATTTAACAGTTTATCGTGATAAAATAATATTGATTAGCACTTAAAATTTTGGCTACGGAAGAAGAGAGAGGGGAATGGACTGACCGAGCATACTTGTTTGATAGTCCGCTATCCCCCGCTTAATACTCCGCTCTGTTAAACTTTATAATAATAATGCTAATAAACCGACAATAACCGTTCAATACCTCGGTCGATATTATGCGTCGACATTTCTAGATAATTATAATATAATCTGGGTATTTTTACTATGTAACCATGAGGTTTCCGTTGGAAAATTAAAACAATAAAAATGAACGGATAAAAGAAAAATCAACGGTTGTATTTTTAATGTGAAAATACTGTAAAATCCCTAAAAAAATAATAAATAAAGATGACTAAATTACTGCAGTTAATATTATGTTGATTTTAAATGGAAAACCTAGGATAAGCAAGTTATAATAATGTATAATATTATATTCTTATGATATAATATAAGTAATTATATTAATGATTATCCAATCTTTCCGTAATTCGATTTTTAAAACTGTTTTGCAAATGAAAACCCCATTATTTTCGTAATAAATTTATTGAAATTCCGTAGCTCATTAAGATGCGATTTATCTCTGTTGTAGCGTGCCCTTTTTATCGAATTTTCCCCAAAAATAAAGTCTATTGTGCTGTATAGTGTCTGTTTTATATTTTAAAATAGGTATATTAACATAAGAGTTTATCGTTTTCTCACTTACAGTGTTTATTTTAATACTTCTATGCCTGGGCGGTATGGTGAATTGCCAAGGTGGTACGCCGTAAGTAGAACTGAATCTAGAAATTTTTACACCGAGGGAAATTTATGGAGTTAATATAGTACAAAAAAAAAAAACTCCACAAGTTAAGTTTACGCAAAACCAAAGGTTAATGTCCAAGATAAAATTTAAATCGGCTTAACTTTTGACATTTTAACTATATCGTTTATGCGCGCTCTTGATCCCACGTCAAGTGGTTTGTATACTACACCCAAGTCAAAATCGTTAAAGACGCGAAAGGTAAATGTATACAATAGTTCTAATGGACTAAATTTCTACCTGTTATATATTTAATAGAGTTTAATAATTTATGCGCATAAGGCGCGTTTTATAGGCATATATGATTTTATGACGCGTAACGTCCGCACACGACGGTGTGTCGTATTTCAAAAACTTTGCCACGTCAACGAAAGTTTTAATAACGACACGATGTTAAGTAAGTATTTTAGTATTTATATTTAGGTAATAGGTGGTAGAACTATTATAATAAATATACGAGAAACGACTCGACGAGTACAATGTGAAAGTTTCGTAAATGCATAAAAGTGTAAGGTTATGCGTACCGGCCTCTATATTATATTTGTTTTAAACGCGAAATGATTTCAAACGCAAACAAACGTAGGTCGGTACCTCCCTACCTAAGCAAAACGTCATATATTTTATGTAAAATATTATATAATAATATTATAAATCCGGATTAAAACCGCATTACCGGCCTGCTGCGCTTTCCACTCGCGCGTAAGGTAGGTACCTATATACAAGTATATAACTTATCGTTTCCGGGGTCTGAAACGCGTTTATACTCGCAGTAATTGCGCGTTCAGACCGCGAACAGGTGTGGCTCTAACAAGTGATCTCAACGGTTTTTTTTTTTTTTTTTTTTAATGGTTTTTTAGTAAAATTTATCCGCTCCAAATACCAATTAACGATGGTTAATGGCTTTTATTTTGATTTTTAATACAATTTTCGCTTTACGACTTTTGAATACTATAATAGTAAGTACAAACAATACAATACAGCATAACGCTATATAAATGCACAATATGACAGTATACCTAATAATACGTATAATGCATAAACAATTTCTTTTATCAATATTTAATAGTTAATTTAATATGCACAAAAGGTAATTTTGTCGTGTGCTGCGCATTCACGATGATATTATTAGCTCGAAACACAGTCGCTCTTAAAGTCCCCTTAAAGATCCGTCTTCCAAATAATCTCTTCAGGCTGTAACTAGGTATACTAGAGATCGTGAAATTGAGCTTAAATTCGAAAAGCTTCTCGGACAAGGAAAGCCCGGGAATCTACAGTACTTATATTGTATATATTACAGACTTACATTATAAGAAATTTACCAACAGGAATCTCTCTCCGATTTGTTAGTATATAGTGAGATTGAGTGTGTAAAGAGCTAGTCGATAATCATATGAGAGTTGTTTTTCCAGAGTACGAGCAACCATATTCAAAAAGCATATTCTCCGTCTTACGGTTTGAACGGTTTTTTCCAGATTTATCTCAAATGGTGGATAAAATAAAATAGATCTTTGTCTCTTCGTGTATCAATACTCCATTTTATAGGATAAATATTTAGGGAAATTCGATAAAAAAAACATATCGATCAGTAGCGTATATAAATAGTTGACGATTTCGTTTAGAGTATATTGCTCACGTTGTGAATATCATCAGGGATTCCGTCAAAGCCGTAAAAAATATCATAAACCGAGAGCAGAGCGTAGCCAATTTCTTTTTATATACATAATATAGATATATATAAATATATATAGTAAAATTAATTTGGCTGATTGACTTAACCTATATACAACAAAAAAAAATAAATACCTTTTCCGCACTTGAACCGAATTTTGATTATTATCAGTTGTTGAATTTTTTTTTTAATATCGATTCAACTGACTCAGGCACCTCCCAGAACGTACAACTTTGTTTGATAAATCGTTTCAGTCGCGTTTCATAAACCATAGCGACCACACGGAAAACGTGTGGTACCTAATTATTATTATTCACGAGTCGATTTCTAATGCCCCGAACGGAATCCAGTTGCCGAATTCCGGCACTCGAACAACACCAACTAAATCCGAAGGTAGGTAAACGAGATTTTTCATCTCACCATGCGGCACGTTTGTGAACCTCCGAAATGTTTCACTTCGGTCGAATTCCACGCATAACACGAGCCCGTTTATAACTTTACCTACGTGACGCACAATAAGTAATAAAATGATATGTTTCTTTTTCCTCTAATTCATCTTCTGTTTATTTCTTGCGTACGAAATTCGCTGAGTCTATAAAATTCCTTCTAATTATAGTTATTATTATACAGGGTGTCCCATGAACAATAGACAATAGGGATAGTTAATTTTTTTTATATTACTCACAGGGATAGGGACTACAAATATTGAAATTCGAATTAGTTTTTTTATGTTTTGGTAAAAAAATTATAAAAAATTATAAAAACTTGAAGATAGCTATTTTACAGAGTAATTATTTTTAACGTATCAAATTTTTATTTTCATTAAATTCATGATTTTTAAAAAAAAATTTAATGTTCGGAGAAAAAAAGTGCACTGTCTAGAAGCAATAATAATAATAATCAATTACCGAATTAGCCAATTGCGGCCTGATACACAATTATAGATACTTTTCTCTAAATTTTAAAAAATTATAAAAAATCATAAATTTAATGAAAATAAAAAGTTTAATTGTCAAAATTTTGATAAGAATGAACTATAAAATGGCTATCTTCAATTTTTTTGAAAATAATAAAATAAAAAGTTATTTTAGATTCGGACCGTAGCAAGGGAGATATTGGTTTTACTAAGATATTTATTTTTTTCTCTGTTTTAGTCTGTAGACACGTTTTTTTCTTAGTAAAATTGCTCCAATTTTTACGTGTAGCACTTTTTCTAAAAGCTCAATTTGTCTAGATTGTACTTAACATTTTTTGAATTTTTTGAATTAAAATACTTAAGTGGAAAAAAACGTAGGAAAACGTATAATTTCACGATTTCATTATTTCATAAAAACACGGACGTTTTTTACCAGAAAAAATGATTTAATCGAAAAATTTGACACTTTTTTTGTTGTCTTTTTGATTTACTTTCTTATGGTACCATCGCCAAAACTTTTGAGTCACTTTTAAGCTTTTAAGGAATTTTAATTTTTGGGAGTTGTTTTACTGTAATTCGGTTATAAATACGCGTAGATACTTGAAACTTGATAATAATAATTGCATTGGACTTACCTAGACGTGGTAAGATTTCCAAAATCATCGGTCGACTTTTTTTTTTATAAGTGTTTTGAAATCAAATTTAAACGAAAATCGCAAAAAAAAATTACGGCACTTCAAATTGTGTAATTATGTATTACCGAACTGCGCTCGGAAGTGTTTTTCTTTAGGACATTGGAATAATTACTATACCCTACTTACCTACCTATATGCTAACATTGCACTACGAAGGTTCAAGATGTTCAAAGTTATATTTTATTTAATAAGGCTATAACAGTATAACCGCTTTATCGTGGTACCCACATAAGATAACTGAGAAATTATCTTGTAAACCGTTTTCAAGCCGTTTACTAAGGCGACAATAATATTATAATGTACTAAAATATACTTAATGTACTTTGTCATTTAGACAAATAATATTTCAATTACGATATTTATAATATTATAATGCGTATAAATAATATATCCCACAAGTTTATTCGAATCAAACCTGGATAATAGTTAATGTTAAATCGGTTAATGTAAATCAATTAAAGAACCGAGATTAG
The DNA here is from genome assembly GCA_902439185.1 of Cinara cedri. Lineage (NCBI taxonomy): Eukaryota > Metazoa > Arthropoda > Insecta > Hemiptera > Aphididae > Cinara > Cinara cedri. The sequence continues at coordinate 340,315 of CABPRJ010001467.1, read as the reverse complement.
CGGTTAAGTCAAGTTAATTGTAAAAAAAAAAAAAAAAAGTTGATGGGTTAAAACATTAATTGTTTTATTAATTTACTTATTTAAAAGTTAATTTTACTGTAAAATTGTTAATCATGGTGAAAAATCTTCGAACCACACTGTAATTTGACATTCGAAATTTATCGTAAGTGTACCTTTTGTATTTACTATTTTTATTTTACCGCGCCACTGCGCCGTACCGGCGAAGTAGCGAATAAATAAATAATATTATATTATCATGTTTTATGTAAATTTCAACAAACATAAGTACGTAAGTACGTTATGCAAATTAATAATATGACGTATACTGCAGCGACCTATAGTGATATAAATATATGTAAAGACGGTTATATTACAAAATACAAAGCTTCTTACACGAGTAAGTTGTTTCTTTTTTTACTTCGTAGAATAAGTATCATAGTATTGTTTATGCAAATTTAAACAGTGACATGATACGTTTGCAAGGTATTAATATTTAATTGTTGGTACGCGAATATCTGGCGGAGTTTTCTCGTTTCCGTTTAAACTTTTCACGGAGTGGACCGACTGCAGCAATGACTAGGTATGGCAACGTGTTCTTTTTTTAAATGTGTTTGTTCTTATTTTCCTAACCGGAAAAAATAAGTTTGTACACCGGAAATAATAAATCTATAATATCAAGTGTCGTCTATGGAATTAAAAAGAGTCACACCATAAAGCATTCCAGTAAAGTTTTGTAAAATATCCAGTGAACCGTAAAGAAGATTTATTTAATTATAATTACGATAAAGCGTTTGATTAAATAAGACGAAGAATATGCTAAATTAATTTAACACCATTATTTAGATCACTAAAGCCATCTATACAAATCATATAAATGTGAAGAGGATGTAGGAAATCGGTTCATGTGGAAATTTAGGACAAGGATGGCCGACTCCAAATGGTTAGGATGAAGATAAAGAAGAAAAGGAAGAGGAATATATACTGTAAATTTCTAATATTATGAAAGTTTTTACTAATCACGGTGTGTTTTACCTTACGCGATTCGTTTCCTATCCGTATAATATAATTAAAATATTGTAAAGGCGTTAAATTATAATATTACAATTTTAACAACTTTCCGCGAGTAGGTGTCGTGTGTGGGTCGTGTTCTCACCACATGGGACCAAACTATTATTATAATTATGAGATACAATATTATGCGTGTTAAGCTAAACGTGATAAATACGTATAAGATAGTCTATCTAGCCAAAGTTTAATGGCAAACCATTAAAACTGATTAAGCGACTCGTTCTGATAAAGTTTTTGTATTTTAATTTCACTCGTGCACTACCAAACAGCAAAATGATTTAATTTAAAATGTTTTTTGCTATTGTAGAAAGGTGAATTTTTAAATTATCCATACGAATCGATGATCTTAACCCTGATCCATCCGAATAGTCCGAATAATAATCGGTAAGAATTTCACAATTATAATTACTCATGGAAAAGAATAAGAATGCCAGAATTTCATTGATTTTTTTTTTTTAGAGGCCTATATTTTATAAATAAACTATCACATCTTATCGGCTATAATATATGCCCAACTATTACTTATATTGTTTGTAGACCGTGGTATCTGTTTCTCCGTTGCACAAAGCAGCAGAAATACTACAAATAAAGTATGTCCAAGATATTTCTTCTGGTTGTGTACACCAGTTGCTATTTTTTCGTTTATTTTTCAAAGATATAATATCACCAGTCCAGAACAACAAAAGACATTGCAGATATTATTAATTGTCCATTTTCCTCTCACAAAAACAAACCCTGGTGTATAGCATTTATTTTATGCTAGACATAACTGACATTACAAATGATTTACGTAGTACTATGACAGTAGAACGCCCGAGTTTATCAATTATTTTCATTGATAATAACTGGGACATGGCAATTAAATTCAGAAGAAGTCGTTGTAAAGTTTCTCCAAATAAAAACTAGAAAGGTTAATTTTAAAGTATACAATATACATATTGTGCCTACAATGTTATTAGCTATAGTATCTCTTTATACGTTTAATTAGTAGTACAACACATTAATATTAGGTTTTTTTTCATTCGCTACTATCATCGGATATCATTAGAGATCATAACTATGTAATAATTTATTTATTATTATAATTTCATTTATGTGTTTCAGAAGGCTTACGCCCAAAACACGTATAGGACCAAAGGCAACTAAGTTCCACGCTACACACACTGCTCATGTTTGTCGTTTAATAAGATAATTTTTAAATTCCGAGCATATCGAGGGAGGGAGATATTGGTTTTTCTAAGATGTTTATTAATTTTTTTTTCTTTGTTCTAGTCTGTGGATGCGTTTTTTTCTAGTAAACTTGCTCCGATTTTTACGTGTAACAACTTTTCTGAAAGCTCAAGTTGTCTAAATGGTAATTTAAATAGGTTAACAAACACGATTTCATTATTTTATAAAAACAAGGACGACGTTTTCTACCAGAAAAATTATTTAATCAAAAATCACAAGATACCAATTTCTGTTGGCTTTTTGATTTAATTCCTTACGGTGTAATACCTTCGGTTATAAATATTCGTAGAGACTTGAAACTTAGTAATAATACTTATATTAGACTTATCTAGAAGTTATAAAATTTCCAAAATCATAGGACGGTTTATTTTTTTTTGTAATGAGCGTTTTGAAATCAAATTTAAACGAAAATCGCAAAGCAAATTACGATACTTCAAATTATGTGTTACCGAACTGCGCTCGGAATCGTCTTTCGTCAAGCAATGGTTTATCGTTGCTTTATATTGCGATAAGATAAATAGTAAAAGAAACATATTCTGTCCGCATTGGATTTTTACCATTGCCTAAATCTTGTTTAACTTGGTGATATTCCAACACAAATAACACAAAAACAAAATGTAAGTGGTTCAATAACACCGGGAATTTATAAGTATATCGATGGACTCCAAATATCTATGAATTTTAGCAGATATTTATACTAATTCATTATTAGCTGTAATCACCAAAAAAGAGGGAGAAAAAATAGGGAATAAGATGTAGTTAAACATAAAACAGTGAGACGAAATAGAATTGCAAACCATGGCGAATTATTTTTGCCATTTCCTATTCCCGAGTATGAAAGCTACCATAGAGAATGAAATAAAACGGTGATATTATAATGTAAAAAAATTTAGTTGACTAGGTGTAAAAAGACAAGTATTAAAGTACTTTAATACTAGTACGAAACAACATATTTCAAGCGTAGCGATACAATTTGATTAAAACTAGCGTATATGTATACCCCCATTTATTAATTTACCAATAGCACATACTTTAATATGTTCCTAAACAAATTTTGTAATCGCCATAGTGAATTGTTTGTAGTTCGGTGCAACTGCAGAATGTACTATCTTCGGTAGATACTCCTGTTGTACTCATCTAAAAGTACACTTTTGTTTGTACTTCGATTGTGTATACAGAATTTGATTTGATATTTTTTTGAAACATACACGTGTAATCATTACGATATTATTATTAAGAAGGTTTTAACATATTAGAAAGTTGCGTTGAGAATATAGTATGTATGACAGTATCGTTTTAAACGGTAAAATAATATTCCTTTAAAAACTATAAAATGCTTTCGGTGTTTTCGTATTTTGTTGTCGCTTAACCGTCAGTTTTTTTCCTAATTTTATTTTGGCGATTTTTTTTATTCCTTTCTATTACACAATTTATCAGTATTTTTCAAAACTCTCCGAATTATTACATATTAAATCATTACACACGTATCCATCTATATTTTCTACATCGATAAAATATTTAAGAAGCCGTTTATGGTTTTTAAATTTATTAAAATGAAATATATATACTAAGTTTAGTATGTTTTATTTTATTAATTATGATGAAATATTAAATATTTAAACACAGCAATACTGACCATGTAGAATATTCGATTTGTCCGATGATAAAATCGCAATGAATTATTTATTATGCGAGGAAAAAATAAATGAAAACTATCAACATTGCAATAAGTCACGGTGAGAGATAACATAATATTATTAGGTTATAAATTATGTGATAACTTATGTTGGCAACAATTTAAAGGAACTCCATTGAAATGCGCGCGTACCTTACGAACATGTACAAATTATATTTGGAAATTCAGTGAACGTGTCTTAAACCGAGTTTTCGACGAGAAATAATATAATAAAAGTACATTATTTTAAGTTTAACATTTTATTATATCAAAAAATATTATTAAGAAAATCGAGATAACACCACATAGAAGACGGACCAGATATCGGTATATATGCCTACGTTAAGAGAACATTAAGTTTTCAGCATTTCGGAAATATTAATAGAACAGCATAAATAATTCAATTATTTTTCTCGGGTTTAATAGTGTTCTCTACAGAAAACTGTAATCAATTATTACAGTTATCAAAATATAAGCGAAACAAAACAGTTTTATTAGGAAAGGCTAAAATATGATAAATATGAAAAAATAAATTTTAGACATTTTAGATGCAGAATTTAATATATTTTCATTTTATATATCAGTCAGTATTAGGTCAAGTCATAGCCCAACTGGCCAGACCCGTAGTTTTGCCTATGACTACAGCTAAATCAACTGTACACACTAAGTAGGCCCATTACGTTACTTACGAATTAAGAATATACGAACGAGTAATACCATGTTCGCTAGTAGCCTAGCCTTTAATCATTTCGGTTCATATTTGATAAAAATATAACATTTATATGGAAAATTGTTGAGATTTTTTATTTTTAATACACGTCACGAATGAACAAATAAACACTTACAAATCGAACATTTTTAAATATCATATCGAAATAAATTACTTCTACTGCAGTGGTATACTTTGAATACAATCCACAATAGTATAAACATTTTATTTTAATTCCGTTGCAGCATCATCTAACCTAAAATGTTAAATTGAATTTTAATCAGGGAAAAAACGAATATTGTTAGTTAAAGTTATTTAAAAATTTTTTTAAACAATTTAAACTTGCAATAATAATGAAACGCCCACGGTTCTCTTATTATTTGTGGTTTAACCGATCGTACGCAGGTCTTACGACGATAATAATTTGACGTGTAAAATAATTTATTATGTCAGGGCCAGTGCTCAAATTAATAAGAGGTACAAGGTGAATTCCCTTAAAAAAAAAAAATATGATAATTTATTAATTTTTTCTGCTCTGTTCGTATATACAGGGTGTATCTGTAAAATTTTAAAACGTTGTTTACGTAATTACATAGGAAATTGTAAAATCTTTCTAATATATCCTGTATACGTAATGTATTATTAAATGACAAATATAAATCATGGTGACTTTGGGAATGCAAATTTTCGATAAGTTTTTTTCTGTCGAGCAACAACGTCGGAAAGCTTAACTTTCAAGTGGACATTAATATCAATATTACACGTGATGACATTTTTTTATTTTTAACTATTTTTTCGACTGTCATAAAACTAAGCGCGTCCACGTGTAACCAAAGAAACCCAGAATTTCACATAGAAAATTTAATTTAAAAAGCCGTCTCCGATATGTTATCAGAACCTCGTGAACAGTGAAATGGTAAAAAAGGTTAAATACAGAGCTACGCAATATGGTGGGATTATCACCAGTACCACCAGTGACAAACTTGGTTAAAGGACAAAACACACAATCTATATGGGCCATATAATTATTAGAAAAGTAAACGCAATAGACCAACAATAGACAGAAACACCAAGAAAGAAAGAAAACCAGAAAAATGTGGAATAACATAGTGGGAGGAGATTTTAACAAGTTAAGGAGAGCGGTAGTTCAAGATAAAAAAAATTTGATGAAATTTAGTTATAACGCCCAAAACTTTTAAAGAATAATTATGCTAGAAGTAATGAAAAAAGAACGAATCATTTTTTTTTTAAATATAACTAGTAACTGGTATGAAATTTGCACCTTTAATAGAATATAATTACAATCTTTTGATGTTTTAATAGAAAAATAATCTTCTCTATAACAAACACACACGCATACACATATACACATCGAAACCTATAATATTTACATCACTTCGTCCTGCACTTAGAATCTAAAATTACAAGAGGTAATCTTACGTTTACCTGATTCGATTGACGTAATGTGACATGCGAACAACCACGTGTATTATACAAAACGTTGAATCTTCCAACAATCATCTGTATAAAATCAGCCAAAATAAACGTATTCGTTGTATTTACACATTATCATAATAATATTATATAATCAAGATTGCACGCGGTGACTGGAATTATTTTAGGGCCTTCAAACTTTCTGCACGGCACACTGTTACGACGTCCCATCACCGGCCTTTGTTCGTATAAACACACGCATAACGTTTAATTATAAATTAATCGTATATAATATGTGTATATGTAATTTATGAGATTTCCTTCGCAGCGTTGATAGAAATCCTAATTTATGCAATTGCTTATCGTGCACGTCTCGGGAAATAATCAATCTGAACGTCATCGATTTCCGTGTACAAGGATTATTATTCTAAACTCACATCCCCCCCCCTCTCTCGGATGACTGCGTGACGAATAATTTCTATCCCCGTTAAAAAATAAATCATAATATTACACAGTACTGTTACTGTGTAACGATTTTATAATAGATTTGTATTGATTAATTTGGGATATTTTGTTTCTAGTGTCCATCTACAAAGATTCCGAGTAAAATTTATTTTGAGTTTTTTTTCAGTCATTATAACTAATGATATTTTCTTTACAGTATTATTTTTAAAAATACTTCGTTTGTTCCGTAACGCGTATCAACTTTTTATTTTCAGATGGCAGACTTTTCCTCCTTTTTCAAACCAAATTCGAAAATAAAATATTTAACTAAAAGTGTTCGAATGCACAACACTAATGTTTGATCTCGCTTATAAGTTTATAACAATTTAAACTTTAGTACAGAAAAGTAGGGAAGAATGTGTATTGTCATGCAAAAATTATTTTGAAAACTGCGTGGAAAAAAAATAATGACATTTTTAATGTACCATTCCAGGAACATTTCATATCAAAAAAGGTGCTATATTCGAAAGTCGAACCAAGATATCTAGTAGAATTTTCGTACACAGTACAAAAAAAAAAAATTCTTGTAAAACCAATATATGCCTCACTTCGCTCATGGTCTAAAAAGTATTCACTGTTTAACTCGCAATAATAAAAAAAATGTTAACTTTTTTATGAAATTATAAAACATGTAATGTTTTTGCGACAATTAAAATTATCGCCATTTCAATGATTCTAGGAAATTGCTCAATAATTATACATCGTTTTATAAGTCATGTTTAAATAATGGTTGAAATTTTCCGAATGAAAAATTAAATGTTTAATAAATTATGGAAATTATAATAATGTTCTAATATCTCTTGTCGCGTCCGTTTATCTTCTAATATTTTATTTGTTTATGAACATGTCGACATTTTATTTTTTTTTTTTTTTTTCTTTACATATATAATATATAAAAAGTTGAATTATTATTATTTATAAGATTTATACTTATTCTTTTTGTTTTTTTGTACAAAAAATAACATATAAATATTAAGTAGCTTTTTTATTCAAGCTAAATATTCACAAACGAATATATATATATACATAACTCTAAAACACTAAAAAAAAAATCTCACTATTCTCCAATTCAAATGATAAATGTGGTTTGTAATTTTATTATAATTTTTTTTTTTTTTACTTTTGTTATCATTGACCTCCTTTTTAAAATCGATTATTTGTGTATTGTGTTTCACTGTTATAATAACGACCTTGAGTCATACCGATTGCTATTTACACGGGTAGAAAATTGACATCGTTTTATTATCGCTGTAGTATGTATACAGTCTTGTTGTTTCCGGAAAACAAAATTTCAAAACATTATTTATGCGATAAATCTAATTCAAAACGTAAGATATACGAATATTAATAATAATAATATTCTATATAATATTGATTTTTAAATAATAATACAGTTTACTTCTTCGCTCACAAGTTGTTTAACAAAGCCCACCCGAAAACGCGTTCGTTTTTTTCTTATATTATTTTTTAATCACTGCAGTCAATGAACAATGGTTTGGCTGTTTTTAAATGAGAGGGGGGACTCCAGAATTACAATGTTCGCTTGTTAACATCAACTATGTCCGTAATTTTTATTAAATAACACTACTATAAACCGATAATATAGACACGAAATGGCTATGATAAAAATATAATTCTTTTGAAAAATAAGGTGATACTGCTAATGGTTACCATTACTTTAGGAGACAAGTTGAAAGAGTGGATATATAGAGTAATTTAATTTATATCTGTACGCGGTGATAATCATTATTGATGAACAATGATTTTGAGCAGAATATTATTACTCATTATTATTTTGTTGCTTAGGTAACTCAGAGATTAACAAAAATTATATGAAAAATTGCTAATTGTTCGCATTTAAAGATACGAAAAATCATCTCTCCAACGCAACAACTGGATCAAAAACGCTACAAGAAAGTTTCTATAAAAATTTACACTAAAGTTAATTTCTGGTATGAAAGTTATTTACAGATAACAAAAAGATAAAACAGAGAAAAAAAAACATGCAGTAAAACCAATACATTCATCATTTCTTTCAGAATCCAATATGGTCAATGATAAAATTCCCCATTATCCCCCGCCTCTGTCTACGTCACCGACAGTAAGTTTATTAAATTAAACATTTTTCGAAACAGCTGATTATCTGTATACACCGAGTAGATGGAGCAAATATTACTGTGGTAATATACTGAAAAACTTTGTATGAAAAATATAAATTTGAAGAAATTTAGGTATAATATATTAATATTATGATGCTGTTACGCGTGTGACTTTTATCGGAATTTTAAAATGTTCTATTTATATTTAATATACCATTATATATTGTGTATAGTATTTTTTAAAAATCAAAATATCGTATAACCGCATACATATATCTCCAGTCTCCACAGTACCATTATAGGCAAGGGTTTCGAAGGTAAGGAAAAGTAGAGAATTGTGTTCCGTGTGAATAAAAAGCTCATTAAAGCTCGTATAAAGCTCATTGCGAGAACAGAATAAGATTAACTAAAATTCAATTATTCTGGCATCTTCTCTGATAGAAAAAAAATACTGGATCAAATACTATACTTCACTATTATTTACCATCCCATTCAAAAATATCATAATATACCAGGGACTGGAACCGAACCAAAAAGAACGAGATCTGGAACCCAAAAACCCTTAAAATATTGGGAACCGGAACTGAATTTAAATATTTTCAAATGACCGGAACCGAAACCAAAACCCATATTTTTAAATTTAAAAAACGGGTGTTACATTGATAATTTTGTTTTGTTTTTTCTCAGTAGCTTAGGTTCAATTTATCAGCTATACTGCCATACCACAACTTCATATACGACTGATTTTGTAAACAATTTTTTTTTTTTTGTTTCGAGCTGTTTGTTTCTTATGAAATCATGATAAGTAATTTTATGACTTATAAACTCTATTTTTGTATAATTAAAATAAAAATAATTTATAGGGCATAGGTACTAATAAGATACAACAATGTATTATTATTTTATCGACTATTGTCAATAAATAAAAAACGCAAACTGTTTCGGCAGCGAATTAGGGTTCTGTAATACATCAACATACCTACTTATTTAGCCGTCATTAAACAGCTAGTTGTATCAAGTTGTCGAGTTTTGGAGTCGTGGACAATAGACTGTATAAAGGAAAGTTGCTCACGGTGAGCACGGAATCCGCAAGTCTTGTTTCCCTACGTAGGGAACATGAGCAACGTCACTTAACCACCAAGAGGCCGTGCATGAATAAATAAAAATATATACATTTTTGGAATCGTTTAATACTGGTTTTAACTAGAGCACTAACTTAAACTCTTAAATTAATTTTCTAAAACCGGAAACCAGAACCCTTAAATAATTGTCATAAACCTGAACGGGAACCAGAACCTCTTAATAAAATAATAAATTACCAGAACCATAATAATCAGAAGTTACCAGTCCCTGTAATATACCATATTTTTTTTAGAGAAAAAACAACTTATATTTAAAAAAATATATAAAGCCTGTCTAACAGGTGGCCTATAATGACACAGTGATCATCAGACATTTTGTTATTGATTATAATATGGAGTCAATAGAAAAATTATTATACATTTGAGTTTATTAGTAGATACAGAAAATTACCTATTTGAATCTTTAAATTTAGTAGGAAGTCATAATTTAGAAAATAGCATAATGAACAGTGGCTTAATATTAATCGTAAATCACACAAAGTATAAATGTCTGTATATTATGTTAAACGTGACTTTCATTACTTCTAAACAGATTACCTTTAAGTCTACTTTACTTAACGTATTAGTTTAAAGAAGTGGTATATCAGTTTGGAAGCTGTGCCCCTGGCATCAAACCATAGTCCCATAGTACCAAAGTCACAAACTACGTCCCAATTATCTATGCCATATTGACATTGTAGATATGGTTTTATGGGCAAATATACGTTTCTTTTCTCCTCGTTTACTTCTTTGTCCTGATTAGTGTTGATTGTCTGCCATCTGATTTTCGGATTGAATATTAAACCTTTACTTTAAACAAAATTTAAAAATTATAAAATTCTTGTGCATTTTTCCCAGAGACGCGATTTATCTATTTCGAAATATAACGTTACTGAAGTGGCGTTTTCTATTTCCTCCTCTTATTTGTTTTTCATTTGTGATTGGACACTTTATCATCCTTGGATTATTTTCGACGTTGATTTTACTACAGGCTCGCTCTTTTCTTATCATCAAATGATATCTTGATACAATAGTTTCAGATTAGACATTCTATTCAATATTTTACTTTTTTGAAATTTGTATCGATTTTCGATTTGTTCAAAATATTTACTTCTGTTGAAATCTATGGTCTTGGAATTTCATATTCGACCACTATTATATTCATAGATGCGTTTTATTTTATTTATTTGTTTTTTTTTTTTTTTTGTGAGAAAAAACGATTTCGATTTATGCAATATAATATTATACTTTTGTTCGTAGTTTTTTATTATTATTATTATTATTATTTTGACGTACCTAGCAGCGACTGTTTGAAGTTTTGACGTGATGTTTTAGTGAAAAGAAAAAAAAATAATAATACGTACATTTATTTAACAATAACTACACAATGAATACAGGTACCTAATAGTTCCATATAATAAATAACCCAAAATTTAAAAGGCCGACCTACAAACAATGTTACGTGATTTTTATACTGTCAGACGAATAATGATAATATCATGACGTTTTAAAAAGTCGATGTTACCGTATATAAAAAATATTTTTTTATCGATTTTAAAATTCACTTTTTAGATTTTTGAGCGAAGAGAAAAATGTATAGAAGAATAATATTGGTTAATTATGATATTTTTTTGGTATCTATAAACAATTTGTCTACCAGACATATTACTGCAAACAAAAACATTATAGAAATTCTCTTGTGATATGATAGGTCTATAGTTGGTCCAATGAGGAGGTCATTTTAGATTCCGTGCGTAGCGAGGGAGCTATTGGTTTTATAATACTGTTTATTTTTTATTTTTCTTCTTTTTTCTAGTGTATGGACACGTTTTTCCTGGTAAACTTGCTCCGATTTTGACATGTAGCTCTTTTTCTAAGAACTCAAGTTGTCTAGATTGTACTTTATATTTTTTGATTTTCAACGCCATTGTTTAAATAAAAAATCACTTAAGTGGGGAAAAAAACTTAGGAAAACATACAATTTCAACGATTTCAATATTTAATAAAAACATAGAAAACGTTTTCTATAATAATGATTTAAAAAAAAGATTTAATCGAAAAATCATAAGACACCTTTTTTGTTACCTTTTTGATTTACTTTCTTAAGATATCATCGCCAAAACTTTTGAACTCTTAAGGAATTTTAATTTTTGGGAATTTGTTTGCTGTAATTCGGTTATAAATATACGTAAAGACTTGAAACTTGATAATAATACTTATATTGGACTTATCTAGACGTGGTAAAATTTCCAAAATCATTGGATAAATTTTTTCTTTTTTTAATTTATTACAATAGAACTTTTTTTTTTTTTGATACTGTAGACCACTTTTATCCCAGAAAAATTCCCCTGATGTACACTTTTTCTGGAAGTAAATTTCATCTACTTGGTAAATACATCGGCCATTTTTTAATTTTCGAAACGGTATTTAAAATAAAAACAATTAACCGGGAAAAAAATTACGATTTTTTTCAGGATTTCAATATTTTAAGTAAGTACCTACCACGTTTACTAGCACAAATAGGGCTCCAATTGAAAAACGACAAGAGATCTTTTTTTGTTGAATTATTAATCTTGTTTTTAATAATGCCGGTCGTTTTTTCATTTTCGGATTAGTTTTCATAATAATCGGGAAAACACGTAGGAAGGTTAAGTTAAAAAAAATTACGGCATTTTAAATTATGTATTACTGAACTGCACTCGGGAATCGTCTTTCATCAACAATGGTTTATCGTTCCTTACAGATATAAAAGAAATAACCTTATACATAAGGTAGAATACATTCTACCTTCCCAACTTCTCACCGAGAACAGTGGCCACATCCGTCCCCAGTATCTGCTCTTTTTTCGATTTACCTTGTACGTTTCTTAACAAATAAAGAACTAACAATTTTTTTTATATTCTAATTAAAGCTGGCAACAAGTGAAAAATACGATTAATAATACTCTACTCAAAATCGTTTTTTGTTATCAATAGTTTATCGTTGCGTTCTTAATATATCTTCCCTGCCAATTTTTCTTCTGGAATATAACATATCAATCAGCTGTATAAGCATTTTTCATTTTCCATAGTAGAACAGATTCAATGAAAAATCCAAAACTTACTCGAAAAAAACAGATTACAAAATATAACGTTGCAAATAAAGTGTACAAAAATAAAAATCACGGGAAACTGTTCAAATTTTTTAAATCGCTATGACCTGACTCGACATGCATGAGTAATGAATCTTAAAACCCCTTTAATACCTTGAAAGAAAATGCGTATTTTACACATTATAACACTAGTTCTCAACCTTTTTATATCCGCGTATTTTACACATTTTGAAATATTTCTCTGACGATTTAACCTAATAACATTTATTTTTTTTAAACTTATTAAATTAAAAAAAGACTGCCATATTTCGCACGATGAGTCACTGTTATAGGTGGGTAGTTGGGAAGGACGAAGGGAAATTAAATGTATATCTGCACGCAACGATTAACCATTGCTAACGAATAACGATTTTAAGCGGAGTTTGGTTAATAGTGCTACTATATGTGCAATATTATGGTAAAACAGTTTCATCATATGCATTATATATTATTTTCTACTAAAACGATTTTCCTCCAACGTTGATATTAAAATTCTTATAAAAACAAAAAATTCAACATTATACTCAATTTTGTTTTACTTTGACCAAAAAATAGGACTTATAATGAACCTCCTGTTAAATTATCAAGCATTTATGTTTTGTCTAACAATTTATATACACAGTATCTACTGAATAAAAATTACGTAAAAAAAGATATGCTTGAAATGAGCAATACTTATTCCAGCAATAATTGATTAGGGATTTTCTGTATAACAATGATTCAATATTAGAGTTTGTTCTGCCAGAGAGCGAAATATGAATCACATATTTTTATCCTAATACCATAATAATATTATTATGACGTACAGTTATGCACGTTGTGTAACCTAAATAATACATTACATCGGGTCTATCATGAAATATAAATAAATTACACATTACACAAATTACTCAATAAAATATTATTAATAACTCAAAACTGAAATTAAATCTGGTGAAATTTCCTATAAAATTCATTCTCATGATAAATTGTACAAAAGTTTTCACTCCACTTAATGGGCCGCCGAAAATGTCTACAACAGGTATAAACGAATTTAAAAAAAAACTGATCAATATTCATTCGTGAAAACAACTTTTATACCTATTCTAGAAATATTGTATTTTCGGCGGCCGGTTAAGTGGAGTAGACAACTTTCGTAACATTTTTCATAAGAAGCAATTTTTCAGGAAATTGTACGAGATTTAATTTCATAATAGTTTAAGACGTGGAGTCCTTTCGGAACGCATTCGAATTTTAAATATCCAATCAATACACTGCCGTGAACACGTTATGTATACCCGTCGACCTTGGTGTCCGATTATGTTGCAAAGGGAATTTTTATAAACCCGTAATAAATATTTATGCACTATATTTCTGTAGGCATTTGAAACTAGAAATAATGAAATATTATTAGTCGCTATTATTATAATAAGTAATAGTTAGAATAGGCTAAACATATTATATAATTTTTAATGGTAGGTATATATTAGCACCGATGCGATGCTTATACAACGTACATCCCTGTCTGCCATTCAAAATTATTACATTATTACAGTAGAAAATGTTTGTGAGTAATTTGTTTCCATCTAGTGGAGTATAATACTACGTTTAGTTATTGTAGTCATATAAAACCGTTCTTATCAAACAATTATTGGACTTATATGCTTATTTCACACCCGTAAAAATGTAATGTCTGTAAATAGATCAAAAATGGCTACAGTTTTGAACATTTTTGAACATTTTACCACGTCTAGAAAAGGTAAGTAGAAATTTTTTGTTTAAACTTCAATTCTCTACCAATATTTTTAAATAAATCAAAACAAAATAAAATAAAAACAATAGATTTTGTACATTTTCCTGTTTTTCCTGTTTTTTCCCAGTTTTTCCCATTTATTGAGAAAATTTCTGGAAAAATAAAATAATAACCACCTTAAAGGACACTTTAATCAGATTTTCTTTCAGAGAAAGTGTTATACTTAAAAATTGGAGCAAAATTTCACAAAAAAAAATATACCATTGTAAAACCAATACATTTCTCTGCTCAGAATCTAATATGTACAATGATTTTTCCACGTATGAAGCTTTTATTATTAAATCTACAGAACTATAAGCATTATAAAACATAAATTTGTACAAAATTAAAATAAAATATATACAGTTATTAAAACTAATAACTGTTTTTGTCACTTACCTTACTTAAATGTCTTTGGGTCCCACCTACGATCATTACACGTACCAAAGTTTGGGAACCGCTCTATTATAATATTTGTTACACAATGCGTTAAGACTCGCATAAACATTGCATTACACAAACATATTATAGCATTGTGTTCAAAAATATTACTGTGGATGGTCCCTGGTGCAATAAGGTTAGACGAGGCGAGTTGTTATTCGGGTCGTTAGCAGTTAACAACGAGTAGATGCCCAATATATTAAAGGTTCTAAATAAACATCCTTTGAAAATTGGAGGAATATTTACATAAAAATTTCTCGTTTACTATTTTACTTATATTGTCTGTCGTAATCCCCATTATAATGAGCCTGCGAAAATCATCAGTAGAAGGTACTCCTCATAAATGCTGATAAAAATATAAAATTATATATTACCGAAAGATTATGGAGATTGCTAAGGAGAAAAATTCAATTGCCAAGGATATTTATAACACTTATAAGGATACAGCAGTTTATTTTAATAAACAAATGACACCCACTTTCAAACAACTTTTTTTCAAAGCAAGAAACACGGAAAAAAAAGGATTGCAAGTATGTTTGGTTTAACAGCATTAAAGTTTTTGTTTAAGAAAAATGATAGTTCTTAAACCTTTATTATATATGATGGAACTTCGGTTTTAAAGATTGTATAAATGCTTTATAATCTCACAAATTCAGTAGTAATGTAAATATAAAGATTTTAAATCATATTTTACTATATTTATAAAAGATATAATTTATAAATATAATAACTATAAAACAAATTACTACGAATTCATATCTGAAGTTTTAAAAA
Source organism: Cinara cedri (assembly GCA_902439185.1). Classification (NCBI taxonomy): domain Eukaryota; kingdom Metazoa; phylum Arthropoda; class Insecta; order Hemiptera; family Aphididae; genus Cinara; species Cinara cedri. The sequence continues at coordinate 324,359 of CABPRJ010001467.1, read as the reverse complement.
ATAGAAAATAATAATTGTAATAATGTAAATGTTTTGTATACGTCAACGCAAATTTTGACGAACTAATATTATTTTTAGAAAATGACTTAAATTATAATGAAATTAATATACATATTTTAACTGAAACACGGCAGACTACTGATGAATGTTTGTACACAGTATGTTTATAATACGTATTTTTCGTCAAAAAAATTAAATAAAAATGATGGACTAATAATAATATATGTTAAAACAGGTCAAATGTTAAGTATATACGAATATGATTTTGACAAATGTAATTTTGCAAGATTAACAGTCTCTATAGAAAGCAAATCAATGGTGTATTACTGTGTATATAGGTAACCTTCTAGTAATAGTTATTACTTTATTTCTAATGTAATGTTTATTCTTGATTCTGAAGTTTCATACAAAGAATCTTAGGTCGTATACAATGGATCGAGCTACAAGTAAAAAATGTGTCACCAACATATCAAGAGGGCGTCTCACTTCTGCGGATGCGCGAAGTGCTGTTATCAGTCTTATCGCAACCTCCTTAATAAAATATAGTACAAATTAAATACCAAGGTATTCAAATATATAAGTATACTAGATAATAGATTGTAAATACCCCAAAAAAGAAGGGGTGCATACGCAGTTAGCTACACACCCTCTTGATATGTTAGCGACATACACGTTTCACATAAGGTATAGCAGGAGTTCCATTTATAGTATATGATCTAAAGCAGTGATTCACTGTTTAAAGTGAACTCAAAAAATATTAAAATAAAAGAGTAGATGACTACTAAAGGCTTACAAAAATCAGCATGCCGTAAAAATTTCTATTGAAAAAAGTTAAAAAAAAAAAAAAAACATTTAAAATACAAACTTATTAAATAGAAATAAATTTAACATTATTCTAAGGAGAGCAAAAGTAATTTTTAGAAAAAAACATTTTCTAAAATAGAACATAACTCTAAGTTAACTTGGAATTTTTTAATTCAGCTGGCTGGATTTAAAAACAGGAAAAAGAATGAAACAATTAAAGGTAACATAATATATAATAGCATTATAATTGATTCACAACTGCTTCCAGGTTCGATAAAAATACTGTCAAACGTTTAATGCAAGTCACATATTTTATTGTTGAGCCTTTAGTTTATATATTTAATTCGTATATAAGACAATGCATTTCCCTTGATAAATTTAAGCTAGCTATTGTAAAACCTTTATTTAAATCAGGAAGTTTGGAAGATATTTCTAATTATAGGCAAATTTCTATATTCTGCAACTTTTTAAAAATATTTGCAAAAATAGTTAAAGGCAGACTAATTATTTTTTTTTTAGAACAGAATGAACTTTTATCTAAAAACCAATTTGGTATTATACCAGGTCGGAGTACTACTGGAGATCTTATTTATCTTACAACTCAGTTTAATTACAAGAAAACTGGTAACAACGAAAAAGTAGTTGCAGTTTTTTGCATCTAGCTAAGGATTTTGATATTATTGATCATAAAAAACATGTAAATATAATATAACTAGTTGTACTACCCGGCTTCGCCCGTGGACAGTTTTGTAACGTAAAATATTTTTGATAATATTTTATTATTTCACTCGATTTTTTTTTTTCACAAATGTTACCAACCTTTAAAATTATTTTTATTTCATCCGTGTTACTATAGTAATTCATAACATAAAATAAAGAATACCTTTATATACATTTATGTGCATGTTTGCCAATTATTTTAAAAATTATTAATTCGATTGTTAAAACGTATTGGCGATGAATTATGATTATTAATGAATCCACTTAAACGCAAAATTTTTAAAATCTTCTCCCATTGCAAATTTAGATTATCAGAGGAACCTCTATTCCAAATTTCAAGTTCGCAGGTTGTGTAATTTTTGAGATATAGCGATCAGTGAGTGGTATTTGGCTTTTATACGTAGAGATACAATAAAAAATATTTTGCCTAATTTTGGTATGGTAAACTTGGAAAATATAAAACAAATGGTCACTATAAATAGTGTGATAAAAAAAGAGGAAAATATTATATATGGCGTACCCCAAGGTAGTGTCTTAGAACATATTTTATTCATTCTATATATAAATGACTTATGTAATAATAAACTGGATGGATTAGTAGATACTTATACAGATGGCATTCTGATGCTGTTCTCTAGTTACACATCGGAAAATGTTAAAAACCCAGCGAAATCAAGTGTAAATAAAGTGTTTAATATTTTAAAAATAGAAAACTGTATCTGAATGTAAGCAAAACTGTTTTTATCGACTTTTTTATTAGGTACCTATATTTGCAATCAATGAAATCAAAATTCATTCTTGCAATGATGACCTTTTGAGTTGTTTTGAGTGTCAAAAGATATTAAGGGTGAATAGAGTCAATTATTTAGGTATTTTTATTAATAGTAACTGCCGCTGAAATGCCCATAATAATATTTTAGTAACGCGTTTAAGATCTATTACATATATATTTTACAAACTAAATAAAATATTACCAACTCTATGCGTACCATTTACCAAGCATTATTTAAGTCTGTTTTTCAATATGGATTAATAGCTTGGAGTAGATGTTCAACTTACGCTCTAAGACCTATAGAGATACAATACAATTTAATCGTAAGAATCTGTTTGGTAAAAAAATATCTTCAAAGCTCAATGGCACAAAACTGTTGTAGGTGGAAAGTTGGGAAGGTATGATACAGAAGAAAATATAATGTATATCTGTAAGCAACGATAAACTATTGCTAACGAAAAAACGATTCTGAGCGGAATTCAGTTAACAATGATGCTTTGTCAACAATATATATACCATATTCTGGTAAAATAATTAAATAGGTTATTAAAAATCAATACAGTTCATAAATGTATGCGTTTTTGGTATGTGCAAAATGGGGTTAAACTATAAGAAATATTTGGTTTAAAAGAAAATACTGAAATCGAATTTTCTAAAAATTGTCAAATAGATTATCGATGTAATTGTTAAAAGCATCACTCTGTATATTCACAAACCCCGTCATCGACGTAAATGATTAACCGTCAACGACAACGAGTATATATACGTCTAATGAGCCTAAAACTGAACACGAAACGATTTTTTTCCACACTCCTCTTCCTGGGTCAACTGGCCACGGGACAACAAAAGAAGTGCTCAATGGCAGCTCGGCAAAGTGCGGCTGGACGGGGAGGGGACGTCCGAAACAATTACTCAGTGTAGAAATCAGGACGAAAGCGAAAGTAATAGCCACTAGGTATATACTTTCTTGTTAAAAGTTATCGACACGAAAAGGATTACCTATCCTGCACAACGACGGTGGGAAATGCTTACAATTCGTCTCGAGCCGTAATGAAATGTCCACCGGGTAAAAAAAAACTCCGTACTTGAACTATAAGCTCAAAAGGTTGTTACGAAAATAATTATAACTGAAATTTGTATTTTATATTTATTTTTTTTAAATTCTGAACGCAGGTTTGGGTGGGATCATTTTTCTCAAAAAAATGAAATGCCGTTTTCCTCCGCCATCCATTTTCCACAAAGATGAAAATTATTTTCCATTTAAACAATTTATAAAAAGAAAAATATTATTATAATAAAAAGGCATATTTTAAACTGACACTAAGGATTTACTTAATTATTGTATACTACAATTTATTTTACGGATTCAACGATGCAAATCTTTAAGTGTGAAAAAATTATTTTGATAATTTGTATCAATGCCAAATGGTTTTATTATCATAATTATAAATTACCCAACCATATTTATAGGAGCAATAAATTATGTTTTTACAGTATTGGAAATAATGGATTGTAGAAAATTAAAATATAATAATTATTAACTATTGAAACATGAAAATATAACGTTATACTTTATTAAAGGTAAAATCAATTTAACTTTTTCTCTTATAAACTGTGTTTATATCCAATCTGGGGGTTTAAAAATGTTAGAAAAAATATTCTTAGTCGTAAATTGATGTTTATAGGTACCATTAAAAATTATTAGCAAAATGTAAATTATTACTTATTTTGATAACGTATTATTATATGATTAAAATTTTTTTTTTTTCGTATAAAAATTGTTCAGCGGTATCTCATTTTTCGATGAAAATATCTATAATTTTGAGGGTGGCTATAAATTCCATGGCGTTCCATTCTTAATTTTTTTTTTACGTTAATTGCGTCCCTGATATATTGTATGCATAACAATTTATATAAATTGCGGCCTAAATAATTTTATACATACATAAATTACGTCTAGGGATATATGTATTTGCAAAATCAAAATGAATGAACGTATTATTACCGTTACTTAACTTTAAATTGTTTTTTTGACTGGAATCAAATGTAATTTTCGTACATTCCAAGAATACGAGGGACGTAATTTACGCAGTATATGACTGTAACCTTTTTTGAGAACACAATTTACCTACTCCTGGTTTCTGGTGGAGCACGAATTACTTCGCAGACTCCTACCCGCTGTTATTGTGTACAAAGTGGTCTTTTCAATGCGAGTCTGTGCAGCAAATATACGAGACGTGTCAATAATTTTGAATTTTTGGAATAATTTAAAGACATTTTGCTACGTGGGTAGTGGGTTCTGAAATACTTGTTACTATCGTATTATTTGCTCGCCATGGTTTTGGAATAATATTATTTAGTTAGGAACATAATATTCTAGTTTTTGAATAATTAGAGAATAATATGAAATAACTACAACGCTTATGATTTTTTTTTTTTTTTTAAATATTGTATTTTCAAAATTTTTTGAATTTATGCTCGTTCAAATAACGCAAATATACAAAGTGTATACTGTATATAATATATTTCGTTTCGGTCGTTGAATTGGTAAATTTACGAGAGCGATTTCAGGACTTTAACTAGCGAACCGGGTGTATTTGTAATGGCTACAATAGGTATGCTTATTAAACGAATTATTTTCGCAGGCATCGCATTACTGTTTGTTTGGTAAAACGATTCCTATTGTATTTAAAATAGATGATCGATTATATACAATATTTGACCGAAAACCCGTAAAAGTTTATCTTTGGTCCTTCGAACGGACTCGACTCCGTGCAATGAATTATTTACGCCACCCAAAGCACAATATCTATGGCGGGTAGTATAGGACTACAGAATATTATCAGTTTCGATGATTAATTTCCTCTTGGCCGTACCCACCGCGGTATACTAAAGATAATAATAATAATTACCTACGTCTCGTCGTCTAAAATCGAATCACGTCGACAAGACAGACGATGCACTTCTAAAATACACGAAAAAAACCCCGTAAAAACTTTATCTATTTAGTATATCTATATCTATAGTAGATAGACTATATCTATCTACTCGATTATTAAAGAAAATATATAAAGCCTATTATTTAATTGATTTATTAAAAAACTACATATATATATATATATTGTTGACAAAGCATCACTATCAACTGAACTTCGCTCAGAATCGGGTTTTCGTAAGCAATAGTTTATTGTTGCTTACAGGTATACCTTAAATTATCTATAACAGTGGCTGCACCCATCAACATTATCCTAAGACGTCTTTTTTTTTATGATAATAATTTAATTTAAATCTATGTAAAAACCTACATTTAAGAATTTTCTATCGTTTTTCACGTTCAAATAATATTATTTAAAGTTTTATAAATTAATTTCCCTAGCGATAGTTTTCGATAATAAAAAAAAAATAATAACAATATTCCACTGTTTTTTTCGGTCAGCTTTGTTTGCCATTACAATAATTATTTTCCTAGCAGTTAATTGTAATTTTCCGTTAAATTATTTTCAAAATAAATTTCATTTCCCATGTTACCTATAATACTTTCCAAACAAACTATTACATACATTCCTATGGGAGACACTGTGAAACAACGATATACCGTACATATTAACATACGAAGTCATAATCAATAACATACTCGTAATTTTCGTAGACTTTCGAAAACAATATTATTATATTTTCATCATGCATTATACACTCGAGTGTATCAAAAATCATATGGGCCCGTGGCATTTCCGCAACGCATTTACGAGATATATAATGATATTATAATATGATATTATTACTACCTATACTTCGATGCTTGGCCACGTTATGTTAATTTTCCTAGGAACGCTGTTATCGTCAACCTACAGCTGAGATAATTTCAATTAAATTCAGGAGGTCCCTACCCTTCCTCGTTTTCGACCGAGTTTCCCTCTAAAATTCGATTAAGCGGCTACACTAAACGAAGTTACATGGTTTTTTTAACCATCCGTTTGTATCGATCGATTTCTCGTAATTAAAATTCTTTTAGAAAAACCCGGATTAAACCGACGAATTTATTCCGTTTAGACACCATTAACTCATGAGTTCCTCATTAAACAATTTATCTGGTCTAGTTACATAGGCATATTTAGAATTTCAGGGCTAGAAGGGCGAAACCAATATTTTTCAGCGATTCCCATTAAAGAACTTATGGTACTTAAAATATATCTCACAAACTTAAAAACAAATTATTATTCTGCTATAATTGCTAGGTATTTTGAATTGATTATTGAAATTTTCAAAATACTTTGGCAGATAATCTCGCCGGGCGGGACAGCTGCCTACCCTGCTCCCCGTAATCACGTTATGTCTAGTTGAATGGAACACCAGATTGATAATAATAAATCGTATCAATTGTATCGCCTTCAATCACCTCCCGCGCCAGTCATGTTGTACATCGGATACACCAAGAAGCAATCGAATTGACAATCAGATGTACAAAATGTTCGATTAATATTGAAATATATCGGATTCTTAATCGATTCAAATGATAAACACACGGATTGTTTCCATGACGATGCTATTAACGAACGATTTTCGAGTGAAAATCGTCATGTGTGTTGTCGTGAAGTGTATTAATTTAATGCTTGTAATAATTGACGTTCGCCATCGTATATAAAAAAATAATAAGTAACGAAATTGGCCGTGACTTAAAATAAAAACACGCTTTGACTTCATATAAAATATTACTCGCACATTTGAAACACACGCTACTGCGGGTTGCTGATAGACGCTCGACTTTTCCGTGACTCAACGACACGACCATGATCATGGTCTATCATGCATAGAGTATTGTTAACATCACCGCGGTCGAGAAAACTATATCGAAATTGATAGTTTGACGGTATGATCTACTCGTGGATTGATTGATTTGTATACACATGGGAGTGCACAATAATTGAAAATTCCCAGAAAACCCAACGTCTTTACCACAATGTACGGATTTAACATTTATCCTGATCGTGACGCACAGTTGCAATATTCTCTTTTATTGGCCAGTGATGCGAGTTATTACGAATCATACATTGCAGTTTTTAGGTTAGGTTACTATGAATTTATGAGCGTTTAACGTTTATAACGATTCCGGGAGTATAGGTACTATCTAGTATACCTACTAAAACAAACCATTGTTTCCCGTCATCATCACGTCGCATAATTAAAATCAAAAACAAAATATTATATTTGAACCGAACGATATCTGTACTGAAAATATAACGAATGAAAAATACGCATCATTACCGGCAAGCCACAATATTTGTATACGAGAAAACGGATCGAGTGAAATATTATTGTCAATGGTGAATTGCCTGCTGGAATAAAGGCGTATCCTCGAGAATGCTTATCATTATTATTATTATTTTTCTTTTTTTATCGATTCATCACGACACGTCTAGTAGGTAGGTACACATCAAACCTAGCGAATGCCATTTTACCCGTACACTCGTGTCGTATTGAATTATTATTATCGTCCTGCACAGTTCGAAATAATGGAATTTACTTACTTCATTTTTTTATTACCGGGGGTCGTATTTATTTGACGACGAATTTCGGTCACAGGAAATATTAATGTAATGTCGGGCGAACGTCTCCTCGTTAAGATGGAACCGTACTGCAGCAATGACTAATACATATTATGATAATTTTTTCCGAAAAACGGTCATCGAACGAATCATAATAAATTTCTGTTAGTAAATAATTATTGATGTCTTTTTATTTTTTTTGCGGACTGTTTGATTTTTCAATAATTTCAAAATAAAACATTCCCGCGGATCGAATGTTTACGATAAATGTCCGAAAATATCAGCACAGATTACAATATTATACCGTCAAGCATAGAAAAATCAATTTTATATTTAGGGATTTTTTTTCTATTAAACGGAACACTAGAAAAAAACATGTAATTAAAACAAGAGAATATTAATCGACGTTATATTGTATTGTAACGTCAAACGATGAGATCAAACAAAAATCGTATTTGCAAAAAAGTACCAAAATGAAGAAATTATAATGATATTCAATTTATCACATATATATATATATAGAACGAAAAAATTAATAAACCATTATACGGTAGAAGTAACATTAATTAAAATCACGAATGAACAAAATTAATAATTATTCTAGTGACGTTAAAATGAAATAACGCAATACTGTCGTATCGTTTTCCCATTTCTCCGCCACAAAATATTAAAATAATAATTGCCTATTACATATTTTTTTGAAGTACGAGCGATTTTAGGTGTATAATGCATTTTGCGAACATTTTGTAAATTATACTTAACAAATTATCATGCTAGACTATTATCTAGACAAATTTATTTAAATCTTAATTTACATATTTATTGAAAATAATATTTTAATAGTACGAGTATTTTAAAATTAGAATATACTAGAATCTCTACAAATTATTACAATTAGTGGTTCTATCGATTTCTATTCAATCTCGGCTGTCTGTTAACGTATATTTTTTTCCATAAGATACACCAAAAAATGGACAAGATTAACTAAACCTAACTGGCAGAAACGCTTTGCTATTTATCGCTTTTAAATATACAATATAAAAAGAGATATAAGGAACGAACATGGTAAATAATAATAACAACAATAATTATTTATTTATTTCTCAGGTACAAGAATACTGTAAATATTGTCACAGTTGTAAATAAATATTCTTATCGAGACAAAAGAATAATGGTTTACGGGTATTTTTTAATATATATTTATGCATACCAACTGTGTTTATAATAGTTACAAGAAGTATGGGATCAATAATACGATACAAATTTAGCTCATCTACAAATTAAATTCTGGTTTCACCTATGATTTTAACATTAATTTATTGCAACATTTAGTTTTATGTTTGGTAATGAACAAAATTATATACTATATTATTTTTAATCTAGAAAAAAAATTGCTAATTATTTATGTTTTCCTAGATAATTATAAATTAGTATGTATCCCTTATCGTTAACTAGACAATAATTATTATTTATACGATTATTTTTCATTTTTAATCTTGGCCTTTTTAGAATGTATCATTACAAAACGCTGTTTATATAGATAGTTAAATATAAAAATCGTTTTTTTCCCCGAATTAAAATCGTACAACTACATTTCGTCGACATTTTAGGTCTTATAAGCTAAAGTTTTCGGTGGTTAACGAGGCACCTTTCCATTTGTTATTTAACAATAAAAACGCTCTGTTACTTTTGAGTTAAATTAATTTATTATATAATATTTGAATACTCTGTAGGTACAGATTTTTATAGTTAATTATTCCGTTTTGGGTTATACGTTTTTAAAGATTTTTTTTTTGTTTTTGGTTTATAGGTACGTTTTGTTTTGCGGTTTATTTACATAGTTTTTTTTGTATACACCTACAGTTTTCCATTTTTTTTTTTTTTTTTTTAATTACGTTTACAAATTTCAATCGTTTTTTGTACTATACCTATAACGTACATATTAAAATACTGCGACGTTGTTATAATAACGTTTTGCGATCCCTGCAGGGCCTAAAATAAAAATAAATGAATGTTATGTTTAATACTATCTTTATGGAAAAAAAAATGTACACATTATATCAAACGGCGTACCTATCTAAATAAAACTATACAAGCTGCGTGAGTATTATTTTATATTATTTCAATATAAATATTTCATTTCGTAATACAAAAATTTTATATTGTTTGCTTTAAAAATTGCGGAAAAAAATATTATATAATATCCTCTCCTTCGACTTTATTGTTTTGTCGGTTCATAATATTATTCGAAAACGATTCATACCCGTGCAATTTCGAAACATAAGGATATATGCCGTCGAGCGGTTGTCCAATTTATATACGACCAAGTTGACACGGGAGTAAGCGTGGTGGGTTTCGGTTTGGTTTCTGTCCCGGTGCTGTCGTCAGCAAAACGGCCACACAGTCTTGTCCCGATCGAACACTGAGATGCAGTTACATAAGTTGTTATAAACTTTTTTTTAATAAAAACACAATAAAATACAGTCGCTCGCATGACTAAATAAAATCTTCGAAACAAAACATATAGTTTTACTTCTCACCTACACCAGTGGCTACACCCATTCCGATTATCTTGCCTTTTTTTTTTTTAAATTGTAATTCCTTATCTGTTTCTTTGAATCACTTTGCAGTCATTAAAGTAGATGTTTAACACCCTTCTTTGGAAATAAGTTTGAAATTAGATTGTGAAATTAATAATTATAATAATTGTACTTCAAATGAAGAAATCAAATACAATTGGCATACTGCGGATTACGAAAAAATAAATCGAGCTCTTGGTAATGTTAATTGGATGAATATATTTACTGGTAATAGTAGTAATACTAAAATTAAACTTATTTATAATTCTTTATTTAATATAACTAATGTTGACACTCCCGCATACTTTAATTACAAATCTCATTTTCCACCTTGGTTTAGTAGAGAATTAATATATCTTATAAAACAAACAAAAAACATACATTCGCTTTAAAATATACACTTTAGAGTCATCTACAGATGATAACAAATTTTCAAATTTAAAAATACGATGCGAATCTTTAAGTTGTATTGACTATTCTAGATACCTAATCAATAAATAAAATTCTATAAAACAAAACCCAAAATTATTTTGGAAATTTTTCAATGATAATAAATCGAGTAATACCCTTTCGAGTACATGTATTTAATGAAATGTTGAAGAAAATGGTCAATCAATAGTTAACAGTTTCGTGTCTTCTCACTTCGTCGACTCCCATTTTGTCGACAAAATAACCAGTTTTATAAGATATTGAAAACCTTTCAATTTCACCGACACGTAAATTGGTTATGTTATTATTTTGAATTAATATATTACTGTTGCAATTAAATTATTATTACGAAAAAAATTCCAGCGCCGCAATCACGACATGAGCTAAAGTAAATATATCCTATATATTCCTAATTTCTAATCTAAAAGAGTGACCTACCCATCATGCAAAGTTGCCCGATTTTGATTATTTTCGTAATTTAAGTTTAATACAGTAGTAACAGCGTGTGATTATTATCAATTTTTTTTCTAATTTGTTTAAATTAACGACTTTATTATGGAATTATATTTCATTTTTGGTTCAATTTCAAGTAATTTAAGAAAAATAGTCAAATTAAACACTGAAAATTCCGGACTGTAAAAATTTGGAATACAAAAATTTCCGGAAAGTAATAGTACGGGGTGTAAAATTACGGTATGTTAATTTCAACAATAATAATTACGGATGCTCTAAATTCCCTGTTTCCCCCTGTAGTATTGATGTTTCCCTCTCCAATATATTTAATGAACTTGAAACGTTAAATTTAAATCTAAACTATAGTCCTGAACCCAATCTCAAATTTTTTAACGAATGCCGTTTAATTTTGTCACCACCCATTCTTTTTCTGTCTAAACCATCCTTAGTAACAGGTATATTTCCTCCTCTTTGGAAAATTGTCTCAAAAATATTTTTAAAAAAAAATGCTGATACTGGGGATAGAAGCGGTAACTGTTGTAGGTGAGAAGTTGGTAAGTTATTATACACAAGGTTACTTAATTTATATCTGTAAGTCACGATAAAATTGCTTGACGAAAGAACAATTCCTAGCACAGTTCGGTAATACATAATTTGAAGTACCGTAATTTTTTTTGTGATTTTCGTTTAAATTTCATTTCAAAACGTTCATTAAACAAAAAAAGCCGTCCGATAATTTTGGAAATTTGATCACGTCTAAATAAGTACAATATAAGTATTATTACCAATTTTCAAGTCTGTATTTATAACCGAATTATAGCAAAAAATCTTCTAAAATTAAATTTCCTTAAGTACTCGAAATTGGTTCAAAAGTTTTTGGACATGATACCGTAATAAATGAATTCAAAAAGTCAACAAAAAGATATTTTGTGATTTTTTAATAAATAATTTTTTCTGGTAGAAAACGTCAACCTTGTTTTTATAAAAAAATGAAATCATGTTTGTTGACCTGTTTAAATTACCATTTAAACAAATTGAGCTCTCAGAAATGTTAATACACGTAAAAATTAGAGCAAGATTACTGGGGAAAAACGTGTCCACAGACTAGAAGAAGAAGAAAAAAAAATAAACACCTTAATAAAATCAATAGCTCTTACGCTGCGCTCGGAATCTAAAAAAAGTAGGTAATCAGTTCTCTATCATAAATTACTTTCCGATTTCAAAAATCTCATAACTACCAATAATATATGTACAATTCTAAAACTAAATCCATTCTTAATGGTTTATTTATAATTTAGCAACATAAATTTAGAGAAAATCGTTTTTAATCGAAATTATTAACTCAGAAGTTATTGTTGTTATAGTTACAATCAGTCGATACCTGTCAATACCTAAATTGACCATTGGTAATAGTACCTACTAGACTTGATTTATTTTTTTGTAATCCGCGGAACATCATGACTTTTTTAAGTGTATAATATAATACAATAATATGAAAAATATATTATTTGTTATTCATAATTATTATTATTATTAATAAGGTATATTATTATTGTTATTAATTATCATTTCTTTATTTTTTACTCGACATAAGTTATTAATTAAGTTTTAGAATAAGTAACAATTTTAACAAATTATATTCAATTGCTGATTATTAAATTCATAACCGTAAATTGAAGTTTACTCTATATAAATAAAAAAATAAAATTTCACACTTCACATACACCAAATTGTCTCGATCGTGGATCCTTTCATCCCAATCCTTTTCGATGCCAATCTCCCGTAAGGTCTTACAATACTCTATCCATCCAACGAGTTTCATTGACCTTTTATATGATCACCATTCAATTAGTGCCCCGGCTTTATGTGTTACGATCTCTCTTTGTTTCGCGTGTCCATTCCACTGGAAACACAGGTATCCCTTCACGTGTCTTGTTATTATATGTGAGCATTTTTTTCATTTCTCTTATTTATATATTGTTCTTTTCTTCTTCGCCAAAAAATTTAACACATTATGAGGTGTTTATACTTTTTCACCGAACCGTAAACGGCCACAATTCGTGCCCATAAATTAACGTCGGTATTATTATATCGCTTATTCTTTTATAGAGAGAAACTTCAATTCAAAATGCCTACTTAGATGTACCTTTTTCGCTACCTGTTTTTGAAAAAAATAACCCCAAAGCCGTTATTGAGATGACTGTGGCGGGCTTACAGGATACATAGTAGGTATATAAAGTTTATCAAAATATATCGGAAACGGTTTTACGAAAAACACAATACGCATAAATTATATTTTCTCTCTCTCTCCCCCACCCAAAAAAAAAAAAAAGGTCTATTGTTTGTGCACACGGAATTCACTCGAATTGTTAAAACAATCGCCCTATATACAGAAATTCATAGATATACCATACTCTCAAACTTTCTAAACCCTATCCGCGTATATTTTATTAAATAAAAATAATATCGTTCGTTCGCCGTCCACTTTTACAGTAGACGCGTTGTTCAAAAACAATAATGTTTCTCACCGTTCCCATGATTTACGTCGTGCCATATATTATAAGTATTCAAATATATCGTATAAAATATTATACTCGGACGTTATTATTATTATATAATATATAATATAAAACCTACCTAAAAAAAATAAATAAATAAAACCATTGCCGATAAATTTCAATTTATACTTTTGAATATTTCACGTCGTCGCGCATCGATCCGTCCTAATAATTTATAAACTTTTTTTGTTTTAATTAATCAAACCGGTGAGATTTTTTATTTACGATTGATATATTTCCCCTCCCGTCGTATCTTTATGCAATATTATTTATTTTTTTTATATCACCGTGAGATGTTTTGCAAACGAAAAGTGTAATTTATAATATTATTACATCGATCTTCCCTATTATAAATATAACATATATAATAAATAGGGAAAAATACGCAAATTTAATAAAACAATATGATAAACTATAACATTTGTTGTTTTTTATTTTTAATAAAAATTTGAAAATAATAGTTATATTATTTTATTTATACTAGGTATATAAGTACTTTTGTATTAAATCAATGTATAGTTTCTGTATATTACTTGTAATATTTTTGACAAGATCTTTTCTATAAAAGCAAAGCAACGGTCCCTGTTTTTTTAACATAATGACCGGTATGATTCTTATTCGTCAGCTTACAGTTTAAAGATTTTCAATGTTACATCCCCCCTCCCCTTATACGTATAATAATAATTATTATTCGGCACTTTGTACTTATTGCCAGTGGTGATGACGTACCGAACCATGTTTTTCAAAGCAGTTCAGTTTCTTCTGGATTTTGATGAGATGGAAGTTGGTTTCCTAATAATTTGTTACTTATTGTTATTGTTACTCACTTTAGGGTAAAGATACATTTCTAAAGAAAAAACCGTAAAGAGATTATATCTCCCATATTTCGTCTGACTGTCATATCTTCAATACAAACAAACTATATAAGTAATAGCAATTCACAAAAATTTAAAATTATGTTGGATTACATAAATCATAATTTTCCTTATAATAATAGCTATTATCATACATATATATATATTAGTTATTACCTATAACGTTATTTTTTTCTATAATTAAGGAATGATAATAAAAATTTAATGTTTCCCCTCACACAAAACCCGATTGAAAAAAAAAATTACTGACAGAATTTTTAGCATAAGAATAACACTGTAAAACACCCTATATAGATAATATTATACCGATCATTTTTGAAAATATAAAATTGTTCTATACCTGCATCATTATATCCGTCGGCGACGACAGGGCAGACAGAAAGCTTAGTCGTCCGTAGTTCGGAAACATTAACATCAAAACTTCTATATCTTTGCAGGTTTATTATATAGAGCACATTTCTTAAGAAAAGTTCGATTTTTCAAATTACTAATAACGTATGTTCTCCACGAGCTGTCGTCGAAATAGAAAAATAATCGCTGCCGATTTTGTTGTGCAGCGGATAGACGAAATCGATATTTTTCACTTAATACGCGGTCAGTGATAGTTACCGAATCACATGATGTACGGAGTGATCAATCTATCATAAGACACTCATTATCTTGGAAAATATTTACTTTTTCTGGAATTTGTTTTCTGCAATATTTAAGAAACAAGGTACTCTTCAATTTTATGTTTACGTTATTTTTAGGGGTAAAACCACTACCTATATTTGATTTTCAAATGGCAACCTATATTTAAAATGCCACAAATAGATGGGATACTAGTTAAAATATATGTTGGTGTTGAAATTTTTGATTTTCCGTCAATCCGTTGGCGGAATATTCCACTTTTAAGTTTGGATCGGGGGAGAGTATCATTTATGTGGCGGGATAATTGTGGGGCATTATTAATACATCGCACGCCGTATCGCCACACAAATGATACTCCACTACTCTCCTCCAACCCAAACTTCAAAGTGGAATATCTCATCAACGGATTGACGAAAATCAAAAATTTCAACACTACAATTTATTTTAAATAATACTCCATCTATTTATGCAATTTTTAATGTGGTTTGTAGTTTAAAAATTAAATGTAGGTCGTGATTTACCCTTGCAAATTAGAGTATAATATGAAAACGAAGACTGAGATGGTTTTTAATTTTTATTATTGGAAATAAATATTTGGAATTCCCTAATTTTTTGTTTTATGTGGATGAAATTGTTTTAGATTCGTATAAATACTCGAACACTTTATACGGAAATCCCCATAAGTAAGTAGTATCGTACCTAGTGTATACAAATATCATGAATCCACAAAAATCGCCAATATTTTACATGCTTTTTTTTTTATTTAAGTGAATTAAATTTGTTTCGCTTTGAAAAAATGCTTAAAAATATGACACAATATTTATCAAGAGTTGCGAACTTTGTGAACGTATTAAATTTTAATTTATGATTAAATTTGTTTAAAACACAAACAATTGTATATTATTGTATAGTTAAATTAATTTAAACAAATTTAACCGAATTTCGGTCAAAATTATTTATTCTCTGCAATAATAATATATCCTTCCTTCTTAACTTTTCACCTAAAATAACAGTTACAATCCTAAAAGCAGCTTTTTTTTTTTTTTACACTAGTAAACACCAAGAAAATTGTGACCCTTATTAGCCATGAACGCTCACCTAGTAAAGTCTAAAATGGTATAATCAAAATAAAACTTATTAATGTTGAATGTGGCTTAAGCTAACTGTCCAAAAATCCTCGAAATAATATCGTAAAATACAAAATATCTCCGTGGCATTGGAAAACTTCTGTAATCGTCGTCTAAATTGGGAAACCTATCTGCGATACTATTCGTTTACTTATCGGTCAATAAGTTTAGTAGAGCCGAACTAAGTTAAAAATAATTAATTTCGAAGTGCGTAAGCCCATAAGTTGATTATCAGCAAATAGATTATCTGTGGTGGCCAATCAATTTGTTCGTATTAAGTTGTCTGCTCGTTCGGAAAGAAACGCGTTTATTGGCACAGCCGTTTTTATCGATACGTAGGTATACGCCCCGACCGTTTGACTAAGTATAGTTCCCTTTAAACTTAAACACGGGCCTAATTTCCCACTCCCCCCCAACTTTTATATGGCAAGGAAAACGAAATACGCCATTCCGTAATACTTTTCGATTTCTGTTAAATTTTTAATCGGTTCATCTGATAAATAACCAATAAGAAATAAAAGCAAATATTACTAAGAATGAAAAATAGTTTCGCATACATTTTGCATTAAAACACAATATTTAACTGACCATTACCTAAAAAAATGTTCCGAAAAAAACATCTTCCTTCAGGTTTTAGGATTAATTCTGGACAGATATCTGGCAGGACGGTTTGAATAAAAAACAAACGCCAGACGTAAATCCCGTTATTTACTACCTACTGCCGTGGCATATATTCCAAACTCAACCAAAGTAAAAATTATTACCCTACAAATTATTATGATGGCTGTGCATAATGTCTCGCCTGAAGTTAAGGGATGCAGCAATTATGAGATCTATGTATAATCGGTCTGAAAGGAAAAAATAAAAGTAATTTCAATCGATGAGACTAAATGAGATTCTTGTTAATCTTCGCGTACTTCTATATAACTGAGTTTTACATTCAAATTTGTATAGCAATAATAATAGACATCAATTTAATTTGAAAAAACCTTCCTGTTCTCTGGTTTATGATTTCCATCGTGAATCAAATTCAGAGCGTATTTTAAATTTGTATCCCGTTACAGTGGGAAAAAAACCCATTTCCGCGGTTGAAAAACAAAAATTTGGAAATTCGTTATCTAAAGTCCGAGATCTAAGTTTTCTGGAGATATCGGATTTATGATACATCATATGGTATGAACTGAGTAATGTCTAGAGTTCATAACTTATAGCATTTGATATGTCCAAGACCTAGAAACATTTATAAGAAAGCTGTACATTTATTTCAAATAACCAAGAAGTAAAATAGGATATATTTTGTTGCACACTTTGATGTTTTTATGCTGTTTTTGTATTTTTAGTGCAATTTTTCTATCTTTTTATAGAAAAACTAAGTTAATAATTAATAATCAGTCAATATTTTATTTCACATTCAATATTTAAACATTTTTTAAGTGCATATTGAAGTGATGATATAAATGTTTTTGAGAGCATAATGTTCATTGTGCTTCATAAAACATTTCTGACGAGCTACCTCTGTCCACGAAATTACGGGAGAAAAACTAAGAAACATAATATACCAAAACGAACTAGACAATATTGTTTAATATAATATACATTCCGGGAAAGAACACACTATACAATTTTTATAATATTTTTCACACGCATCGTGTTCCTCACTATTTTTATAATAATAATTTTAACAATTTATTTAAATGACTACTTTTGATTTATTAGGTTCTGTAGAAAAAAAAAATATATATATATATAAGTCTGTAGATAGGTATAATAATATACGCGTAGTAAAACGCCAAGTTATGAATACAAAAATATTGTTAAAAATTATTACCATAACACTGTATATAGGCAGTAGACAGTTAAGGCCACCGTCGCATATTTCGAATATCCCGTAAGTATATATATATATTATAATATATACAGATGGAAGTTATGGAAATAACGTTCAAAAATATGACAGACGTCCGTGTCGCGGAGACGGATACTTGTCGAAAAAAACGACGTGTTAACGTTCCGTCTCGCAAATATTATTTTTTTTTTCTTTGGCACTGTCAATAAAACGCTCGCATTGATAAAATAAAATTCCCTCGGCCCCAACTCCGCGCGAATACGATTACACTAAAATCAAAAAAAAAAAACGTCCACGTGATAATTTTTCGGATGTGCACCGAGTAAATCGCCGGCCCCAAACATCACACGTGTTATAGTTTTTTTTTTATTTTTTTAATGAATCGACATACTTTTAAAACGACGACCTATGATAATGGAGACGAATGCAACCACTGTTAAAGATAATTTAATATATACCTGTAAGCAACAATAAACCATTGCTTACGAAAAAACGATTCTGAGCGGAGTTCAGTTGACAGTGACGCTTTTTCAACAATATATATGTAATTTTATAAAATAATTAAATGGGCTTTACAAATTTTCTTTAATAATATTTGTTTAATGTTGTATCAATTTTCCCAGTTTTCCTACATTTTTCCCGGTTTTTCAATGTTTTATGTCGGTTTTTCACATTTGCTGTGAACGCTACCAAGAAATCACCCCTATAAAGTATCTCCCCAAATAGATTTTCTTTCAGAAAAGGTGCTACACTTAGAAATCTGAGCAAGTTTTCTGGTTAAAAAGTTATTAACAGATAAAAAAACAAAAAAATAAATATTTTTTAATGCCAAAAGCTTCCGCTCAGAATCTTAAGTGTCCATTACGTTTTTTTTACGCCGAATATTAAAAGAATTTCAATGTCACAAAACGCGCGTTTCTTGGTTGATAAACATCAAATTCAGAGACGTACATACATAAATTTTATATGACGAGGAAGGGTGACGATGAGTGGCAATTCGTTTAAATCTACATAAAAAATTGTGTGCATCGTGTAAAAATAAACAAATCACTAAGGGATCAAATCCCCAGACTTCCCCCACTATGTTTACGCCCCTGAAAAAATGTCAATATAATAATCAATGATTATATTAGAAAATGACCAAAGTTAAATCACCTAAAAGGGTTATCCAGTAAAAAATTTGAAAAATTATTCCTCGCTAGATATTATAAAATATTCTATTAATACCTGTTCTGCGGTAATCGAACAATGTCGTATTTATAAATTATTCGGAAAACGAGAAGGCGTTTTAAACGAATTATTACATTTTAATTTGATCATCTTGCAATGTTTGGTTTATTCTTCTTTTTTATGGGTCACTGAAAGCAAATAATTGCACAAAATCCACTAAATTGCAGGACCGTTAAGAAAATAATTCGATCTCTCTCTCTCTCTCTCTCCCCCTCTCTTTCTCTCTCACTCTTTCGCTCTCTCTTTCTCTCTCTCGTACATTATCGGCAGTTATAATTCCTTATTTATCTACGTTTTATCGGTTCTTTTGTTGTTTAAATTAACTTTATCAATTAATTAATTATAATTATTTCTATTGGAAAAAACAATACGTAGTGTCAACAATAATTTCAAAACTAATATGTAAACCGAAAAATAAATTAACAAATATATATTTTGCTATAAATTATAAGCAAATTATTGAGCATATAATATGTGAACGTTTAAAATCACTTTTCTACAAAACAAAATATAAACATTTTACAAATTTCCATCACACTTGGTAGGTATATTTTGTGATGATACTACAGCAGTTTGATAAATTATTCAAAGAAATAAATTTTTATATCAAGTACGGTGATAAAAATACAATTACTTATAGATGCTTTAGAACTGAAATCATTCACTATATTATTATTATTTATTTATAATGAAAATATAAAGTTGATATTTTTAAAATCAAATTTTTGCGCTGATAGCACGATCGTGTGTTAAAAAAACCAAAATATCATTCCATCAAACGTTTTCTTCTATATAATATACACAGTGGTAATTTTATTTAACACTACGAGTATACCTGCATGTTTATATAATGTTATTCAATCTCACATTTCCAATTTTTCAGTTCATTCTAAAATGAAATTTTTACTCCTGATTTGCACGTGTTGGAAATGTAATAAACCATAAAATAAAATGAATATTTTATGTAAATGGATAAGCTGTAGTATATATTATACTATATCATACTAATAACTACAAAATACTTATTTTGAATATTATTATTATATAAAAAATAAATACGAGCAAATTCGAACGAGAGTGCAGCCATTGCTGTAGGCGGGAAGTTGGGAAGGTAGGACACAGATGAGAATTTAATGTATATCTGTAAACAAAGATAAACCCTTGCTAACGAAAAAACGATTCTGAGCGAAGCTCAGTTGATAGTGTTTCTTTTTCAACAATATATATGCCATATTCAAGGTGTATTTATAAATACACCTTGGTCATGTTATTATGGTAAAATGATTACAAAAATGTGCGTTTCTGTGACAACGATAATAGTTTAAAAAAATATTAAAATAATAAAAACCTAATAATAATAAAAAAAATAAATAAAAACGGTTGCCAATGACAGCCTTGTTTTTAATCTTTTAATATTTTTTTAATTTAAATAACCAGGTTTCCTCATTATCTCAAATATTAATAAAAATTTCAAAAAATTACCTCTTTAAAGTACCACCCAGAAAACATTTTCTTTCAGAAAAGATGCTATACTTGATAATCAAAGTAAGCCTTCTGGTAGAAGAAGTATTCACATAAAAAAAAATTAAAATAAACATCATTGTAAAACCAATACATTCCTCGCTCCACTCAGAATCTAAAAAAAACTATAGTGAAAATAATGGTACTTTATTATTTACCATTTTCGTTAGATTCAGCTAAATAACTGTATACATTTTTATTTTAGATTCCAATTATAAAGAAAAAGCTATTAAGTTTTACTAAGACGTATTTTTTTGATTAGTAAAAATTCTCAAAATTATTCACATAGTACTTTAAAAGATGATAGTTTATCTTCAAAATGAATAACATTAATAACAAATAACGATACATTGGTTTTATGTTAGTTGATTCTGAGTTACCTTGGCTACAAAAAAAAAAAATTATAATACAACTGATACTAACCAACCTTATCAGTTAATCGAGTTCTGCTAAGATTCGTTTTTTTTATTGCATTGATCTATCGTTGTTTTCGGTATATAAATCGAAAACTATAAACTTTTACGAAGAAAAAAAAAGAAGCTAATCAAGTTAAGAATTGATCGATGATAAAATATTATCTTGTCTATATAATATTTTAATTGTTATTTTTAAAGCGCAATAATAATAAATATTAAAATTAATGATTTTAACAAGCGGTTTTACGATATATTAAAATATATTTCACACAGCTGTTAGGTAAAATAATATATAATCATTTGCGGGGTTGTGTGAAATTTCTGAAGCTATGAAATTAATTTTGCGCGATAAATTTCATCAATGTTAACCTCCTGTATAGGTACCCACGCATCAAATATGTCAGTAACTTTATCCGAGTATTATAATTATATTGGCTTGCTATTGTTCATTGGTGAATAACTTACCTCCGAGATTAATTACAACCCCCTTCTCCCCGACAGAACGTAATACTATCTACAACTTCTTACTAGGTACCTATACTTCGATTCTAAAGCACAATACTATACATTTTTATTCAAATCGGATAATAATAATTTACAAGACATTAGATTATAACATCATCATATTATAATAATAATATTTTTTAGATTCGAAGAGTAACGTGGAAAGAATTGGTTTTACAATGATATTTATTTTTTATTTATTTTTTTATGTATATAATATACTGTGAGAAATTCTACCAGAAATCTTGGCCTGGAGTATTAAGTGTGGCACCTTTTCTGAAAAAAAATTTTATCTAGGTAATTTAAAAAGTTAATTTTTTGATTTTCATAATAATTGTGAAAAAACATACGAAAAACGGGAAAATGTATGTACATGTAAGAAAAGGTGCTTCGCTCCTAATCGTTTTTCGTTAGCAATGATTTATCAATAAAGTAAATAAATATAATAAATAAAAAATTTACTTATAAAACTAAAATCAGGTATATCACAGTCAAAATGTAAAACACGACTCAATAATTTATCGTTGCGTACAGATATAAATTTAATTCCCCTTTATATCCTACTTTCCCAACTTTTCATTTACTTCTAACTTAATAGTAGCCCGTTTATAGTGCGAAGTAGTCCGATTTTTTACATTATTATGCCATACTCGTAAAAATCAAAATGAGCTAATAAATGCGGTGATGAAGTAAAATTTGTATGGAAAATTGTCTTTAGTAAGAATAAGAAATCTTATAACTATGTGGAAAGATGGAATAAAAAAGGAAGAGGAATTATACAAGCAGGTTTGAACCTGAAAGAAAATTCAACAAATAGAGAAAGACGGAGGATTGCAGAGTGTGTGATGGGCCGGTCCTTGAAAACTAAGTAGCTAAAAAAAAGAAGCAAATATTATATAATTATGATTTGTAAAATATGATCGCGAAAACCTACAAACTCTACTTCGTGTTTATCTGGGATTTTTTTTTGGTAAAACGGATGATAATTTATTAAAATAACTGATATAAAGATTTAAAAAAAAAAAAAACACAAAATGATTTGGTGTAAGCTCCGTAGTTTTAGACCAGTTTGACAAAAATATACAATAGTGTAACTCAACAATACACAATCAATCAGCCGTATGTCGTTTCACTTCTGAAATTTCAAACGGAAATGAAATATTATTGATTTATAGTGATCATTAGATTCTACAAAAATTATTTTAATGAGTACTGTAAAATTATATTTTGTTATACTAAACGCATCACGAGAATTACTTAGTCCGCCGTAAACATTATTATATTCAGAATCATTGCTATTTTTCTATGTGTGTGCATAAGTGAATTTAAAAAAATATATATATATATTCAGAGCTCGTTTTCGGTGTAATAACTTGTTCGTGGACTAATAATTTATCCTAGGCCGGCAAAATGCAGAGGTTCAAAATGGAAAATAGTTTTTTAAAGTCACGGTCAAAACATATAATCTGACTCTACAAACAACTCTTTTAGTAGCAATAATCATTTTCGCATTCATTTCCCGTCAGTTTTTGTTTTTGTTTTTTTTTTCATGTATAAAATTATAAATGATATTGTCAAACGCGAGTTGTTTTTCACGAATAGCGAATGATACGCAATAGCGTATAAGAATCTCATAATATATATTTTTTTTAAATTTAGTTCCTCGACGATTTGAATAAGATTACTACATAAAAAGTTGAAAGGGAAAATGCGAAATTAATTATTACTATCGGAATACACCTATATCAGCAAATATATTTACATAATATCTTATCTAATATAATATTCACTATACAGCCTACCTACTTTAATTTACCAAATTTTACGTACCAAAGTACGTGTTGCATTGAATGTGTCATAAATAGGTATAAAAACAACGGAAAGATGTACACTCGATGGAAATTGGTAATCGATACATATTTTCTTGTATTTGCCCGTAATTCTATTAATTCGTCTTGTCCGCATTTGTATTATCCAGTATTACATCGTTAAATAATACTTTGATGCCTTAAGTAAAAATACATACTTAGGCTACGTAAAGTAACAGCAAAAAGCACCGCAATAATTTATTATATTAAAAACAAATATAGGTATAAACTTCACATTTGGCGACTGTACAGCAATATCAAAGGGAAAAATGTCTAAAAGCCTTTATTAATTTTTAACGAACTCTCTTCGGTTCCTGTAAAAATTACTACCTTCTCAGTATTGATGGTATACTTGTTCGTCGTATTATAAATATAACTATCTAAATCGAATATTATTATTCTCAACTTCACAAAATCCTTATTCGGTTCCTATTAGAGAGATGAAAATAAATCACATTAAAGTTATTTTGTATTATAGTTTAGTTAAACTTGTACACTTAATTTAAGAAATCCGCATCATAAAATCGTTTTCATAAAAGACATAGAAAATGCAATGTTTCTCGTCTTCTACTTTAGCATATATACCTAATCTCTAAGAGTTTTTTCATCATAACTACACTTCGCCATCTGTCCTTATCCTTAACTACCTATCGTTCCCTTGTAATTTTCAATAATTCCTAAATATTTCCGTCACGTCATTCCATTCTCCACAAGTTGGGAAATAGATACAGAGTTAAAAATCTGTTTTTCTTTAAAATGAAAAAACTTCACTCAAGTCTTGGACATTATATGGATTTAAGACTGGTTTTTGGAAAAAGAAATACTACATAATTTGTTTAGGTCCCTACAAACTTGAAACAAATAACATTTTTAGTTTTTTTGCACATATTTCTAAAAATAAATTCAAACAATAAAATTATATCAATTATCACGACTTATCAATTTTGATTGTATTTTAGATTTTGAATGAAGCGAAGAATGTATTGATTTATAATGACGTTTATTTATTAAAGTATCAAGTATAGCACCTTTTCTAAAAAAAATTATTTCTGTGGTGGTAATTTAGAGGGATTATATTTTGATTTTCGCAAGGATTTTCATAATAAATAGGAAAAATCCGAAAAAAACAGAAAACATGGAAATATTTATGAAAATAATGCTTTTATTATTTTTAACTTTGTTTTTTTGTTGTAATCCAGTTAAAAATATTTGTAGACTTACAATTTCAACAGAAACCTTAAATTTGGTTTTTATAGACGTGTAATTTCAAAATATTTAAGCAATTTTCAAGCTATTAGACGTTTAATTTTGTGAGTGTTTTCCGTAATATTTATTCATTAGGTACTCTGTGGATAAAATATATAAACCTAACAGAAATGTTTGACAGTTCAACAAGAGGTCATTATAAGATGTACTTAGTGGTCAACAAGAAAAATTTGAGTTAAGTGTAATTTATTTTTTTATAAGAATTTTAATATCAAATTTTGACGAACATCGTAAACATTACAGCCATTTAAACCCGTACATCCAAACTCCACTCAAAATCATTTTTCGTGAGTAAAATTGAATCGTTGCGTACAGACATACATTAAATTTCTCTCTATATCCTACCTTCCTATCTTATCACATACAACAGTGGCCCATCCATCGTGCGAAGTATGTTCGTTTTTTAGTATGTAGTAAGTATGTAGTTTATAATTATTTCCAAAATATAAACAACTCTTGTGTCATATTATTGTATTATTTTTATTGTGTTTGAATTTTTTGCCGCATCCCGTTTAGCTACATAGTATAATTGGTAAATACCCGCATACCATATTTTGTAGTACTATGTTTACAAAGCCGACAAAATTCATCATGTATCGCGCATAAAAAATTCTACGAACCGCAATCACGCGAAATGTGGATTGCGTATAAGTTGAACGAAAAATAAATAAGTATAAATTGTTCGTAGACAGTGGAAATTTTATTATAATACACCAATGCTTCTTTTTTTCTTATTTTTTTTTATTCATTTATTATGGTTTCATTTCATAGTACCTATGCATTCATTTTTAAGTTTTGGTAAAAATTTAAACTTGAAATGCTTATTAGTAAAAACAAAAATTGTGCATTACGCTCAAACTGTATTTTTATTAATAAAAAAAACTAAAAGAAATCGAAAATTATAAATATCTCTAAAACAACAACATATTATTTCTAAAAGTATTCTACGTCTATAAATACTTGTGTTACAAAATATAATATATATTCAGTGCAAATTTCAGGTCTCTACGAGTATTTCTCATTGAATTACACAGGAGAAAAAAAAAACATTATCGATTTTGACAAAAACCTAGATTATTACGTTGCCCAAATATTACTATTTTCCCCAATCGATTAGAAAAGTATTATGGTAACGATAAAACCGTATTCGTAGTTTTATATGAGGCGACACCCATACAATATTAAGGGATCAGCGAAGGATATGTAACCGATAATCTTTTTGTGATAAAATTTAAAACCATACGCATTTATAATATTTAATAGGTAGTTTATTTGGAAAAAGGAATATGTCCAAATTTTGTTATTTTAAGATTTTCACGAATATCTCGTATTGTTATTTGTAACTAAACTCACTGTTTGGTGTGAAAATTAAACATATCTGAGTGTTCATATAATGACAACACCATGCTTGTCTTTTTTTCGTGAGTTCAGAGTAGAGAACATCTACTGGATATATTTTTTTATTGAAATGAAAACGTCCTAATTTAAATTTCTGAACATGTTTCCTTTTTCCAAATAACGCATTCAAGTCAATTTGCATACGCGCATTAATAATATACAACGTCCAAAGGTAACAAATATTGTACCGGAGAATGTAATGAGCTCCGTCATTGTGATAATGTTGCATACACGATTTATACCATGTATCGTTTTTATAGTGTTTTTGTATAAGTTAATATATATTTATTTTTTTAATAGTCATGAGTTATAGTTAATTAAATTTTTCTATTTAGGCCTCCCCCTCCTGCCAAACTGATCACCTTAATCGAAAATTTAAAATACGTGTTTGTACTATACTATTATGGTGAATTATGACCATCGACCCGAAATACTGAAAGCTGTATAGGAAAAAATGTCTCAAGAGGAAAAACCTCTCCCAACATGCCCACTCCAACGGGTCCCTTTAATTAAAGATAATTCAACAAATATAATAATTAATTATAATTGTTTTTAATACCATAATATACTTATCGTACCGTAGTAAATATAGTATTGTGTACTAGTATAACGAAATCCGTTCCGTTATGCAGGATCTAATTAACCGAAGTGAAGACCAAGTCTATAATTCGAGTCAGGACCCTAATCTATGTAGATATGTATACGTTATTTTAAATAACGTTTCCTTTATTCTTTTCAAATAATCTTCAATATAGCTCACTGAGTGCCTACTGAATAATCTAACAATACATTGAAATGAGACAAATTTCGGAAGACATCTGTCAACATTAGCATAATAGCATTTGTATACATGACACATATTCTACCATTTCTACCAATGAATTGCAATTAATGATATGATGAAATGAACAAAATTGCCGTGGGTCCTGTGCTGACCACATATTTTTAGGGCCAAGTATATGTACACCGGCTTGACGTTACGATATTTTACCGTTCGGTATCCAATACCATATACCGAATCAGTATGCAAAGCCCGTTTGGATGACGGTAAAATACCGCTTAAATAAAAATAAGGTCTATCACAGCAGTGTGTAGTACTGTAAAACCAATTTTCCGAATGCATGCTATCTAAAGCAAAAATGCAGCTACAAGTAAGCGCTTGTGATGGTTTCCGATCGAAACAAGTCTTCTAGAAAAAATCGTATTTACGAACAAAAAAAAAAGACTACAATTTGTTCTGCTGAAAATCTAAAAGTATAATTATTTTTTTTTAAAACATAGAAAAAAAAATATTATACTCACGTGTTATAAATTTGCCGTGTGGGCCGATAAAACATCTGTTTATAAAAAAATAATAATAATATTTATATCGGTATCCGATTACACGACGTTTGATACCAATAAAACGCATCTTAAGTGTCGGGCCATATATACACATGTCACGAGAAACGATTTTTTTTTCCTCTCTCTCTCTCTTTCTCTCACTCTTTCGCTCTCTCTAATAATATTGTTCAAATAAAAATAGAATGTTTTCGCGCATTATATAATATGTATGCACGCTGTACACGATAATGATACACGTGCGTATAATTAACACCCGAGGCTTGATTTTTTTTTTTTTGTTGTTGTTCTTTTCAGCCGTTAATTTGACAATTGTATAAAAGGTTTCAGATAGAAAAAAAAAAAAAACCTCTTTGAATCATTTCATTATTACAACGATTAGATATCCCACGCATTTTTCACCCCTCCCAACATTATCTCAGCATTACACGTGTTTTCCGACAAATGAAAAAAATATATAATATTACGGCTATAGTAATTAGAACGAGTAAATTATTAAAATCCATGAATCGTGGAAAACTGAATAGTTATACTGAAATACCAAGGTATATACAGTAACAATAATTATAAATCCACGACCACAATAAAACAATAAATAATCGTAGTTACCCCAAAAATATCAGGATAATAAAATGGTAATATGTTAATCGGCATGTACAAAATACATTTCGTACTAAATGGTGAGAGTAATTTTTTTCTAAGAATATATTTAATGCCGATAGTAAATAAGATAATCACTAATCATTGATTACTAGTCGTTTATTCAACAATTCAAATCAGTCAATTAGAATAGACTTGCATTATTCGACGGCGGTGATATCATTTTATCGTTGGCACCATTCCATTGGCAGTCCATTAAATCCATTCAGTTCATTCAAATCAGCCAATTAAACTTATCCGTCTCCCTTCCATAGTCTGTAAATAATTTTTCGACATCTGAAATTTCGGTCCTCTCATCAACTTTTGAAGGGTGGTTTCTAGTAACAAACTCTGTCTAGACGTAACCATAAGAAAGTCATTTTGTTGTACTTAACTTTATAACGGGAAAAAACGGAAAAACAGGAATATCACTGCGCACTAGTGGTGTCTGTTTTTTTCTGTTTTTGTCTGTCAAATTTTCTACCTTGGGGGGTTTTATATGAATAAAATCGTTTTCACTTCTCAAAAATGATCAAAATGGTGGTATTAGGTTCATAAAAAGTTGTTCGGGTTATTTTCATTAAATTATTGGAAATCAGTCGGTTAGAACAATGTCCGCGACATTTTTAAATTTGTGTAACGGCCGTCTCTTATCTAACCGTTAAAAACATTGTAATGTGTTAGTTATCTTTGTTAAAAAAATTTCATCTGACCTCGGAATATTTGAAAAATATATAGCTTTTTTTATAAATATTTCGTTTTAATAATTTTGTATACAGAAATATTATACATCGCGATATTAATGTAACAATATGTGTATAATAACACGGAGACACGATGATATTGCATTCAAATTTTTAAATTTAAAACGAATAAAGTCACCATTACGGTCGGGCGAAACACTTTTGGACCAAGATATGGTGAACCCGTTTGGATCAATACTTTTATATTTCTATAAAGGTTCGCAAAATAAACGTTCCGTTAAACTACGAAAACTAATTTTTAAATTAAGTAATAAGTAAATTATTTAGGTTCACATATAATTTTTGTGTATCAATTTAGTTTTACAACATACCAAAAATCAAGTTATATTAGATGTATACCTATTTCTATTATCTTTATATAATATATATCCGTGTATCAAGGTCTTATATTTGATAAGACAACACAGATAAAATATTACAATATAAAGGCTCAATAAATAAGCATTCAGGTACACTAACATAAGGAAAATTCTGGCCCGAACGTATACCCGGGCTGTATAAAAGTAGTAACTTTTAGCCCAAACGGGTCTTCAAAATTGGTCCAAACGGGTCCTGCCCATTACGGTCCAACGGTGTTTTTAATGTTTTATAGTTTATACCATATATTTTTAACCTGTTAGCCTAGAAATTATAATAATATCAACTATGGGATTGTAAAATATTGAAAGTATATTGGTAAAGTATTGACCGTTGGGTACAATGCAATATCATTCCTGTGAGATTGTCTTTTTTATAGATTGCAATCCTGAAATATCGAATTTTTTTTTCAGTATAACGTGTTTCACGTAAATTTCTTCGTTTTTCCTTCACCACCTAGTATACTCGTATTTATACAAGGTGTCCTACAGTGTTTTCCTTATACTAACAACTCTGTCAATATTCTGTTTTTTCCAACCGGGTTTTGTGTGAGGGGGACACATAAATTTTTAATTTATTTATTATTTTTCAAAATAACCTGTTGTAAAATATATTATTCTAAACATTTGAATGTAACATACACTCACATCCGATCAATAGTTTCTTAGTAATTTCTTAGTAATAGCTGTTTTAATTTCTAGAAAATTGGCGTGAAAAAAATTAATTTTCAATAACAAGCTATGCGATAAAGAATCAATCAGCAGGGCAATTCCTTATTTTGTATTGAGTAATAATTGTTTTCACTCTAATTGTCTAGAAATTAAACGGTTATCACTAAGAAACTATTGGTCGGATGTAAATGTATGTTACATTCAAATTTTTAACAAAGCCTAAAATAATGTTTCCCCTTACATGAAATTTGTTCCCCGAAAATCGAAGTGCATCCTCTGAATTAAAAATGTATGAACCAAATGTAATATTTTATGTATTAGTTTTTATTGTAGACATATTTTTAAAGATGATAAAAATCAATAAGATCACTCTAACTAATGCATGGTATTAATTTTAAATTGTTTTTAATTTTAGTAAAATTTTTTAAACTTTTACTCATATTCATTTTGTGTTGATAACTTTTAGTACGCATTTATTAGGTATAAATTGTATAAATGTGAAAGATAAGTAGTGACAGTATTGTATAAAGAGCTACGCCCTGTCACAGGTTTTATTTGGCTACGAAAATCTATTAACTCTATAAATTGAATTAAAAAGTGTGTGACCTGAAATCTGATGCATTTTAGGTCCTGATTTTTAGAATAAATATATTTTACCAAACGGCTATTTTGAAAATATTGAAAAATAATAAATTAAGAAATTTTTTTTTTTTTTTTCAATAATTATGGGATGAAAATAAAAATTTAATTTTTCTCTACAAATGTGTCCTCCATACACAAAACCTGATTGAAAAAAAAAAATGTATTTAAAAAATGAATATTGATATAGTTATTAGCATAAGGGTAACACTGTAGGACACTCTGTATATGTTCTACGGGAAATATCGAGAAAATCGAAAAATGACCCTTATTCTAAAGAAATAGTGGTAGGTATACATAAAAGACGACATATTATTATTTGCTGTGCCGGAAATTGGGTAGCTCGAAAAGATAACGGCGGAGCGCTCAACCGAACAAATATACACGGACGCGCGAAAACATCACACGTCATGATATATTGCTGTAAAACAGCCCCACCCATAAATTTTATATTTCGAAAGACATCACTAGTACCGATCAACTTGATTTTACGATATTTATTTTCCAGATCAATAGTGTTTCACTTTTACGTTATAAATTTGTTTTACATAAAGAATAGTGAAATTCGTATAAAAAAATAAAACCTCGTGTTTTGTACTTTTCACTCAGTGACCCATTCAGGTACAAATAGTAAAATGATCTCTACGAAATAATTAGGTTCTCTTTTTTTTTGTTTGTTGTAATAATATTATACCATATCTTTATATATGTATACATACACAGTATATATATGTTTATAATCGCACGTGTGCAGCTCGTATTATTATCATCAGATCTCACAGTTACGTGATCCGTCTTCGTCGCGTAATGTTTAGGCAAATTATTGTGTCAGGTAAACGTTTCATTGGCCTCAATTCGAAATTTTTCGATGATTGCACAAACATATTAAATAACAATAAAACAAATTTAAACCAATTCTTTTCTCGTCTGTTGTTAAAAATAAAAAAATGTTTAAACAAAATACGTTACACCTAACTTTTTTTTTTTCACCAAGTGCAAATTTTTGAGCATTTTGAACAGGATAAAAAATATAATCCACTAATGCATAAATAAAAAGTAGTACCTATATGTAAAATGTTAATGATTTTTACATTTTAACATTAAACGTTTACATAAAAACAAAATCGATGGATTTGTGATATATGTATACTACAATAAGTAATAAAGAACTGATACTACTAATGGATATGCCACTGTTATAGGAGGAAAGTTGAAAAGGTAGAATATATAAGGCTATTTAATTGATATCTGTTTTCAATTATTAATCATTGCTAACTAAATAAGATGGTTTTAAATGTCGTCATTTTTACGGTTTTTGTCAAAATTTAAACTTAAAATGCCCATAAGAAACTGATTACCTTAAAACACAACTTTTTTATGACCACTAAGTACTTATGATAAACCTAGTATACAATTGTTAAGTATTTCTGATCACTTAATCAATTTTATCCATATAAAAACCAAATGAAAACTTATAAGTGTCAAATGCCTATAAATAGCTTCAAAACCGACAAAATAATTTTTTTAAATTTAACCACGTCTAAAAAAGACCAATTTAAGTATTCTGTACGAATATTAGGTTTCAACAGTTATTGTCAACAGGATTACGATAAAAAAAAAAAAATAATAAAACAAAACAAAACAAAATGAAAACCGCAATTAACAGAAAGCGTTATTGCATAAATATTCCCTTTTCTCCCATTATTAAAAAAAAAAGTACTGAGTGAATCAAAAAAAAACCTCCTCAATGTGTAACAATGCATTATTAACGCAATTCGCTACCAGAAACCACCCCGGAGTCAACGATGATTGAACCGAGTCTTCTGGTCGAAATGCTATTTACATACATGCATCTACCCGTAATAAGTACCTTGCTTTGCTCTGAATCTCTTAAACGATTTTGCTCGGCCGCAGTAAAAAAAGATTCAGATCTCAATCGCGACGGTGTTTTAAATACGTATATATATACATATAATATTATATATACACGACGCACTATAAGAGTAGTATAATATTTTATTTTCAAGTCGCAATCTCGAGTCTATTATACGGTATAGTTGGCAGTTCTACGCATAATAATAGTAAAGTCGACATTGTATTACGAGTGTTCCGAGGACCACGACGACGACCGTCGCAACAATAATTGGACTCGGCCCGGTAAGTGCGACCAAGCTCCCGGGGAAACGCACGTCGTAATATTATACGTCACGAACGCGCCCCCGGGAGGCGGTCCACTCGAAACTATAATATACGCTTTCCGCCTACGGGACATTTGCTCGACAATATAAATTGCCGAGGGAACGGATCTTTCGTATATCATACGAAAACAATAATTATGTTATTTATATTACCGTGTGCTCGGGTAATAAAAACCAGTTTTCATTTGGCTTTAAGTTCAGAGTGTACCGAGAAATTATGTATGTAAAATACCCATTGCATGAATTGGAAAAATAAAAAAAGATGGCTATGAGACATTAAAAAAATAGCGTCCCTTGCAATAATTGGCTTCATCAAAATCCGTGGGAGGTTTCACCCCTACACTCCCTTACATCAACATTAAACAAAATTCCATAATCCACTAAATTTAACACAATCCACAGAGTACAATTATTTTTAGTTTAACAGTCAATATTAATTATTAATTAATAGGGTTACATAATTAGGTAGATAGTTGTAATTTTATACCTCAAATATTAAAAAATACTCAAATATCGCTTAGCCGTCGTTAATCGTGCTTATCAGTTAAAATTTATTTTATCATACAAGGCCACGAACGTTAATAAAAAAAAAAAAACAGAAGTTGACAGACAAGAAGTTGGGAAGATAGAGGGGAAATCTAATGTATATCTGTGTGCAAAAATTTGAAAATAATACATTTCGTAAATTTTCCAGTTTTCTTACATTTCATCCCATTTTTTTATTAAAACCCTTGGAAAAATCAAAAAAATGACCTCCCTAAAACCATCCCAGTCCAATTTCCTTTCAGAAAAATGTTACACTTGAAAATCGAAGCAAAGTTTCTAGTGAAAAAGTTGTTCACAGAAAAAAATAGTAAACATCATCGTAAAACCAAAACATTAATAATCTAAGATAATTGTTTATTAGTAGACAATGAATTCTAAAATATATAAATATATATTTGTTGACGAGTTGACGATAGAGCAATAAATATTTTTTGAAAATTATTTACTCAGAGACGTATAGTAACTTTAATATCTATAGAGTGATGGTTTGTGAAGTTTGAATGGGAAAATTTTCAAGGAAAATGAACGTGAAAATCTGGCACTTTCTGTACACGGGCGTATTTCCAAGGCGGAAAACTATTTCACACGTATAATAATTAATTAATGGTTGCGTTAAAGAAAATATAATATTCATTCGGGGTACAGGATAGGACAGTAGCTGGCACCAAATTACACCTATAGTGCAATTTGACCGCGAGTGTTAAAACGGCAGCACTACGAGTATTAAAATATTATTATATTATATATGAAATAAAACGCAAAATGTAAAAAGTTTTTACGCGATACGCGCCAGGAAGGAAATTCCGTCAACAGTATACAAGTTTATGAAGATTTTAATTAAATTTCACTCTTAAAATTATTACAACATCGTTCCGTTTACTGTTTAATTTATTGTCAAAAATATAACTTATTTATTTTATTGTTATATTATATGTCGAGTACTGCTAGTAATATATATATAAATAAAAAATGTATACAGGTGTGAATATAATATTAGCTAACAATTTTGATTAAATTTGTTCGTCTAACCGAATTCATTAATATTTTTACTCGTAATGGGCATTCATAACCCATACTTTTCTATTTTAATAGTGTTCGATTTTTAACAAAAAAAATATTTCTTAACTTTAAGAAACCTGATGTTATAAGTAGGTGAGAAATATATTATAGTTATAGGATCTATAACTAGATGGTTTTAAGAGGAATGTCTTAAGGCAAGAATAACTACATTACAGTAGACGACATAAATTCTTCAGAATTTTCGCTTCACATGACGTTATTATTACCAAACGCATCAGTTCATGTCATATTTCAATAATAAATCAACTATAATTATAAATTAAAATTTAACATGACTTAAAGTTTCACACAGAATCAACGTGTAGTTCTATCAACTGAAAATGTATGAAAATTAACTTAACCACTTTTTCTCGTAAAAACCGTTAGACTTTTTGCTCCTCGAAAAAACCTTCACGAACACGTTTCGTATTGCTGTAAAACCAGAATACAAGCTAATCATTATTTTATCTCGTGTATATATATATTATATACGAAAACATATTTTTAAAAAGTGTTAATATTTTTATAGCCTCAATATTATATCGTATATTTTATCAGAATTATATAATTTATAATTATCGTACAAATATACGTTATAATAAACGTGTGGTGATGGGATCGCGGAGAAAAGGTACTACTAAAAGAGGATACAGAAAAGCGTAGACAATTTGCATTTCTAAAGATTTATTATCGAATTAAATATGCTTTATACAAATTATAAAAGAGGCTCCGAGAAAAAAAAAGAAGAGAGTGTACCTATACCTTCATTTTTCCGGGCGCCCACCGCTAGCAATATTTAAAATTTTAAGCACACCGCAGGCATACCAAAATCTAATTAATTTTTTTTTTACTAATTAATTGCGGTTCGCGTTTTATTTTGAATTCATTCAGATTTTATACAGGTACAGTTGGTATAATCAGACGCGGATCCAGGGGGTAGCTTAGGACTAGATGTGTGTCTTGAAATCCATAAATCCAAAAATTGTTAATATATTTAACAAACTTTATCTAGATAAGGATATCGAAATGTCATCCATTCAAACATTCTATTCAAAATTTGATATTGCTGCAGGCCACTGTGGCTAAAATTCCCTTATTATTTTTCTGATTGCTATAGATAGATCTCTATAGTCTGTTAAAATAATAATTGCACATTTTTTTTTCAAAAGTAGGTACTTAATTTGATGTAATATTATAACATCAAATTCAGAAACATTATAACTATTTGTATTCCATTTATTGAGCATTTTATTGCACATCTAGATACAATATTTAACTATAGGCTAAAATTATATCGTTAGGAGTTAGGATCTCTGTTAAATAATATAAATATTTAAAAAAATACTAAAAGCGGAATAAATTTTTATTGGTGACTTATCGGCAAACCCTGATTTAAATATAAAAACTGAATTTGAACTGTGGAAGATAAAATGAGCCAACTTAGAAAAATCAAGTACCAAATCTGATATTATAGAGATAATAATACGTAACAATATATTTAGCCAAACATTATAATTTAACTTCATATTTTCGCAACCATAACGTCGTCTACAGGAAAAAAAAATAACAGTTAACAAATTGCGTGATATCTACTATGATTGAAGATAGGCTGAACGGATCAGCAATACTTGATATTTACAAAGAAATACTACCTAAATACATCAATGAAGTAATCAATAGATTTTAAAGGCAGATAGTAAAGGTGAATGAAGATTAGTCAAAAACTAATTTTTCATGATTTTTTTTAAAAATATATTAATTACTAGTAAATTTATAATTTATAATTTTTCTAATCTCATTTGAGAGTTCTAGATCCACGCCCTAGCTGGTTTAACTGAATAATAATACGAGTTTTACGATAATAATCACTATACTATAGGTACTTATCTACTTTTTCTCCGTTATACTTAAGCACTGGCTATTACCTACAGTTTATCCATTCAACTTCGCTATGTGTGTTCGTATAGGCACATATCGTTGGTGATAATGGCGTGACACGATTCAGCAACGTCGTAAAAATACCAAACATATATTATACAATACGAAGCCATCGCAAGAAGCAAATAAAAACGTTCATATTATATTATAGTCGGTATGCACATAATAATATTCAATATAAAAAGTACAGGTATAATATAAGTGGGTATACAAAGATATTTTTCTCGCTGTTTAAATAATATCATTATGCACTGTATGCAAAGAAAAACAACGTCTATGTGTCACTTTAAAACTCTATAATAAAATTTAAACGCTTATAAAAAAAATAATAAAAATTGTGACTACGGATTTTCGATATTTGTATACGATAAATCATACAATTGATTTTTTTTTACCATTGTTTTTACTATTAAATTCATGAAAAGCAAAAAAAAAATTCTAGCAGCTATAGATAACTCCAAAAACGTCAGAATATTTCAAAAATTATATACAGTGTATTATTATTATCAGTATTCAGTAAAAATTTCAGATATTCACAATTATTTTTTACTAAATTACAACAAAATATAAAATCGATTTAAATATAGGTATGCCGCGTTGTTTCGTAAATATTCCAGTATTTTTGACAAGATTTCTAGTCGAAAAATCGTTTATAGACTGAAAAAATGGTACATACAAAAATATATTCCTCACTTCACTGAGAATGTTAAAAATATATTTGAAATTTAAAAAACTGTATTATATTATTGACCGCGACACGCAAACAGCTTTGAGAAAAGGTGAAAAAATTGAGAACATCAAAAGTACCATTTTTTTCATGTCCATCATATTGATGGTTAATAGAGAATCGGAAAATACAGATTGGATTTTATTGAGCATATAATATTATCATCTTATATATTTTACTTGTGTGTCCAAAATACGAATAGAGTATTATTTTGATCTTGATGAAACTTTGCACATTTGGCATTCAAAAAAAGTTCTAATACATTTTATCACGAAATTCAAATTGAATTTCTTTTATTAATTTCTGTTCTTAAAATAATTGAGCCCGGGAAATTCAGGGTAATTCAGCTAGTAACATAATATTTAATATTCCAGTAAAATCCGAAATTCGCGATCAAATGACGGAAAAGATAGCCGTACAAATATGTCGACATTTTTTGCGTGTTTATACGATCGGATACACGTGTATTATTTATATTAAAGTCGATTTACCGACTTTCCGTAACGTTAAATTATCTACATCATCCGTGTATATGGACGGTGAAAGTGATGTAAGTAATTGTAAACCGTCCGTCTTTTACGGATAGTTTTTTGTCCGCGCTGCAGTGTTCAGGCTCTTGGCCGAAGTTTGTTTCCGACGTTTTATTTCTCCGGGATTTAAGGTGAAAAATGAGGTGATTTATTGTTGGTTTTTTTTTCATTTTATAAGGTATACAAATACATTTCAGTACACACAATACTCGTATTCCTACGTTTTATTTAATTTAATATATTATACATCTATATTCCCCCCCCCCCCNCCCCCCCCCGGTACATTTTCCGTAGGTAGGCACAGCCCAATATTATATTGCGTATAAAAATAAAACATGTTATGCAACTATACTCGGGATGTTACTGATGAAACGGTTTACATTTTCCAACGGTTGGATGTTATTTCCGTCGACGGAATCCGAAGTGTTAATATTCCTCGTGACGGTAAACGAATAAAATATTATCGTTTATTTCTATATATTATTTTTATTACTATACGTAACGCGTTGAGGTACACACGAATCATCTGTATTATAGGTACGTGCGTCTTTCCTAAAAAAAAAAAAAATGTTTAGTTCGAGAGATTTGTCCCCTCCCCTACAGTTTGATAAGGCGTTCGAATAATCTTGACACGAGATTAGAACCGAGGGAAACGGTCGACATTATAGTGGATTCAGCCATTTTTCAATTTATTTATGGTAATTTTGAACTCAAGTGGAAAACGAAAACATATCACCACGTTAATAGTGAACAGTAAATAACAACGCAGCGTTCCGAAAAAAAAAAAAAAAACGATCGTGACGTACCTACATATATTTATAATTTTTAATAATAAAATATACGGACGCGATATTTATGTTTACGTAGAAGCGGTTCCGGCAAATTAAGTAGGTATTTTTATCAAACCTACATCGTTCCTCATGAACTATTATCGTACATTTAAATCGGCTACCCGATCTAAAAGTTCTAGATAGAAGACAGTATTTATCATTGGACCTTTGAAAAACGTTATTACGCGGCTCATAATATGAATTGAAACACACGTGACAATTTAATAACACAACTAGTTTTTTAGAGTTAAAATTATACTTTATTTGTAAGATAATAATCAAGGACTATAATAATAATTAGGGTCCGGATTTGTATGCAAAAAATATTGTTAAATATGTACATATTTATGCATACAAAATTTTAAAATTATGCAAATAATATACATAAAAAATATATTAAATGCATATAATTATGCATAAAAATACTTGGAAAATGTTATAAGATTATACATAAGTTAATATTATAAGGTATTGTTTATTTTTGAATGAGTACCAACATGAAGTAACAAAATGTGCTTTTAAATTATCAAGTAGAAAACTTCTACGATTTTCACGTATAGCATAACCTTGTACTTCGAAAAGCTTCTTTCCACGTCTGCTGACACAATGGGTGCATATTTGAAACTAGAAAATACCTTCAGATGACATTGTGACAACTCTGCAAGGTCTATATTATCGTTACTTATTTCTCCGTTTATAATTCCAGAAATTTGTTTTATATGTGATAAATCGGTACTTTTTGATAACAATTCCAATAGTTTAAGATTAGCAAATTCAATACTTTGAGTAAAATTTAAAATATTTTATTAAGTGTTTATAAAATATGAACATTTTATGTAATTATCCAGAAATATGCAATTATTATGCATGTTGATGCAAATATGCAAAAATATGCAAAAAAATAAATAAATAAATAAATAGTAGAATCTACGTATTATGAAATGTCGGCATGTGTAATCAGAATTATTTTAAGCTAAATGTAGAAGAATATTAATTTGCATATAAATCCGGGCTTTAATAATAATATAATAATATTAATTATCGTAAAAAATTATCCTTTACGAGCAGTAGCGTACCTACCACGGGGGACAAAGGGACTTTAACCAATTGGAACTTGTCAATAACAAAAAAAAAGATCTGATACTACTGATGGGTACGCCATTTTTGTAGGTGGAAAGGTAAAATGTATACATTTATTTAATTTATATTCAACGAAAAACGATTCTGAATAAAATTCATTTATTGAACGATATGTTTAACGTTTATTTCATAATATGAAAAGCTGTAACGGTTTTCATCAATATTTGATTTTGAACCCAATACAAAAAAGAGCTCATACTGGGGATAGGTACGGCTACTGTTTTATATAGATAGCTAGGAAATTAGGATACATAAAGTTATTTAATTTATACATGTTACAAACGATAATCCATTGCCAAAGAAAAACGATTTGGAGCCAAGTTCAGTTATACATGTTTTGCAGGGCCATAATATTTACGATTTTCTTCAAAATTTCATTTTAACTTCATAAAAAAAAAATACTACATTATAGACACAATTTTTATTATTTTTTTACCACTAACTACGACTGAAAATGAACCTCATGTCAAATTTTCAAGTATTTATATTTAATCTAACAATTTCATCCGCAGAGTACCTACCACATAAGAGTTACATAAAAATCTTGCGAAATTGAAAAAAAAAATAGCTTAAAAATATTTTAAAAAATTTACCAAATCTAGAAAAAGTAAATACAATTTTTCCCTCATAATTAAAAGGCTCTACGAATATTTTTAACTAAATTACATTAAAAAAAAAAACAACAAAATTAAAAATAAAAATTAATTATTTTTGTAAATTTTCCCGTTCATTCTGTCTTTTTCGATTTTGCTCAATTATTAAAAAAATAAAAAGAGAACCAAAAACGACTTCCTTGGTCACCAACTAAATTAAAAATTCAATAAAAAAGATATCTTGTTGTCAGGGATGGATTGGAACTTTAGACCGGCCCGAGAAAATCAATATGTAGCAGCCCATATTATTTGCTAGTCCTTTTTATTGGTACATAATATAGTCTGATAAAATATACATTGTTATATATAATTTATTTATATTTATATATTATATTAAATTATATTATACATAAACCTTTTTAACATATTTGAATAATGATGTTAATAATATATAATGAGAGTTTTTTTACAGAAATCTCTTTTTGAACTGCTTCAATAATTTTATCAGAATTTAATAATGTTAATTTCTGTTTTTAATACCCATTAAAATAAATGTTTTTAACTTAGTAGGTATCTGACTGTTGATTCCGAAGCTTTGTCTTTATATTTTTCAAAAATGAAAAAAACCTTTTACATCATAAGATTACTGGTGGAAAATTTATCCACAGATAAAAAAAAAAGACGTCCTAGGATAATAGAAATGGGTGCAGCCACTGTTATAGGTTACTTAATGTATACTTGTAAGCAACGATAAACTATTGCTAACGAAAAAACGATTCTGAGCGAGGTTCAGTTAATATTGATGCTTTTTAAAAAATATATTTGTCAGTGTCATATTATAGTAAAATAATTAAATAGGCATTATATATTTTCTTTAATAATTTTTG
Source organism: Cinara cedri (assembly GCA_902439185.1). NCBI lineage: Eukaryota > Metazoa > Arthropoda > Insecta > Hemiptera > Aphididae > Cinara > Cinara cedri. Next base: position 282,961 of record CABPRJ010001467.1, on the reverse strand, counting down.
TTTAATATTGATCCGATTTTCCCGGTTTTCCCATGTTTTTTCCCGGTTTTTCAAATTTGATGAGAAAACTCCCTACAAAAATATAAAATTGACCTCCGTAAAGTACTACTCCATACCGATTCCTTTCAGAAAAAGTGCTACACTTGAAAATTGGAGCAAGATTTCTGGTAGAAAAGTTGCCCACAGAAAAAACAAATATAAACATCTTTGTAAAACCGTAAACTTCCTCGCTCCACTCTGAATCTAAAACAATCTTATCAACTAGACACGCTCCCATTATTGAAAGCCATCGCCGTTATGCGCCTCCGGTCTCATTTTACGACGACGACGTAGCCGCTCAGAATAACCCATGCTATTATTATTATTATTATATCAACATATAATATTATTATGGAGATTGATTAAATTATATCAATTTACATTTATACTTATCAATATAAAAAAAAAAAAAAATAGTCGATAAAGTCGATAGTTATTATTGCAGCCGATTTTAGATTCCGAGCGCAGCGAAGGAGCTATTGATTTTACAAAGCTGTTTTTTTTTTAATTTTTCTTTTTGTTCTTTATTCTAGTCTGTGGACACGTTTTTTCTCAGTAAACTTGCTCCGATGTATCAATGTAATACCTTTTCTGAAAGTTCAAGTTGTCTAGATTGCACTTTAAATAGGTCATTTTTTGATTTTCGACGCCATTTATTAAGTAAAAACACTTAAATGGGAAAAACGTAGGAAAACGTAAAAACACGGACGACGTTTTCTACCAGAAAAAATGATTTAATCGAAAAATCACAAAATATCTTTTCTGTTACCTTTTTAATTTAATTTCTTACGGTATAATTGCTAAAACTTTTGAGCCACCTTTGAGATTTTAAAGAATTTTAATTTTTGGTAGTTTTCTTGCTGTAATTCGGTTATGAATTCGTGTAGAGACTTGAAACTTGGTAACAATACTTATACTGGACTTATGTAGACACGATAAAATTTCCAAAATCATCGAACGACTACTTTTCCTTTTTTTAAAAATCCTTTTTTGAAATAAAATTTAAAAGAAAATTGAAAAAAATAAAAATTACGACACTTCAAATTATGTATTACCGAACTGCGTTTGGAATTGTCTTTCGTCAAACAATGGTTTATTGTTTCTTACAGATATAAATGATATAACCTTATGCATCTGACCTTCCCAACTTCTCACCTACAATAGTGGCCACTCCTATCCCCAGCATCAGCTCTTTTTTTTTTTTTTTTTACCACAAAGTACGGCTTATAATGAACCTCCTGTTCAATTTTAAAGTATTTTTATTTAGTCTAACAAATTTATCCACAGAGTATTTACCAAATAAAAATTACTCACAAAATTAAAATGTTGAATGACTGAAGAATGACTCAAATGTTTTTTACAGTTTTACCATATCTAGAAAAAGCAAATATAAAATGTCTGTTTAAATTTCAAATTTCTAGAAATATTTTTATCTGAAAACAAAAAATAAAAAATTGAAAATTATAAAAGCATTATTTTCGTAAATTTCCAATTTTTCTAACGTTTTATCCCGATTTTACCAGGATATTATGAAAATCACTTGGAAATCAAAAATTGTCATTCCTAAAGTCCCGTTAATATTTCCTTTCAGAAATGGTGCCACACGTACATATCACAGCAAGATTTCTGGTAGAAATTTTTATCATAGTATAAAATAAAATAAATATCTTTGTAAAACCAATACATTCCTCGCTTCTTGCTACTAAACTCTTAATCTAAAAGGAAACAGAAACTTTATGAAATGTACCAAATGAGACAACTTTTACAGTAGATAGAAATAGTTGTAGGATTTATTGTGAGTCCAAGAGGCCGAATAAATTCAAATAATAATATTAACTATTATAATGTTAACGCGTTGACATATTTATAAATCGCTATTAACTGTAAGGCTGCAAAAATAATTTTTTTCTTCTAAAAAATATATAAGTTAACTGGTTTTTATAGTTAAGACGGTATAATGTAGATTAATCATAATTCATAATATATAGTTTTGGTCGTATTTTATAAACTTATAAAAAGTTATTGCATAAAAATAACAACAGAATTAAAATTTAACTACTGCGGAATATCTCAACGAAATTATTTTTGATGATAAACTTACTTATTAATTTTAACACTAAAAAATTACGGTTTCATCGAAATAAAATGTCAATTTAACAATAAAATAGTCATATTATTTTATGTAAAATTATGTGATAATCATCACACAGTTTCCTATTTTTGGCTAAAAAATTAATTATTAAAAAAAAAAAAAATGATGTATACATATATCTTAAATACATACAAATTAAGTGTACGACAGGTTTGCGTTTTAAAACTACACAACCAATTTTGATAAGATTTTGCTCATGTATGTAATTTAGTTCAACTTAAACAAAGGTTAGTTTTCATCACCATTAAGCAACCCATTTACCTTAAAATAAGGTTTTAGTACAAATATCGAATTATTTTTGTTGATTTACGATACGTTACCTTTGTAACAAAGATGAACAAAATAAACTTTTACAATATATAAAAAACGGACATACTTTAAACGTGGGTGAGTCACTGTTGTAGGTAAGAAATTGTGAAAGTAGAGGGGAAATTTATTGTATATCTGTACCCAACGGTTGACCATTGCTCAAGTACTCAAATAGCACCCAAATATACTCAAGTACCATCCCAGTCAGATTCTCTTTCAGAAAAATGATTCGACAAATGCAATAACTTTTATTCTATTCAATATTTTTGATTTAAATTGTTTTCAAATAATTATTATGTCTCAGCGCTACATAAATAGATGTTTAGATAATATTTGGTGGTTGAAACTTTTGCTAAAGTATGGTCTTTTATTTTCTACAATTTTTGAAAATTTGAATAATTTTCTATTCAATCATAACAATATTGTTTATCAACATAACTTACCATTATTGATTGATTGATACTACCTAATACCTATAATAAGATAATATTATAACATGATATTCACTCATGTAAAGGAAAATTCTTGTCATGTGCCCTGACTAATAACCGACTAAATATTGAAAATTATTCAAATTTTCAAAAAATTGTAGAAAATAAAAGAATATACTAGAAATATTTTTCAAATTTTTTTCTTATCAACACTGCAACGGCTTTATAATAGTTAAATTTGGCACACGCAGATATTTATCGTTTCGTTTTTGAATTATCGCATACATCTAAAAAAATTCAAAATTCTTATACACAATTTTTTGTGTTACTATAAAATACTGCAGTATTGCTACTTTTTTCATCTCCTTGGTTGTATACATTTCTAATGTGTTTACAATTTTGCTCAGTTTAACTCGAAATTCACCACAAACATGTACGATTTTATGATAAATACTACGTTTTTGAAATATTTCAAAAATGTCTAATTACGTGATAACAATACAACCAACAATTATATAATATGATTACGCAATGGTTTACAATCTCTTGATTCATGGCATCCTAATCAACAAGAATCAAAAACTGCGTCGTCTTGCCATTAAAGTATAAACAGTACATAGAAATTCTAGTTTTTAAACTGTAGATTTTAGAAGAAAAATATAAGCTACTTTCGTTTTATTAAAAAAATGAACGATTTGCACGATGGATGAGCCACTGAGGTGAGGTATAGTTGAGAAGTGGGAAAGATATAGAGGTGAAATTTAATGTATATCTGTACGCATGCAACGATTAAACATTGCTAACGCAAAACGATTCTGGGGGGAATTTAGTTATACACGTTTTAAAAGGCCATAATATTTACGATTTGAAAATAATAAATTTCGTACATTTTCCAGGTTTTCCTACGCTTTTTCTCGATTTTTCCCATTTATTAGGAAAATTTCTGGGGATATCAAGAAATGGCTTTCTTAAAGTACCACCCTAGACCAATTTTCTTTTAAAAATTCTAAACTTGAAAATCGAATCAAAATTTATAACAGAAAAGTTGTTCATAGATAAAAAAAAATAAACATTATTGTAAAACCAATGCATTACTTGGTCCATTCAGAATCTAACATTCAGTACTTACACAGACAAATAATAATTAAACATTTTATTTAAACTGTAGAGCTAAATATATTTTTTTCTTTTGCCCATGGTTATCGTTAATTAAGTTTTTGGAATTTGTTTTTTACATTTATCCATTAATAAAATATTATCGATTATTATAATACGTATAAACGACAATCATTTCCATTATTATTATCACTATAATAATATTTTTTTTTATTTTGTAAAAAAATAATAATAACTCGTCTATACTTATAATAGGTACATGAAAAAAAAATCAAATTAATGACTCATCTTTTTTGTGTCTTCATAATGTATTTTTAAATAATACGTAATTATAATCATGAAGATTTTATAATTTATTTCACACAAAAAAAAAAACACCTAAAAATTAAATAACACCAAATAAATTTCGGTGTTGAAATATTTGATTTCCGCAATATGTTAATGAGTTATACCAATTTTAAGTTTGGATCGAAAAAGAGTAGTGGACCATCATTTAAAACTCGGGGTTATATAGTGTTTTTGTAAGGTGATTGAAGTAGTTAAATTTTAGTTGAATTTCATATTTATTTCACCATGATGTTGTAGGAGAAAGGTATTTTTTTAGCTTTTTTTCCCCTGTAAACCTCGAAATGAAGCTAAAAGAATAACATTTTATATATGTATCAAAGATGTGCTTTTTGAGATTTTAACCTTTCAACCCCTCCTCCCCAACCACTTTTATGAGCAAATTTTTATGTTTTCACAGGAGATACCGGGTTTTAAATACATCTAAAAACTCATTAAAGTAAGCAACGGGGTTGAAATTTGTATAATATATAAATAGCATATGGTTTTCATGAAAATGCATTTACAAGGTTAAAACTTCCAAACCCTGTCCATACCATTTATCTATATGTTAGCAAAAACCTTGAGAAGCGTTTCACCTATTTTGATTAAACATTTTTTGTTCTATTCCCTATTATTACCGGAAGGTTATAGAACTACATTTTATACCTGAAAAGGGGAAATAAGGGTACTATACCACAAAATAGAGCGAAGAAGCCGCGCTTAATGGATGTCTATACTGAATACAAATAACAAATAAATACAGAATTAATTTAATTAAATACATAAAATAATATTATTAATATGCATGCAATACTTAAACTATTTAGATTAATTATACACATAAGATGAAATGTTTTAACAACAATAAGTCGGCTGAGGAAAATTTGATTCTAATGACAAAGCTCAGCTGCGCACGGCCGTTTTTAATCAGTTTTTTTTTTTCAATGGTGCTATTCTGATCCTGGTGATATACATTATTGAAGAAATAGCTGTATAAAATATAATGCACAAATTATTATGTTATTTAAAAAATAATAATAAGGTTGTGTACAATAATATTGTATTTTCGTGTTTTTACCATTTGAAATGACGGTGTCACTAATGTAAATAAAATATTATACACGTTTATGGCCCTCGAGTCATCATAATAATATTGTTATTACGGTTACATTCACATCGTTTCAATACAATTTTCCCGGTCAAATCTAACACCTAATGATGGATCGCATTTACAATTCAATAGAAAACAAAAACCGAAAAACCTTAAACTAAAACGGTATATAGATACTAGGTGTGTACAGTGATCCATTAGATAAGGTTTACACTCGATATTTCAAAAAGTATTAACTTATTTGTTTTTAATAATTTTTTAAATCAGTAACTCTGAAATATTACATTACCGTTATTGTATACAGTACTATACACTTTTTACCTTAATACCGTCTAAACGCGTACCGTACCCACTAAAATTAGTATTTTTATCATAACAGTAATTCATCAAAGTGCAAAACAACGCGAATTTTGTTATGCTAAATATTCGCCCGCGTGTAGCGACGTTCGGTTCGTTTCGTGCCACTGATAATATGACAGCTGAAATTGCAGGTAAAGCATCATACTGTTCGTTAAAATATGTATATCCTGATATATTATATACCTACCATGTGAAAAACAAAAACCTCCGGTCAAAGGTGTATATGTATGCATTTAGTTGTCATTAGACGAGTGAAATTATTAATTTCACCCCGTGACTGTGTGAGCAATATGAATTTTGATACTAATTATGTACTAATTATGATAAGAATTATGAAAATAAAATTGAATTTACGCATATTATTATCAATGTGTCACTCACACATAGATTTTTATATTTATATAAATATGCAAGGTGTCCCATGAGGATTCGACAAATACAATAACTTTTGTTGTATTTGTATCAATATTTTTGATAAATTTTCTTTAAAACAATTAGTATGACTATGCGCTACAGCTTACATATGAGCTACAACTAGAGCTTAAATATGAACATTTTTTTTTTTTTTAGGGAGAAGAGGACTTAAAATAAAGCTTATAATAAAACGTTTTTAATTTTATTATAATTTTTTTAAAAAATTCAAAATAGTAATTTTGTAAAATAAATTTTTAGAAAATTTTTACTGATCGAAACTTTTGTTATAGTATGATATTTTATTTTCTACGGTTTTTGAAAGTTTGAATAATTTTCTTTTCAATCATAACAATATTGTTTATCAATATAATTTACCAGTATTGATTGATTGATAGTACCTAATACCTATAATATGATAATATTATAGCATAATATTAACTCATAGAACGGAAAATTCTTGTCATGTGCCCTGACTAATAACTGATTAAATATTGTAAATGCACATTTACGAAAACTTCAAAAAATCGTAGAAAATAAAAGACCATACTTTAACAAAAATATCAACCACCAAAAATTTTCTAAAAAACTATATTACAAAATGTTTATTTTGGATTTTTTTAAATATATTATAGTAAAATTAAAAGTTTTTTATTTTAAGTCCCCCTCCGAACGAATTTGAAATTTAAAATAGTTGTTCGTCTAATACTCTAAATGTGCTATAATAAAGTGCTTTAACAAATATTACGTTTAAGTAGATTAATTAACAATGATAATTCATAGCCAATACGTATTAACAATCAAGTTAATCATTTCTAAAATAATCGGCAAATCGGTACATAAACGTATATTACCATAAAAGGTATTATTTATTTATTTGTATGTATTACCATAGTAACACGAATGAAATAAAAACAAATTTATGGTTAGTAACATGGGTGAAAAAAAAAAGTCGTCCTAGGATATTAAAGACGGGTGCAGTCACTGTTATAGGTAATTTAATGTATTTCTGTAAGCAGCAATAGACCATTGCTTACGAAAAAAACTATTCTGAGCGCAGTTCAGTTGGTAGTAATGCTTTGTCAACAATATATATTATGTTAAAATAATTAAATAGGCATTATATATTTTCTTTAACAATATTTGATTAATAGTGTACCGATTTTCCTGTTTTTTCTCGATTTTCCCCATTAATTGGGAAAATCGAAAAACTATCCCCTTAAAGTACCTTCCCAGTTAGATTTCTTTTCAGAAAAAGTACTGTCATTCTAAATCGAAGTGTAATTACTGGTAGAAAAGTTGTACACAGAAAAAAAAGGCCATAATAATTTTTTACTAATACTTACATTTCGTACATTTCCCGTTTTTACGACATTTTATCATGGTTTTTCCAGGATATTATGAAAACCGCTTGGAAAATCAAAAAATAACCTCGGCCGCTGTAGCTTTTGTCCTTGTGGTTTCACTTTTGCCAGTTCATTTGTCTTAATTGTAGTCATTGTACCTACGTCTGTGTTTGTCTAACACAACTAGTTTAAACTATCAAAATAAAAATTACGGATTTTCATTAGATAATTCTAGATTTCACCACTATATTTCAGACACAACTAGTTCTAACTAAACAAAAATAAGTTAAATCTAGTTTTACTGATGAAGGTTTCAGTTAATTCTAGTTTTAACTAGTTAAAACTAGAATTGACTAAAGGGATTTGTGTAAAGTAGTTTTAACGGATTTTGGGTTTTAATTGTAATATATATACTTATTATATTATTTTCCTAAACAGTTTCGATTTGTGTTGCCAAACGTTCAAAATATAATTATGTACCCAGGTATTTTAAAAAGAAATCACAAAACTTTAGAATGGTCCATAAACTAGATTTGATATCTACTTAAGTATGCCTAGTTATTTTTATTATTTGTTTATTTAATCCTATAGAATAGAATTGATAGGATTGGTTAAATGATTAATGTTTTTTCTCCATCTACCAATTTCGTCTATAATTCTTTTAAGCTCTGGATATTAATATAATATTATTATTTTTATTTCACAGTATATTTCAGTATCTTCCAACATTATAACTTCATGACGACTTTTCATATAGAGTTGTATTTAGAATATATTGGCCCCTAGGCTATCCTATGGCGCGTTCCCTACTATGGTTATCATGACATATATTTAATCCCGATATTGAATCTTTACTTTTTTTTTGCTTATAAGGTTGCGGGCCCATAGGATACAACATATGAAGCCTGTGCTTAAATCTGGACCTGCCTTCCTGTATTTTCATCAATTCTTCCTTCGATTACTGTTGTTATCCAAACGTTGTTCCACATTATAAATGTTTAGTCCACGTCTTTCTTCTTTCTCTGAGCGTGTCTAATGTCTATCTTGCAAAAACTTTTTTATTCCTTATTCATTATTTCCATAAGGTTCTCAGAGCTCATCCCCAGTATCACATTTTAAAGACTCTAGTTTAGCTTTATCAGTTTTAATGAGCTCAATCTAAATAATATAATATTATTAACGTAAGCATGGTTCCAATATTTTGTATTGAAAACAAAAAAAAGACTTGCGTGGTAGTAGTTCGTGTTTTTGGGACTTATTATTGCTGAGAGTTTGGATCGCGTTAAAATCTATCATTTAAGATACAAATCGTACGGAAAACGTACACGCTACGCGTTCGGATCACACTGAAAACTTTACTTAATGCGTTCAAATAGGTGCGTATAGTTTGTTACGAAAATTTATGGCGGATCAACAATTACCGAAATAATAATAACAATTATTCATTAATTTCTGCAGTCAGTCATTTTATCTTAGTTACCAGGGGTGCAATAACGAACGTCTGTTGGAAACTCGACGGTCATCACGGTGTCAACCTCTTCCGAGATTCAATGCAGTATATAATGATATATTATAGTCACTAGGTAATATCGTTTATCATCATAAAATTCGAAACAATTGTAATCCTACTACTCTATTGGACTGTCCGGGTCAAACATTCGAAACTGAATTCGTCATTACCATAATTTGTCTTTATAGATAATATTATTATAATATAAATTGTGCAATTATAGACATGGTTGCATTTAAAACAGACAAAAACATAAACATAAAAAACTAAAAAGCGGAACATTTTCGCAGCATAGTAGACGACTGTTGTAAATGGGTACTACTACTGAATAGTTCGTGAGATATGGAATACATAGGGTAATTTCATTCGAATTTAGTCAATAACCAACTGTTTATACAAGGTATTTTGAAATAGTCGATGTGATAATATATGATTTTTCTTTTACTATTGCAGACGTGGTAAGTACGAATTTAACGAAACGAGACGACACGCGAAGTCTAAATAAATGCATATAAAATACGCGATAAATATAAAATGTTCCGATGTATTTTTTTTTTTTATATTCTGTCTTTCATCTCTGCATGATGGACAAAAGCAACAATTCTAATGTAATATTTTTCGTTCGGCCTGGATGCTAAAATATAGTAGTTTTTTATTTCTGAAACTAAATTGTACAAGTATTGTATACGTATTTACATCACAATATTAATATTCATAATCCGTTGATATTGTTTTCGTAGAATTTTTTTTTTTTAAATCACTGCAGCTTTATTACACTCGAAATGACATAACGAAAAAGTGGACATTGAAAACGAAATAAATTGTTGTAAATGGTATAAAATAAAAGGAAGATTTATCTTTTTTTTCTTTTGAAGAAGTAAAGTTGTTTAGTTTTTCTTCGCAATAAAATAATATTATATAAGAAGGGGAAAAAAATGTCCAACACAAAAGAAATTCATTTGCGTATTTTTCATAAATACAAGTATAATACGTATCTTTCTCGTACGCTGCTGTTAAATTTGTGTATGACTCGAATGTTCAAAATAATATTATACTATATAAAACTTCTCTTTTTATATTATTCAATTTTCCACAGAACATTTTTAAAACCAATTTGTCGTGTACTTTCTATTGTATTACCCGAAACGAAACACGTTACATGTGTAAATATAACCTAATCTTGTTTTTTTTAATCAAACTAATTATTTACATCCAACTTACTAAAATTAATATTATACAAATCGTAAACAATACTATATATCGGTCAAAAAAAAAAGCTAGGCACACTTCGATCTATAAGTAGATCATTGTTATAGATGGATAATTTGGGAAGTAAAGTAGGTAATTTAATTTATATACTAGCTGCAACGTTGCAAATGAAAAATTATTCTGATTGGAGTAGTATTACTAATTATTATTTTTTTTTTAAAAAAAAAAAAGGAATCTGGATGGTGAATATTATTTAAGATATCGATAAATTGTTTCAGATAAAACACCATCGTGATTCTTTGAGGTACAACGTGGAAAAATCAAAACCATTTTTACTAACCGTAAAAGTGAAGGGTAGGGTTAGATTATTTTCGAAAATAAAAAACAAATACATCTTTGTAAAACTAATATCTTCTTCGTAATATTCAGAAGTTAAAATTGTATAATGTCTCGGTGTGATATTACTTAATATTCAGTAAATGAAATACTCGTATAAGCCGATTTAAGACATTTGGAATCAGTACTGTAATGACATTTAATTTTACCATATTTATTCATTAATTTAAAAAGCATAATGTGAAACCGATATCATTGTTCTTCTTATTCTTCTTCAGCTTTTCAGTCCATCAGGAGGCATTATTTTCGTAAGAAAAAGAGATCCTTTTAATATTAGCATTGGTATGAGTAATCGATTTGCCATTTGGTATCAACACCAATTATTTTAATGATTTTATAATTTTATAAATAATAGTAAAAAAAAATATATTAGTGCAGCAGTACTGCTAAAGTTAATTTTCTATTTTAATTGTCTGTTTATTTTTATTTTATTTTATTTTTTAGTTTTATAGGGTGCTATGTATCATTATTACTATTCTTTACTTATTTATTCGTGTTTTTATAATATATATACACATCTTTTTTTCTAGACATTTCTATATTTAAATTTTCATTATTTCATTGTATATTCTTACTATTGATCAAGTTTAGTTATAAATTGGTTTACGTTCATCATTCAAAGATTTTTTTTTTTTTTATAGTTTTTAATTAAATATGTGTATTATGAACGAAAACTAAATAAATTATTATTATTATTTAATTTGCAACTCTGCATTATATCTTGGACCGTATATAATTCTCAGCACCTTCTTTCAAAGTTATTTAGAGATTTACCATCTCATTTGGTTAATGACAATTTTTCGCTCACGTATGTGACTATATTGGTCGTAGATAGCTGTGGTACAGTAGTGTCTTTAAGTTGCGTAACAGTAGTTTTGATTTAAGTAGTTTCATTAGGCTGTTTATAGCATCGGTTACCGCAAGCATTCGATCGTTAATTTCTTCGTGCATGTCATTGCTGCTACTTATGTTAACACCTAGGTATTTAAATACTTCCACTTTTTTTTGAAATTATAATCATCTACTATCATATGGTATATGTCAGGGCTTCTTCTTAATATCATTAAATTCTACTTGTTTTCAAAAGTTTAGACTTAGTATTTATGACTTTATCACTCGTCTTTCCAATTACGACAATGTCATCTGAGTACGCCAATATTACTTGTTCCCCACATAATTCCATTTTCGACCACTCTATACTTCTCTCGTTACTTGTTTAATGCTAGATTAAATAGAATAAGTGATAAAGTATCACTGATTTTACCTAATTTTACCTCAAAGATTGCAGCCATTTCTTGCAGGAAATGAAATTTACATACAGTTTTATTGTGACATCTTTTTGTAAGACTTACATACTTTTTAGAGATGTCTGGTACTTCCAATACTTTCCATAGTTTATCCTTATAAATGCTGGCATAGGCTTGTTGTAGTCTATAAATATGAGATGCAATTCTTTATCAAATTTATAAAACTTGCTATTATCTGCCTGAGGGTAAAAATCCAGCGTTAATTTGCCTTTTCTTGACTATTTTACCAACGTATGGATTAGTCTTTTCTTATGAATATTGATTCATAGAATAAAAAACAACGTATCTACGTTATTATTACATCATTAAAATTTTAATATTTGATCAAATATTCCGAGTATTATAACAATATTATGTTTTATTAACTTCGATATATTTTTCTAAAAATATCGACTAAAATTAAAATTTAATATACCAATATAAAAATAATTGTAAACAACGAAATATTATTTATGCGAAATATTCCAAAATTATAATTTATTATTAAAAATAATAATGTACTATATTGTACACTATATCAACAAAATTAAAACCGGATACTCATAATATTATTATCGACAGAAGAATTTGCGCGTAAACAAAAATGTATCATAATAAACTCGAAAATGGCTTAAGGTAGTATGTATATATATTATATAAATATAGAAATTAATTTTTTCATATCTCAAACCGTTCATGGAGTACATTGACTTGATTCTATAAAATCACAATTTTTGTATTTTTTCATAAGTAGGTATTAAAAACAAATAATAATATTGGCTATAATGATTTTATGTAATTACCATAGAACTTTTTCTATCAATTATAATAATCATAATACAAATATAATTATTACCAGACACTCAAGTTAAAAATACAACTGTTGAACGACTTCTAATTGTTGTGATGACAAGTCAAAATATAGAACAAATTATAAACGTTCCACAACTTGAGCGATCAATAGGCGAAAAACAAGCTGCAGGCATGTGTAATGCATTACAAGAATGGGAATTATTTGTTATTATTCAAGTTTTGTGTTGTGATACAACTGTTTCCAATACAGAACGCTTAAATGGAGCATGTATTTTAATAGAACAGAGTTAGGTAAAGATCTATTTCTAGATCTAAGATCTAAAAGATCTAATTAAACATTCTCGTGGAAATTATCGTGAATTTTTAGAACTAGTACTTATTTTTATTGATGGTGATTCGGAAAATAAAATTAAAATTCATCCTCCTGGAGCTATGCATCAATCGCGGTGGATGGCATGAGCAATTTATTGCTTAAAAATATTTTTTTATAGAAGTCAATACAACATTAATGATTTTACGAAAAAAGCAATCGGAGAGATTTGTGTGTTCATTATTCAATTTTATGTTAAAGCTTGGTTTAATTGCCCCCTGCCGAATAAATCTCCAAATCCAGACACAATTTCTAAAAAAAAAAATGTAATAATTTATAAAATAAAATATAAACAATTAATTTTACTTTTTTACAGAAACAAATATTGACGCATTTATTTCACAGGGTAGCTTAAAATTATTTTCTTGATTTAATATTGATAACAAATTCTTAAAAAATGATCCAACATCCTGGGAATTTAATACAAGCTTTATTAATGGAAAACAAATTATTAATTCACTTAAAAAAGTAAATGATACTGCAGAAAGAGCAGTTAAACTGATGGAAGAATACAATGTAATGTTAATATTAAACTAAGATCAAAAACAATTTATATTAGAATTTGTGCAAGAACTTTGGAAAATTTATCTAGATTGTAAAAAAATTATACTATTGTATCTACATTTATCTCGTATAATATATTAGTATTATATTACAGTGTATATATATTTTTTTTTAATGATAAAATGTATTTTATAAAAAAACAAATATAATTTTAAATAGATTTATGTAACATTATAAACATAATTAACCAATATTATTTATTATTAATACCTACCTATAAAAAAAAAACAAACATTTTGATTTTATAGAATCAAATCAATGTACTTCATGAACGGTATGATATATGAAAAAAGTAATTTATATAAAAGTTATAGGAAATTTAAATTACTTTGAAATACTTAAGAAAAAGAATGTCGATATTTCTAACAGGTAACGAAATGTTTACGGAAATGTTGACAATTTTCGTAAATTATGAAAAATGTATCATATTCAAACTTTAAGTTCAATTCGGCACAGGTTAAGTTTATCTGATTCACCTAAAGATTTTTGTAGTTCATTTTTATACATATATACAGCATATAGAGGGTGAGACCAGAAATATTTTAAAATTGAAAATTATGGAACACCCTAATATATATATATATATATATAAATGAGTTAATAGATTCGGTGTATATTCTAGTTGATATAAACCTAAAAGCCAGACAAAATTGTAGGAACTATGTTAATCGATAAAATTCTACCTCTCGATATCAAGTTTGAAATTATTTCTAAGACACGGATTTTTATGTAATGAAAGTCAAAATATGTAACTTATGATATTATTTTTAGCAAAATATGTAATAAAAACATGAAATATTTAAAGTAAAAATATATATTTTAAATTAATTTTTAATTAAAAAGTATTGTGTATAATATCGGTTAATTAAATTAAATTAGATTCAAATTAAATTGGATTTAGGTCTTATTTTTTTTTTATTTTATTTATTCGTCTTCAAGGAAACAATGTATATTTGGAGATTATCAAATTTAAATGTATAGTGATTAGATCTCAAAATTGATTTGTAGCGACTGAAGGAACATTCAACGTCGACTAAGGATAATAGGGAATATTTCATACTTGATAATATATGCAGATGGTAAAAATTCAATATTCAATGATGTGTTTTCATTTTTATTCAAAAGAATATGTTTAATAGCTTTTAATATAATGATGGTTTAGTGTCAATATTTCTGTGAATTTTAATAGGTTATACTTACATATGAATATACAACATGTTTACCAAATATGTACTTCTGGTAAAATACTTAAAAATATGTATTTATACATCAAAATATGTGTGAATATGTAAAATAAAAAAGTCTTATTTTATTTAGGGTGTTATGAAACATGCTTATTTTTAATCAGAATTAAGAAATGTGCATTCGTTAAAATTATGTATTTACATACAAATACGTGCCCTAGTTATATCATTGGTATCAGTGACGAATCTAGGGAGAGGTAGTAGGGGCAATCACTCGCTAATTCTCAATTATACTCTGAGCTATATTATACTCTTATTATGCGTCTTAAAAACATTTTAAAAATCGCCCCCCATTATCTTGATCTAAATCTGCTCCTTTTTAGTATATATTTATTGATATCAATTTATTTTTTGTATAATATGTATATATAAACGAATTTCAGGTTATTTTTATTAAAAAAATATGAGAACGGCCTTACATAAATAATAGGCTTATGCACCTATAACTTGTTTTTCTAACTTAGATGCATCTACATTTTTAACGAACGCTGCAAAGTATATTATGAAAACTATATAGTGTTTTATTGCAATTTGTAGGTTCTTTCCGAACTTTCTTACTGTTGAACATAATAAAGCTGATTTCGTAAAACTTGGCCTTTTAAAATCTTTAGCGTATATAATTCGGTATAGCCATTGATCCGAAGAGTAGAAAACAATGTCAAAAGAATACTGATTTATTGCCATAATAATGCACCGTATTTTAATCGATTCGAAATATTATTAATTACAAACCTTTTAGATTGTACTCTGCGAAATTCCGAATTCGGCACAATATTCCTGTCACTGCACGTAATCGATAGTACCCCCTTGAAGCCCCCCAAAAATATTCAAGTCAAAATTACTAACTTATGGACTATACAATATACCTATATTAGACTATATGAAATAATGATACAAACTTGTCAAACATAATGAAAATAAAAATTCACCGCATGAAAAACTGGGCCAGGTATTAATGAAAGTAGACAAAAATGAAAAGTAAAAACTAAATCACATGGGTTTTGAAATAGATTAAGATTGCAATGTATTGTACAGATAATGTTATCTGTCTCATCAAGTTATCGTGTAAATACATTTCTTACGTTTCTTTTTTGAACTTTTAAATATTTGTGGTGACAGGTAAGGGATATTTTACGATGCTTAAAATAAAAATAAGTTATATATTTACTACAAAATCATTCAACTAAAACAAATAGTTTTATAGTTTATTTTTATTGTTTTCTAGAATTCTATACGCATAACCGTCTTATTAGTGTTAATTAGTATGAAAACTTCATTACATTATCAGAAATAAAATCAATTTTTTTTAAAGTATACAACTTATGACTGCATAATTTGTACAATTTTATTTTTAACTAAAGGAATTATTTGAAATTTTAGAATGGCATCTGTAAATATTTTTTGATGAGAATTATCCCAATTATTATAAAAATCACTATGGATATAAAAAATGAATTTCTGTAACAATGGCTATATATTAAAAGGAACAAAATCAATCCCTTATTGTTTTCCATTGGAGCCATATATCTGATAGAAAACAGTTTGCAAAAATTAAAAATAATAAAATCGGTAACGCCATGGCAAAAATTTGCCACTTTACTTATAATTTTCTTTCTGGTTTTTCCCAATTATTTTGAAAACCCTTTAAAAAATCAAAAAATTACCTCCCAGTAAAAAAAGTTCTGCACATGATATTTCAGACGAAGATTTTTAATAGAAAAGTTGTTCAGATAAAATAAATAAAATAAAAACATCATAATAAAACCAATAATTCTCTTGTCGTGCTCTGATCTAACAATATATTTTATTGCACGTATGTTATATTATTTCAAATTTATAACAAACAAAAAATTTAATTATTTTAACTATTTAAATTTTAAAAAAAAAACGAAATTCGTATTAAGTATTGTATACATATCATATTAAATAAAACAGTGTTTAAACAATTATAAAATACACTTTTTAATGATTTTAAGTTCTACAGTATTTTTGGACTATTGTTTCATATTCTGGTCCATTGTGCATGGGTAAAACACGTTTTGTACATGAGAATTTTAAAATGTAAAATACATAAGGTAAATTAGTTTAAATCAATTAAATATGGATTCTAAGTGAAACACGGTAAACCGATAAGATTGTAGGAATCATCTCTTCGTGTAGCTAAGGTAAATCCAAAAATCAACAAAAATAAACCTGATATATTATCATTTGTAACCAGATTTTTTTTAAAATTGTTGGGAATCTAGAAAAATGTTTCAAATACAACATCCTTGGGTGGTGAAAACTCCTCATTTTTTTTAAGAGAGGACGATATAAACCATTTGTAGTATTTTGAAGTTTTTGCGGGCCAAATATTTTCCGAGAAAAAAATACAGCTTAATAAAATCCATATAGATTCGTCACAACACTCGGAATCTAAAATTAAATAGAAATAATATAACTGAATGCATGTGACCTTTTTTGTAGATTTATAACCAATCGAAATATAGGTTCCGAAAATTAACACGAACCATTCAATACGAAAATGTGTACACATTCTACATGTATGTATTTTATAGTTGTACCAATATCATTAATTTATGTATTAATATTATGTACTTTAGAAGTCATTTGATATACTTTAGCGTAATTCGTCTCAATGCAATACACTATACACCACAACACATTCGAAACCAAATAATATTGTTTTTACTACCATATTAGAGAAAATCCGGTAATACTTAAGATTTCGACAGTATAATATACAATAGGCAGCTAATAAAACGATAATTTATACGCGTTTAATGGACTATATTATTGTGTAAGCTGCTTTTATAAAGCATGTATACGGTACCTCGTAAAATATCCGTAAACGACCGAATAATAATTGCCCCCCTTCTGAAAAGGCCGATATACCTATCTATAGACAAGAGAACGGGATATCCTTTCGGAGTGCTGATGACGTATATTATTATAAATAAAAACCGTGGATTGATACGTTCCTCCGTCGGATAACATAATATTGTAATCGAGTAAATCTGTTTACAGACACATTAACCATATAAAAACGGAAATCGGCTCGAAATTGTCCACCGTAGGAATGCTATAATAATTGGATATTATATTATAGTTTAAATATACATAGCGGACAACTTTTGTAGTATTTTCACCGAAAAATAACATTATTTTCCACAGCGAAATAATATTATAAAATAAAAGGTACAGGTTTCAGTTGAGCAAAATATTATAATTAAGACGTTCTGATATAGCATCCGTGGATTATGGTAAACTTCCCAAGGGCCGTTTTTAGATAAATTTCATAAGGAAAATGGCAAATATATTATAATACTTGATAAAGATAACTTTCTTTTCGAAATTAGGGCTTGAGAATTTTACAGATAATAGATATTTTGTGGTATAAATATAGAAAATCATACGGACACGTGCCTTAGACTGCCACAATTTAAAATTTGTGATTTTAGTGTTAAGACTTCAGATCGATAGCTGTCATAAATAATTGCCGAGTTTTAAAATCAAACAATATTAAAAACTTAGCATTTGACACATATTGTACACAATATGTGTAATTTGTACACAATAATTGTGCACAAAATTATGATTGGTAAGCTCAGGAATATTCGTGTTACCGACCCATTTCTATCATGGCTTCATTCCAATCTGACAGATCACACCCAAATGTTAAAAATCAGTAATTCAATTTCTTACCTAGTCTCGATATCATCTAGATTACTTTAGGGAGGACAGTTGTCACCATTATTTTGCTTAATATTTATCAATGATGTTGGAATATTTTTAGATATTTCAAAATGTATTCAAATTTTTTGTCATCGTCGCCGATCGTTAATTGATCTAAAATATATAATTAACAATGATGATATTATTCAAGTGGACCAAGTTCGTGACTATTGGGAGTGATTATTTTCCGAATATCTTAATTTTAACTAGAGGGTAAATCACTTATCATTAGTTTGTACACCAGATTCCAAAATACCACGATTTTCTTCAAGATCTCCTATAAGATTACTAAAGATTTCCAAACAATTTTAAATTGATATCCACAAGTGATTTACCCTCGGGTTTCAATTCACATATTAATTATATTTATACTAAAGCTCTAAGAGTATTTGGGTTTTTAAAAAGAAATTGCGCTGAATTCAAAAATACAAATTGTTTCGTTGCACTTTACTGTGCATTGGTTAGGTCTATTTTAAAATCTGAGTCTGTGGTTAAGAATCCGTCTCAATCTGGGCTAATCATAATATTTGAGAAATGACAAAGGCGGTTCATTTATATGTTTGACTATAGAATGGATTTTTTTATAAATGCCTACTTCTGATAATGCTAATCAAATCGATTTAGTATCGTTAACCGTTCATCGGAAATATTCAGACGTTATTTTTGTGTACAAACTAATAAACGGGGTAATAGATTGTCCCGAGTTGTTATCTGAAGTTGGTTTTAAAGTTCCTGCTTTAGATTCCAAAATTAAATCTTCGTTTCATGTTTCGTTTAGTTCCAGAAATTACGTAATTAATTGTCCAATGTGCCGTTCACTTAAGTCGTGTAACGAACTAACTAATATTGATTTTTATTTTCATTCAATTACCATATTGAGGTCGAATATAATAAATTAATTATACGTATGATATAAAATTGTATTTATGTGGATTATTGTTAAGATACTGTTAAACAATTCTCTTTAAATTTAACCCTTACGAATATTAATTATTATAAATAAATAAAACTATTCAATGTAGGAGCAGATCTAATTTTGAAAGTAAATTTTCTCAAATCTGCAGTTTTTGAACTATAATGGTCTAGTATACCGAGTCTAACGATAAAAACTAAAAAGAGTATCACTAAAAAAAATAGTACTCAATACTTATTACTTGTTAGAATAATGATATAAGATACAATTGTGTATCATAAAGATACAGCCTAACAAGAACCCTCCTATGCCAGGAACAAAACGTCTTCATCACCGCCCACCCTCGAAACTATTTTGTAAAGGTTGACCACTCTTCAACCTATTATAATTAATATTATACTATTCTATAATAATATCATATCGTATTATTTGTGTCCTGTCTATAGGAGCAAAGTGGCCGCGGCCCTGTTGAATAAACACCTGCAGATCAATGGCATAAGCGCCTTGGGAGCGTTATCCACATCAGATGCGGTCAAGGATGTGGACGTGGAAACGGACCCGGACTCGGGTGCTTTCCGCCCGACAGCTTCCAGTAACAAAATGAAAAGAGAGCGCAAGGCGGCCCGCACTCTGGGCATCATCATGTCCGCATTTCTAGCGTGTTGGCTACCTTTTTTCATATGGTAAACACTCGTCGCTATGCAATATTATATTATCCTGATTCTATTAAAAATAATATTATTACTAATAGCGTTATAGTGATGAATAAAAGTACAAAACACCCGAGAGCAGTAGAGCCGCGTGACTAGAGTCGAAATTGTACCCAACTATTTTGTATAATAGAAATATTTTTTACAGAACAAAAAACAACTATTTAGTTGTTTTTGTTTTTTGTACTTATTTAGGTACTTTGATAACTTAATACTTCTTATATAGGTACTATTATACTAGATACTCCTGAAAAAAATAGAGAAATTTAGTCATAAAAATGGTAGGAAGGGGAACCTAAAAATACACATACTTAATACAAACGCCATGCATTTATAAAATTTCATTTCATTTAGAGAATCTGTAAAATACAAAAAATCATCCTAAACTCTGCGAGCTTACAAAATTAAATTTAGCCAAACTTTTTATAACTTCAATCGTCTTACAAAATAACTCAAATTATCGAGCTCATTTAGTACACAACGTACATTCATAATAAAAAAAAAAAATATTTAATTTTTTTCCATGTTAGTGCTCATCTATAGTTCTTTTAAATTATATTATATTCGCATCGGTCATAAAATGTAAACTTTAGCTTCTATAAGTACTATAATTAAAGTTAAACTACCGATTAATCGTGTAGCACCTACTATTTATTTTACGTAGGTACCTACTCTCTAGATAACACTGTTGCCGTTAACATTAATATATACTGACCCCGTGTATACATGTTATCTATATTTTCAAAACAAGTCAACCGAATAACGGGGAACGTGAGCGACATTTTTTCACTGGGTTTTTTATTATTATTTATTTAACTAAATATCTTGGCATTGTGTTGAAAAACAAAAATATACAAAAAAAAAACGGACATATACTTCGCACTATGCGTGCAGACACTGTTGTTGGTGAAGTAGGATATAAAGGAGAAATTAATTTGTAGCTGTAAGCAACGATAAACCATTGTATCTAAAAACGATTCTGAGCGGAGTTCAGTTCATAGTGATGCTTTGTCAACAATATATATGTCATATTATAGTCAAATAATTAAATAAGCATTATATATTTTCTTAAATAATATATGTTTAATATTGTACCAATTTTCCTGTTTTTCCATGTTTTTTTCCGGTTTTTTACATTTTTTGGAAAAAATCGAAAAATTATCTTCCTAAAGTACCACCCAGTCAGATTTTTTTTTAAGAAAAAGTGCTATCATAGTAATTTGGAACAAAATTGCTGATAGAAAAGTTGTCTACAGAAAAAAAAATCACAATATTTTACTAATATGAGTACTAATACTTCGTACATTTTCCCGTTTTTCTCATTTTTTTTTTGCTGTTTTTCACATTTGATCAGAAAACTCTTAAGAAAATCTAAAAATGACCTTAAACTATCACTTTAAGAAAATTTTCTTTCAGAAAAAAATCTACATCGTATACATTAGAGTAAGCTTTTTGGTAAAAAAGTGTTTTCATAAAAAAAAAATAATAATAAAAAAACATCTTTGTAAAACCACTAAATTCTACACTCAGAATCTAAAAAATACATGAATCTGTTTTACTAAAGTTAAGCACACAAAAAATAATTATAATAAATCAAATAGAACAGCTAAATCTAAATATGTTAAAAATTAATTCGTTATCTATAATATTTTAACATTGATACAAGATAGACTAATATAATATAACAGTTTTTACCGTAGTGACGCAGTCAATTATTTTTATAGTCAAATATGTATTACACATCCTCGACAAATGCGATTATTTTAAAAAAAAATTAAAGTTTCTACACGACAGCGTGATATACGTGACGTGACACTTCTTCAAAGTGCTGTTCCAACAGCGAATGAAAGCAAAACATATTATTATTATAAAAATATTATCCGTCATTGAATTTTCTGACGACTATCGCGATCCCATAATAATATATTATACCGTTTCCTTCAAAAACTATTATCTCCGAACCGTATAGATACATATATGTGTATTATGGGTAAGATACGACGCGAGGTAAATATTTTGTGTACATTCATAATGAGTAATGACTCGTCAGATACTATCAGATGATACGACTACCGCGTGTAAATATTAATATGTACGAGTATAGGTAGGTATTTATAATACGCGTTTACATTTTTCATAACTAAATGATTATTCAACCGTGTACGTGAAACGATGTTGTGTGAATATTATCAAGACCCCCTTGATATTTTTTAATACACTTAAGTATACGGTAGATCCCCCTCATTTTAAACGTATACAAAGTCATTAAATGTTTCGCAGGTGTGCATAATTATAATATTTTCGTCGTACATACACGTTTTAAATATTATTATAACATGAATGACACTACATACAGTTAACTGTATTTTTGTTTTAGATTTGGAGCAGAGCGAAGGATCTATTGGTTTTACTATGATATGTATATTTTTTTTTCTGTCTGTAAACAACTTTTTGAACAGAGAACTTGCTACAATTGAAATAAATAACTAAAGACCTTTTTATAGCATTTAGCAATTCAGAATCTAATTGGTGCATCGATTAAGTCATTTTATGATAAACTTGATTTTTTTATAATAATTTGGAAAAAATTGATAAAATTAAAACTGACAAATTTTTAGCGTTATGATTTCATTATTTAAATTTTTCTAAGCTATTTATAGGCATTTTATGTTTTCGAGTTTTTATTTAGTAAGTAAAATATGGATTTTTCATCAGAAATGCTTGAAAAGTTAACAGGAAGTTCATTATAACTTATAAATTAAATTTCGTGGTATAAAAGACATCCTAAGATAATAGAGTCGGGTGCAGCCACTGTTATAGGCAATTTAATGTATATCCGTAAGCAACAATAAACCATTTCTAACAATAAAACGATTCTGAACTCAATTCAGTTGATAGTGATGCTTTGTCAACAATATATATTTTATATTAGGGTACAATAATTAAATAGGCTTTATATATTTTCTTTAATAATATTTGTTAACATTGTACCGATTTTCCTTTTTTTCCTGTGTTTTTCCTGGTTTTCCCATATTTTTTCCAGTTTTTCACATTGGCTAGGAAAACTCTTGAGGAAATCGAAAAATGACCTCTTTAAATTATCTCCCCAGTCAGGTTTCCTTTTAGAAAAAGTACTATCATTGTATTGTAAATCGGAGCAAAATGCCGGTAGAAAAGTTGTCTACGGAAAAACAAATCGTAATATAATCGTAAATGGTTTTTATACATTTTTCCCCGTTTTTCATGATATATCCTATTTATTGGGAAAACCAAAAAATTACTTCCCCAAGTTATCGTAAAAAATTTCTTTTTAAAAAATAAGCGACACTTGATACATTGGAACAAGAATTTTGGTAAAAAAATTTGCACAACAAACCAAGGGAATTTTGTGATTAAAATAGCCCAAGTAAGCGATGGATTGGGTCTCTTAGGTGCACCCAAAATGCATTTGCTTTTTTTCCTTGTTTAGGTAAAAGGGGAAAAAAATGCAAATAATTTTTTTTTTTGAAACACAGGTTCGAATTCACGAACTCTAAGATGGAATTATGTATGTATAATATTCAAATACAACAAACATGCTTTAGAGAAGACGATATTTAGTTATTTAACATAACATATAATATTTGCATAATATCAGAACTTTAAAAAAATATAATTTCGAAACTTTTAAATCGGCAATATATATATTTTTAAAAAAAAAATTGATTAGTGAATCACTGTGTATATTATTGACAAAACTACATTGTCAACCAAACTCCGCTTAAAATCGTTTTTTTGTTAGCAATGGTTTATCTTTAAGTAGATATATACCTTAAATTCCTGTCCATATCTTACCTTCCCTACTTCCCACCTGCAACAGTAGCTGCACCCGTCCTTATTATCCTAGAACAGCTTTTTAAATATTACATTTTATGAAAAACTAGTATCGACTCGTGCGAAAAATTTGCATTCAAACATCAATTTATAACTTTGATTTTTAAGCAAATAATATATTGATAGTTCTAAATTTAAAATTCTTTTTAGAATTTTAGAAGAAAAGAGAAGAATTTTATCTTTAATATGTTACCTAATTTATTGATTTTGGTTAAGTACAAAGGAAAAAAAGGAGTTGTCACAAAAACTCACCTTTTTGAAATAATATGTAAAATTTGTCAATTTGTTCAAACGATGTTCACACAAATTAACGTAGTGACTAAAATGTACGGAAGCGTAGAATGGCCAATCCAAATATTGTTTTAACTTCTAACTTTCTAACTTTTACTCTTTCATCCCGACGTTTATATTTTATTGAAACAACCTTTTGGCTTTTGTTTATTATTTTATCAAACGTTCATACTTTAAACTACAAAACACTTGTCACATAAATTATCGAACTATGTACTGTAATATATACACTATATATAGCTATCGATTATGTTGATGTACTCGCCTGTAAAACAATCATTGAGAACTCACTGCCTGTATTTGAACGAAAGGTACTTAGGGAAATATATTATGGCTCATGTAAAGACATAAATACAGGGGAATAGAGAAAAAATCCGGGATTATGATGGTGAGATAGGATTAAGGAATATATGGAAAAAGTAAAGCCCAGAGTGAATTAAGGGAACTTGAAATTTAAAAGGTAAAGCTGAACGCAATAAATTGTGGAGAACGGTATGGTATTTAAGGCCAAAGCCACACTAGAAGTAAAACAACTGTATAGTATATTGTATATGTGTAATGTGTATACTCACAAAACAAATCGCATTGATCTTATATAAAATAACACAGATACATACAAAATATTATGACAAATCGATAAATATTATGATTAAACATTGTAATAATAACATTTGAAATAATATATTTTCCATTTTCCTAGCATAATTTTACCCCGCCGATAAGATTATCCAGCTACACCGAAACTAAGGAAAATCCAACCCGTTTCGCCACCCCGGAACTTTTCGGGTCCTTTGCGATTCTACCCGGCAAAACTGACCTGAGTTTCGCCAACGACGATATTTTTATATCATTACCGACTCTGAACCCTCAAAGTAGGTCAGTGTTGTATAATATATATTAGAGCGGTCCTTATTTTTACAATAGATTCTACAATTAAAGTGATATACAATATTTCGTTAAGTGATATATTTCTTAAGTTAAGGTCTAAAAAAACGAAACTACCCTTTTTGGTTTTTTTTCGAGGCATAGGAAGGGGGTAAAGAGTCATAATCAAATTTTTCCAAAATTACTTCCTAATAACAATGAAAAAATTGAGGGGGACCTACATCAAAAGTATCAAAAAAATTTTTTTTTCTATAAATAAGGACCATCCTAATATATGTTATATACAGAGTAATCAATTTATCGTAAGATACTCATTATCTCGAAATGTATTAACTTTTTTCAGAATTTTTTTCATAAAACATTAAAGAAACAAGCAGTTCTACAATATTACATTTATGTTATTTTTTGACACCTTTTTTTGGGGGGGGGGGTAAGACCACTATCTACTTTTAATTTTCAAATGACAACCAATATTAAAAATGCTATTAATAGATGGGGTACTAGCTAAAATATATGTTGGTGTTGAAATTTTTGATTTCCGTCTATCCGTTGACGGGAAGAGCATCATTTGTGTGGCGGTACAGCACGTAACGTTTTAACACTCTGAGATAATGAAATATTTCCAGTATTAACTTCAGAGTGCCACAGCGTTCCCTCCATTTCCATACCCCTTTCTCTGTGTCGAATTGTCCCACAAACTACGGTCGCAATAACCCTATCTATCATATTATGCACATGGCTAATGAACAACCAACCTTTTTATCATAACCACTTTGTATTATTTATCATTATTTTTCTGTTAACTAAAAATTATACTTATATGTAATATGTAATTGGGCTTGCCCGTAATGTTTTAAATAAATAAACAATGAGTGCTTTACAATATATTGATCACCCTGTGGTGAATAATATTTTTTACAAAATGGCTATTTTGAAAATTGTCTAAAGTGAATAAATAAAAAGCTATTTTTTTTGTGTATTTAGGGGATGAAAATAAAATTGTAAGGTTTATCTAAATCGGTGTCCCCCTCGAAGACAAACTTCGATTGAAAAAAAAAATCGAAAAAAATTGAATACAAACAACGCTAGAAAAATCGGTCGAACATAATGTGACACTATATATGTACATTGTAAACTTAAAGATCGAAAACAGGTAATGATTGAAGGACCAGATCAGGTTGAAGTACCGATCACCCCTTTTCTAACCAAAGTGCGATATGTGTGAGCAACCCAAACTGCACATCATCGCATTCACACGACATTTACGTCGACGTCCACAACCGACAGCAGTACAGCCGTCTTATTCTCGAGGAAACAACCGCCCTGAGGTCGGGTAAATGTGATTCCGTACCTATTAGAGGGTTCACAACGAGTGGGATAACAACTTAATAATAAATATATAAAATGTATTATATACCTATACCGAATATACATATTATAACCCGAATCGAGCTGAAAATGGTCGGGCGTAGCCCTCTTCGTGTGCTGCTCAACTAGACGGCTGAGCGGCCGGCACACGCGATAGACAATGGTCGGTGGTGGGCTTACGCTGGTTTGTTTGGCACCAATCCCGACCTCGGGCAGGTTTATGGGACACATCAACGACGAATCGAATAACACGACGAACGGGCGCAGTGCCGAGGAGTTAAGGATGAAGGTTATCGAATTTGAGCCAAATAAAGAAAATAATACGTAAACGGTTGGTTGTTAATAGAGAGAATTACGATTTTATTTGATTTTCAATAATGAAACAATATTGACGGCGAGGAACACAAAATAAAAATAATAAAATATCACGGTGGAAAAATGTTTACAAAGTCGCCGCGCTGACGGCGAGCGGGAGAAAATTAAAGATAATAAGTAAGGCAACGGTGGCCTTGGAACAAAAAATGTTACATAGGTAACTTAAATTTAAAAAAATAACCAATAGCAATAATAATACACGGCGCCCGATTAGGATTTGCATATTGTAATCTTTGAGCGGGGAACCGTTAATTTATTGCGGTCGCGGCCGCGCTGGGCTATGCCGACGTCAGTAGTGAGATGAACTTTGGTCACGATGACAGTAGGCTGACAATTATGTATAACTATATATTATATATAGTACTTGTATTAAACAACACAAAATTAATTCCGGTGTTCTCGCACAATATTGGACGCACGACTCGGAAGAGTCCGTCAACAATCAGTCATCACACTGCCCGGTCCCCGTTCGAAGAAAAATTGATTTTCTCCGGATGCCGAACTGGTTTCCGGAAAGCACCAGATCGGACACTGACTCGCACAGTCGTGGCCACACTCCGCGGGGTAGTTCCGGACTCACGGATGAAATGAATATTCAGGCACGTTAACAGTTGGATCGGTCGAATATATCTGTTATCCCGGAAGACGCTTACAAACCCGCCGTTTAAGGGTGATAACTGCAGATGACGTATTATACTATATACGCGTTTCATAATATCCAGGATAATCACTGACGGGAATTTAATATTAATGTAGTATATCCGACAGGAATTTGATTTTAAAAACAACAAAAGACGCGTGGACATAATTCGCACGTGGATGGACCACTTTTAAGTAGATGAGAAGTTCAGAAAGTAGAGGGGAAATGTAAAGTATTAATAGTATTGCTTGCCAACAATATATATGTCATATTATGGTAAAATAATTACATAATATGCATTATATATTTTCTTTAATAATATTTGTTTATTATTGTACCTAATTTTCTGTTTTCCCACGTTTTTTGCCGGGTTTTCCCATGTTTTTTCTCAGTTTTTTTCATTTATTGGAAAAATTGTTCACAAAAAAAAAAAAAAAAAATGCCTAAAAATGTTTTTTTCTGATTTTAAAATTCTTATAAGAAAAAAAATACTAAAATATACTCAATTTTATTTTTGAAACAAAATGCCTTGGCTTTTTCCCTGTTATCTACCCGACGTGGTTTTGCAAAAAATAGTTTTTGAAACTCGGGTTTGAACTCGCGACCTAGGTTGAAAACAAGTACCTACATACCGCCAATAAATCACGAAAGACATTATTGAGTTATTTTACATAACACATATTATACCATCTATATAATATTAGAACGTCAAAGAGCTAAATCAGTCCGCTCAATTCTGACTTCACCATCGGCAATATACATGATATGTTCAAAACAAAAAAGAACTGATACTGGGGATGGGAGCAGCCACTGATTTAGATGAGAAGTCGGGAAGGTAGGATACATAAGATTATTTCATTTATATCTTTAAGCAACGATAAACCGTTGCTTGACGAAAGACTCTCTAATGTACAATCTAGACAACTTGAGCTTTCAGAAAAAGTGCTACACTGATACATCGTAGAATACATATTTTTTTCCAGCTTATTGGTCTATAAATGCTTGAAAAATTCAATCACTTAAAACCCCCTTTAATCATAGTCCTAAGCCTAATGTTATGAGTTACAAATGTATGTGTCACTTTAGACTTAAACAGTGGAATTTTTATATTAACGTGGTCTCGGGGACTCGAATTCGGTGTGTTTTACTTATTATTAAAGATCACGGTAACATTTCTAACACTAAACACATTTAGTGAAATAAAAAGACATAAGTAAAAAAATAAAGTAATGGGTGAAGGGTAGAATAATATGGTGTGGTATATGATATGTGGTATTGAATGATATTATTACTGCGTAGTATGTATAATACTAATGCACGGATGTTTATCCGTTGATTATATGTGTGTATATCGTTTCATGTGTATGTGTGTGTTTATTATACGGTCATCATCGTGACATATACATTTACATACTAATACAGAGACGTATTATATTTAATATTCACCGGCAGCTACCTATCGCACAAGATTACTTTCTTTATTCATTTATTTGCAACTACCTAATTTTTTTTTTACTTAATGTTCTACTACGAGAATATAGAAATAATCACTTACCTCGGTACACTGCTTGAAGTTCGCAAGAAATTTGTTGCTCAAAATGTAGGGAGCAGGTATAAGGATGCGTAGTTTTCGATGAATTTTTACAATAAACACAAGTAGGTTTTCTAGTTATTTAGCCACCAGGTCAACTATGTCAATAAAAATTTATATGGCTATACTCGGACGTCGGGTCGCTAATAAATGACGACTTCTAGGAGAATCGTCCGTTTAGTGTAACGAATCGCTGGCCGACGTATTGTTGTATAATCATTTTGCTTAGAAGTATTTACTACAATACAAAATGTACATGCAGTCGTTTATCTTGAGTGACAACCACTGACCTCGTATGTTAAAGCTATGCTCAAGACAGTCAAGCGTCATATATTGTGTATATATTTATAATAGGTTATGGGAGAAAAAATAATAGACACGTTTAAATGTATGATAGAAAACAAGGTGACAATAAGTACAACTACCAGGTTCGAGGAGATGTGAATTAACCAAATACAGCGGCCCACCCATAGTATCTGAAACTGTCGTATAGGTTTGGAAAGATTTTGGTTGAGCAAAAAAAAAGTGCTTCCGCTTGGCGAACCCAGAGAAGTGAAGATTCGATGGAAAAGATTACACGAGACGCGTCTTTGTGCCTTCCGCGGTCTCCATCCTAGCGGCTCCCTTACGATCGCCGCAGTGGCTACACGGGGCGCCAGTGTGTGGACAATGCGCGTAATTAATTGTGAAATAAATTATGGCGTACTTATGTGGCGACACTGATATTTTTGGTAATAGATCTGCTAATTGTACTAACTGCGTCACTTTACTTGTTTATTTTACAAATATTTAATGTATTACACACGATCAAAACAGTACAACCAATATTATGCACAGTTAGGTATATGATTATAACATGTCATATTTTCACTCAGTGCATGTGCATCTCCTCCACACCTATGTCGTAGTTCTCGATTGTTATTGGCAATTTCAATGTTGATCGATGAAAAGTAGAGAACTACGATAAAAGTTGAAGTAAAGAAATATTTGAGCGCATAAATAACTGTGATGATACCTATATATTTTACCATAGTACATGTTACTATTATTATTATTATAATATCGTATTTCGACGTATCAAATAATCTAATGAACGGTCCGTAGGTACATGATGAGCTCGCTGCTAGAAGGCGCCTACTGGATGCCCAGATGGATCACGGTGCTCGTGTTCTGGGTGGGCTACTTCAACTCGGCCTTAAACCCGCTCATCTACGCGTACTTCAACCGCGAATTCCGGGTGGCGTTCCAGAAGACCCTGCAGAGTTGCTGGCCCAGGTCACCGCCATGGTGCCCACCGTGTTTGCGGGGCCGCCGCAGGTACGACCATTCACGCAACGACACGGCCACGCCGACAGCGGCTTTCGGCGGCCCACACAATGCCTACAACCACAGCAACGTGTCCGAGGTACACTATATGAACAACCCGGCCAACATAGCGCTGCTCCAGAACAACGGCGGTGGTGGACTCGGTGGAGTCGGTGGCAGCTGTCGCACCGAACAGAACGTACTGTGAACCCATTCAGAACGAGCATAATATTATAGCCGTTTATTGTAAACCCTCCTTCCCGTGTCGTTCGTGTAACTGTACGCTACAGAACGGTACCTCGGGCAACGTAAACGGGAGGTTTTATGTGTTATTTATTTTTATCTATCTTCCCCGGAAAAAAAAATTACCTCCCCGACGAACGCATCAAGTCCTTTTCAGACTGTGCTCGAAATCCGACTCCATTTCCAAACTTTTGTAAAATACAGTATAATAATATTCCGGTTCCTTATCGTTTCGAAACTGGATATCAGATGGTTTTCAGTCCGTTTTACGTTTTTTATTAGCTGAATGTTTTTGATTCGCCGTACTGGTATAGATTTAGTTGTACAACGACGAACAATTTTTCCTATAGACAGGAACGTGACGACCATAATCCGTTCAATTACAATTGAACGAGTAAGTAAAAGTATTTAATTTACCTAACATCACGTTTTCCTTTTTTTGATATTCTGTTAGGACCCATGGCAAAATATGGTAATTAAATTGATAGTGCTGCCGACAATTGATGGTAGTCGATTTTTTTTATAAAAATTTTAATATCAAATTTTTAGTAATTTTAGTAAAAAATTATGTAGAACAAATCTAGTTACTGGTCCATACAAATGTTTTCAATATATATTTATTTTACTATAATATGACTTATACATATATTGTCAAAAAAGCAATACTATTAACCGAGCTCCACTTAGAATCGTTTTTCATTAACAATAGTTAATATTTGCTTACAGATATATACTAAATTCTCCTCTAAATTCTACCTTACTAACTACTCACTACAACTGGGGTCCACCCATCGTGAACATTTTTATTTATCGTTTATTTTATGAGTAAGAAAGTTGTTATTTCCGTATAGTTTTCTTAAAAATTACGAACAACTGGGAAAAACAAAAAATATGGCAAAGTGTTCGGCATATAAACATTTGTTATTGTTATTCGGTTAGAAATAATTATAAAGACCTGTAGTTTTCATAAAATATTTATATTGGCGTTATATAGACGTGGTAAAATGTTCGAAACATTCCAACTATTTTTAGGCTATTTATAGATATTTGATATTTTTGTGATTTTGTATGTTTTTTTATTTCGTAGGAATCTGCTATTAAAATTATATGAGATAAGAAAAATGCTTTAAAATTGAACGCAATGTACATTATAAGTTGTATTTAGTGATCCAAAAAACAAATTTTAATTTTATATTAATTGTTTTTTTCATGAGCGTCTTAAAAACAAATTTTGAAAAACCTTAAAAATTGCGACATTTCAAAATGTGTCTTACCGAACTTCGTTCCGAATTGTTTTCTGTTTCGGTGATTAAAATATTGATGTATTATTTTATTTCCTAAATCCTAGATCATATTTAGTCTCGTCAATTTGTTCAACGGCTTTTTCTATATTATTAACATTATTGTATTCGCTCTTGCGCGTTTGTGTGCGTGTGTGCTCCGATCAGGGTAAACGATTTTAACGAAATTATCGCCAATTAATAACTTATATAATTTTATCATCTCTCAGATTTCATGAAACGACAAATTGGATTTTGACGTAGGTACTTAGTGTTACAATAATTGTAATAAGTTTGCATTCAATACAGTTTCATCCGGGGGGAAAATTCTGGTCGTCATTTTTTTTTTTTTAACCGGGTTTATAAATTTATAATATATTATTCCAATAAATTTTGAATTGCGAGTTCTCCTGTATCTGTATTGTCTAATATTTGATCTAGTAATTATAAAGCGATTGTTAATGTTAACATAATATTGAGAATATCGTTGTGATAAATTAGTAAACGAAAAAGCCGATAGTATTTTCAGTACATTGTTTATTGTATTATAATATTATTGTACTGTACATTATATTTAATACTCTATATTCACATTTTTTTCGAACTAAAACACTAGTAGAATTAATATTACATTAGTAAAAATCTTCTTTTAACAATTACACGACTGGAGGACCTTTTTTTTTACCCAATTATAGCAATGACAAAGGAGGTAGTAATATTTGAAAAATATTCACTAACTAAATATGGCACTGTTTATATGTGTAGTTTATTTATTACTAGTTATAATTATACTGAACTAATTTTTAAAAAATATGTGTTATTTGTTTAACTGTTGTTATGCTGACTAATATATCATTTTGTTGAAATATGTATTTATTGTTAAAATGAATGGAAATATTTTTAGTTGTTAATTGCCTATCCACAACTGTTAACAAATTACGCTACAGTTGACCGAGTGAACATTTTCTTTATTTCTTTTTAACGTCCAACTAAATATTTTTACAACGTGGATCTCATAAATTATAATTTTTACCAACCTTAACGGACGCAGTGGCGTATATTACAAACCATTATGCCGTTTCAGTTCATTTTGAACATTGATTGTAATTAAAAATTTTATTTATTTACATTAAATTTTGTATCTAAATGACGCTCTTATAAATACTATAAACTGTACCTGTGTGGCTTTGTCCCAAAATTGTATTTTATAAAACTGACTTCTTAATAACGAAAAAAAATGTATTTCTCATATGCGACAAATCCTTACTATCTTTACGGAATAACTTACTGTATTTTTCGTTTTGATTATTTCCATTCATCTTGCCGTTACATCCGATAAGAAAACGTAATAATACTTTTAAAAACTACAGATTTTGTATTAAGGACGAAAGTTATTGAACTGTTCAATTACTTAAGTACTCATAATAGTCTTATTAAGAAGTTACGATCTGAAATTTGAATTAAAATAGGATTTTTTTTTTCATCGTGTTTAATCAGTCCAGTACAGAAACAAATAATCAATGCAAGGAAAAAAAAACTTTTAACTCTGTAAATTAGTTTTTTCATATTCACAAATATATAAAATACTTAACTACCTATGAAATCAGAATAACTCTCCGTTTTTATAGCATTGTATTCTATATGATTGAATTTATTTTTACAATTCATTCAAGTGTAACTGTGAAAAAAAACTGTAAATAGATTCATTCAATCTCTTGTAATAAACTATTAAATTTTACAAAATGTTTGTATATTCACGTAACTATTGGTACTTTCAATAATATATTGTTATTTACTTTCGAAATCTAAATTAATGTTACGATTTACTTTTTTTTTTATTATTATTAACACATGTTGAAACACATTGTATACAAGATACGATTAAAATACATTAATATTATATAATATTTGGTGATATTATCAATAACCTAAATATACCTTAACAAAATATTATATTATTGTAGTTTACTGAAATGTATAGTTCATTAGTTTATAATAATATTAATATTATGATACAGACCGGTGGAGTATGATTGTGCGCAGTCCTTATCGGCGGTACCCTTTTAAGCGTACGATTGCGCGCGGTACATCATTTTTATTTCCATGCAACGTTGCCAATTAATCTATACCAGCGGTTCTTAACCTGTGGTTCGCAGCCACCTAGGGGTCCACGATACTCATATCGAGAATTAGCGGCAGCCTTAACTCAATATATATATCAATAAGTAACATGAGAGCATTATTACAATATTGTTGAATTATTATTTATTTTTTTCATATATAATATACAGAGTGATCGGAATTTTATGTTACAGCAATTTTCTCCTGTAAATATTCAAAACAGAGAAAAATGTTTAATATGAAAGTTTCTTCATTTATAAACACCTAAAATAATTTTTAAATTTGTTTTTATTTTACTGAATTTTTTTGAGTCGGTTTTGAGTGTTAACATTTGAAATTCAAATGGGAACCTATATTACATAAATAAATAGAGTAATATTTTAAATAAATTTTGGTGCTGACATGTATGATTTCCATCAACCCGTTGACGAGTTATTCAACTTTTTAGTTTTTGCAGGAGGAGAGTGGTTGCTTGTGTAGTGGCATGGCACGACGCGCGGCGTTTGAATATTAAAATTTGGGTTATGATAACATGAGATGTTTTGTCAAAAAAAAAGGTATTCGAAAAAATATTGGTAAGGGGTCCGCGATTTCTAAAAATCTTCCATCGGGGATCCTTGATCTACAAAAGGTTAAGAACCACTGATATATACTATTATACCGTATACACGGTATCTGCCTAAACAATATATGACCAACAAACTTTTATATTGGATTTATAAGAGTTATCTTGAAGACTAGCACTATTCCAGGTTATTTATTACTTATTATTGTCAATAGCAAACTTTTATCAATATTATTGTGACATTATAGACACGAATATACTATAATCGCGCATAATGTATGCATATTATACGTATATACCTACTTACAGTCGTATTCATGTTTCGGTTTTATTTCAGTTAGTTTTTTTTACAGTGAAACATATTGCTCTAAAATATAAAAATAAATTTGTTTTATAAGTTCGGAGAGAGGAAAGGATTTATTGGTGCACAAGAGCCACAAATTTCGATGCATAAGACAGCAGGCTGATAGGTACATAAGGATACAACACGATTGCACAAGATTTTAAATGCAATGTTGCCATAACGTATTATATATACGAACCCCAGTGTGCGATATAATATTCAAATTAATGAAATAAATTATTATTTTTACACATTTTTAGATGGCCATGGTTATGAACATTGATAATAATTTTTTGTGGCTAAATGTAGTTTTCACGCAGAACGCAGTTTGCAGTATATAATATTATAGTAATATATTTATTTATACATGGCAACGTTGTATTTAAAATCTTACGCAATCGTGTATGTATTTCGATGGCTATTAAAATATATACAATTGCGCAAATTTTGCTCAATCGTTCTTCGCCGATATATAAGATGGAGGTGCTGTAAAAAAAATAGTGCACAGTTACACTAACAACAAATAATAAATCAGTTTTCGAAAATACTGGTGACCAAAACCATCCTATGGATACGGTTCAAAAAATCGATAGGTAAATTGTATGGAAATATTGCAAACGAAAAGCTACTAATTACTATATCTACCGGCCGATAAAATTAAAAATGTTTTAATTTTTTGCTGTTTGTATTTATTTAAATATATATATATAACGATTTTGGCAACGTCGATTCCAATATCGCACCCAATCGTATGTTTTTGAAGCAAAATTATGTTCTTTGTTATTCCGACACCGCGCGCAATCGTACTGCACCTATATTATTATAAAGTTATCTCATATCCATCAGTGTTTATACAAATGTATTAAAAAATAATATTCGTTAATAGGAGGTTATACCCACATTTACTGTCAGTCTCGCTAATGAAAAACTAAGAAAAATTACGTTACTAACCTATAAAACATAAAGGGGAAAGCGTTTTTGAAAAAAAAACGTTAATTTTTATCTAGAATATTATCAAACAAAAAAATTATAGTCATATTGATTATTTTTTTTATATACACACCTAACGTATGTATCTACTATCTATACGTACTTAATGTATTTGTTTGGCAATTTTTAAACAGAGAGTAGCAGATTACCCTCGAAATATTCTCCTCTTTAAATTATGATATTGTTATTTATGTTTGAAATTCAATATTGACATAAAGGCTATAATGTATGCTGCAGTAACGCAATTTCATTATATTACCCATTAGTTAGACTGAAATCGTTCATACGGTTCTCTTAATGAAACATTATTTCTTTCATTATTATTAAATAATTTCACTATCATTCAATATGACTTTCGAATTTAAAATATGTTAATTTATGCTATCCATGGTTTTATAATATGTAAATGTATAATTACACTATAATTTTGCTAAGAATTTACATAATATTTTATATATTATACATCTTTAAAATAGTTGGAGTAAAGGTGTGTAAACAACAAAAACATTGGAATCATTTGTAATGCTATCTATAAAATGAATCCTTCAAATGTCATTGTAATATTATTATTCCTTTATACAATTCGAAAAAACTATAAGAATACGAACAATATTCATAACATCCATAATTATTCCAAAATCAGAATTTTGTCAATTGTGCAGTCTTATCCTATATAATATGTATACATTATTATAATAATAATAATATAATTTATTGTTTTCTAATACTTTAGAATTATTATAAATTTGAAATAATTAGATTAAATAACCTATATAAATAGATAATATATTAAGATATAAATTCGCGTAAATATGTACTATACATGAATGTATTTTATACCTAACGCATATTTCGTTGAAATGTAATAAAAGAGTGACATATGACTACATTATTTCTTGTATTTTTAAATATTATTGTGGAATGTGTATATGTAAACCAGAAGTTAAGGTAGGAAAAGTTTCAAGGAGAGAGAAAGGCTATGACAAAATATATATGCCAACAAATTGAGTGCGTTTCCAAAAACTAACTAAACCCAACCCGATTTTCAGGAGTCAAGGCTTGCAATTATTTTTCTCCCATGCATTACGATTCGTCCATAAAAATAAATGGCAAAAAGGTTTAAAAATAAGAGTTAGGTTCGGTTAAGTTTTCTTAGGTTTGGTTAAACTCTATCCCTAAAATATAAGCTATATGACCAACTGAAAATGCCGTGGAAACAATAATTAGAAAAAGCGAAAAAATAAGAATAAATTCATGGCGCAAACAACTTGTATTTTAAAAAAATAGATTATATCATAACCATTATATATAGTATATACTATTACTTATATTATGTATTGGTCATGAATAATTGAGAAATCGAAAAAATCATTATACTTCAGCCCGGCTCAAGGGGTAGACGATATAGGCCCACACCTAAGACTATATTTTTTTGGAGCGGCATTTAAAATGTGTACATTTATAAATAATTTTTAAAGATTAAAATTCCTAGTACCTATAATTATACTAAATTGTGTGTAGTAAAATAAAAGGAACTTATAAATTATTTTGTTTAATTAAATATGTTATAACTTATAACAAATTTTAAAATAAATATTATAAAATATAAAATTAGATTAGTGCAGGGGTCGGCAACCTGCGGCTCGCGAGCCACATGCAGCTCTTTCGGTCTAATGTTGCGGCTCTCCAGCTGCACACACAAAAATTAATATTTTAGTTCAAAAACAATATTTTATAATATAAAAAAAAAAGTATATTATTTTTGTTGTTTTTGGAAATATGAAATAACACATCACAAAAATAATTTGACAGTGCCCGCATGGAGTACAGTCTATAGTTGTAAAATGTTTATTATAGAGTCTAATATAATCGCGACGCTATCTACAACTAATTGGTCATACGCCGTCACGCCAAGACATGCAAAGCCAATGCTCCCATTGATGTATTCCCCTATTATTAAAAACTGTTTTTTTTTTTTATCATAAATTTATTATATTATTATAATTAATTTCATTATTATTATGTCTATTAAAATTTAAAAATAAAATTATATTTAAATACTTAAGAAAACTTTTAGTGGCTCTTTAAAATCTGGAAAATTGCGTACATTATAACTTTTGGCTCTTCCGTCAAAAAAGGTTGCCGACCCCTGGGTTAGTGTGATCGAACAAATATAAACGTGTGTACTACGCTGTGTCGTTCATGAACATTCGTTCATTTTAAACGGATCACTCAAATGAACAAATTAATTCAGATTTATTAACTGAAAACGATTTGTTCCATATCTCGTTTAACTTGTTATTATCTTCATTTTAATTATTGAATCATGAGTAACCACGAGTCATAATCGTATACCTTCCTACGAAGCTACGACAATACAACCGAATACCGATAAGAGAATTAGATAATACTGATAATAAATATTTGTGTGACCGAGAAAATTATATTTTCCTCGCACGCACGACTTTAAACGAGTTGCCACCTCAGAGGTGGCACGATCGTGTAGCGGACAGTTTCACAAAGGAGCAACTCACCCTGACGTTCTTTTATTACATAAACACACTTACAAACGATTCAAGCACGGACTATACAAATCACCATAAAGTTACCTATCTCAACGCTTTAAATTGGGTCAGTTTCAAAATGGTTCATTGAATGATCGAACTAAACAAGATTTACATTCATAACATTGATAACATTGATTTGAATCAATTAATGAATCAAATGAATCGGAAAACAAAATACAAATCAAAATGAACGAACCAATTTTTCTCATTCCTAAGTTTCAAGGTCTTTCGGACGGATTTAATCGGTTCCGTAAATCGGTCTCGTCTGGCCCAAATTTTCTTTTAACATATGTTACTGACAAAATACACTGTTGACGAATATCAATGACTGAAATAGTCTGAAAATACCAATTGACGATTACAGTTTACAAGTAAGATAGGTAATATTAATGATCTCATTTTTATTTGCATGCTGACTTTTATCAGAAGATATTACATTAGATACGTCTACTACTTTACATATTATATCTATTCTTATTATTTGTGCAACAACAAAATAAATCCACTTTTTTCAGAAAGTCACTTTATTACACAATATTATTAGTGAAACAATTTTCTTTCAATTTTTTTTGCTCCTAAACAATTTTAAATTCCCGTACCCATTTGGCGATTCATTATGTCTGGTCCATATGCCTAGATAAGTCGACGATAGATTTCAATGGGAATGATTCCTTCTTGGAAGAGAAAACGGATCACACTTCTCATTTCACACATGGAATATTCAGTAATATAGGTGGCATAGATAACTCACCCATCACGAAAATGACTCACGGATAGAGATGTCCACGTACTGAAACGTTTTTCGTCTTGATTTATTTGTTACATCCGCACTAGAGTCAACGTTCGAAAAAAAAAAATTACCTACAACCGTGGGGGGCTTGTATCTTAACATTCCGGATGTCCCTCGTAGCAGTTTTATTTGTTAGTTTTATATTTTCTTATATAGTATTCTTATTATAATGGATTTTCAACAAAAAACTTTAGCTATTGCTGCTGGCAGTATCGGGCACAATATAATTTTAGTTAATAAATTTAAAAAAAAAATATGGGTAAAAAAGTGGACCAAAGTTGAATAAAGATAATTTTTGGTGGCATTATTAAATTTTGATACCTACCTAATTAATTGCATTATTATCCAATTATTTCAGAAATGAGTTCTTTATATCTTATTTTAACATTTCTACTTACCTATATAAAATTGATTACAGCTACATTTAAGTTTATGTATACCAACATTTTAAAAAGAAGGGGCATTGTTTGTGAAGTTTTTAGATCTATTTTTTATATGTTTGATTAAATTATTATTAGTCTTAAAAGCGATTTTTATATTATTTGTATTATTGTTCAGAATTTTAGCGAATTCGTCAGACATATTATTTTGATATTGTATACTACAATAGTTAACAACATTATTCGATGAGATGTATTTTATTTTTCTTTAACACGTTTATGAATTTTTTGAATAGTATTCAATTTGAAACTATTTCTACGGATTTTATTATTATAGATAATATTGAGCTCGTGTTGATAATTATATTTCTTTAATAGAATACGTTTAAGCCTATAAAATATTGAATTTAAAAAATTATATTTTTTGAGAATATAAGTGATTAGAATCATGTGGTATTATAGCATCAGTTTGTATAGGTTCCCTGTGAATACTAAAATCAAATGTATTTTTACTATGGAAATTGTAAAATCTGAGAAAATTTAATTTATTATTTATTTGTATTTTGAATTTAAATTGAATGTTTTTATTTATTTTATTTAATTAACTAACACAATTTTCCACTTATCTATTTGAACCTCTAAATAAAATAAAAATGTCATCAACTTATCTATAATATGTTTTTATATATTGTGGGCTATATATTTTGTTGTTAATAATATTATTGATTTCATAATTTTGTATGTAAATTTCAGATAAAAGGGCATATAAAGATCCACCCATAACTAAGCCTTCTGTTTGCTAATATAATTTATTATTATATTGGAAAAAATTTTGATTAATAATAACATTTATTGATTGAATAATTTAATGTACTTCGTTTGTATTGAATTTATTACTATGTATAAGAAATTTCTTTTAAATTTACAACCCCCATTCCTTACCCCGAAAGCCCAAAATAAATCCTAATTGTGCCACTGTGCATATAACTATATTAATATAACGAAAGTAGTTTTTTGAAAGCGATAAGTCTCACATTAATATGCATGTTACATTCAGACGAATATACCAAAATATGTAATACTGCATTATATATATATATAGTACAAATAATATACGTTGAAGGATCAGAAGTAAAACAAATCAGATCCACTAATCTTTTATTTCAAATTTATTACACAAACCAATTTCAAAATAAAGAGAAATCTAAAACATTTATTTTTAAGTTAATTACATAACTTATCTATATGAAAATTGTACAAATTAAAAATTAAACATATTATGACTATAATTAATTCTGTAATTTTCGTAATATTGCATATACTTGTTCAATGTCCATATTATACGGCCTTGGTCAACAAACGTGTACCAAACCTCTGTATGATGAATGATCCAAAGAAGGCTTTAAGTAGTAAAAATATTTCAGCGGTAAACTTAATATGATCGAAGAAATTGTCAATTGTATTATGATCATAAAAATACGAGGTAGTTGTCAAACACGTCTACACATAAAAAATCCATATATTATATAAAAAAAATTTAAATGTTTTTACGATCTATACTTGTACACAGAGACGCCGCAAGGGAGTGAAAAGAGGGTGCAAGGAGAGGCAAGGGGGTGCGATTTTACCCCCCTGGATTTTCACAAAAATAAATATTTAAAAATAATTGGATCTTTGGAAACACCTGAGTAACGTAGCCATGAATAAATGGCAAATCATTCTAAACGAAATTCTCTCGTATCTCTTCTCTCTTCTCTCAAATCTTTTTTAAAGTCATATTTTTTCGGAGGAACTCAAGGCTCTTTCAGTAATTTCAAATTTAGTCTATCAACACGAGAATTTAAATACAGTCCAATATCTAATTTATTAGCACCAATTTGTTTATTGATATCTACAGTAGGTACTTCAATAACTTGTCTCGTGACTGTCTTTTAAACTAATTTGATCTTCACTAATACTCAAGCTGGTACTTGTACTTGAATAAATTTTACGTTTCTTTTGGAAAAAATGTAAATTAATGATAATTAATATTATTTAGGATTGGGTTAGGTTAGGATAGGTTCTAAATAATTACTGTGCACCCCCCTAAAAAATATCCTGGCGGGCGTCTATGCTTATATAATGCAAACAATAAATAAATCCAATATTCACAAAATGTTACGTAATATGAAAATCAAAGTTATTGAATGATAATATTATTACTCTAATATCTAATTAGACATATAATTAAATTACATAACATGGAACATTTAATGTCAACAAATAATAATAAGTCCAATCTCTCATATTTTATTTTTTGAGCGTAGCGAGGGACCTATTGATTTTACTATGTTTTTTTTTTCATTTGTTTCTGTCTGTAAACAACTTTTAAAAAAGAATTTTTGCTCCGATCTATAGAGTATATTAATTTTTCTGAAAAGGAATTTAGTCTAGTTGATAAATTGGGAGGTCATTTTTTAATTTTCCAAGAAGTTTTCGATTAGTTAGAAAATTGTAGACGAAACGGCAAATATTTACAGCGTACCACGACATTACCGATTGCATTGTTTTTATTTTTGCAACTTATGTTTTCTATCAGAAAAATTGCTCCAATCGAAAAATGATAAAATTCCAATTGTTCCATTTAACATCTAATTATTAACAGACAAAGTCATTTTTTGATGTCTAAAGTAGTTTTCATAATAATTAGAAAAAACTAAAAAATTTAAATTGATTAATATTTACGGCAACAATAAAGAAAGTCGTTTTTTGATATCTAAAGTAATTTAGATTCTGAGCAGAACGAGGAATGTAATGGTTTTACACTGATGTTTATTTATAATTCTTTTTTGTCTGTGAACAATTTTTCTACCATAAAACTTGCTTCATTTCACAAGTGTAGCACTTTTTCCGAAAAA
Organism: Cinara cedri; assembly: GCA_902439185.1. Lineage (NCBI taxonomy): Eukaryota > Metazoa > Arthropoda > Insecta > Hemiptera > Aphididae > Cinara > Cinara cedri. Next base: position 240,105 of record CABPRJ010001467.1, on the reverse strand, counting down.
AAATCTGACAGAGGTGATATATTAAGAAAGTCATTTTTCGATTTTCCCAGGTATTTTCATAATAAAAGGGAAAAACGTGGGAATAAACGTAGGAAAAACGGGCGCAAATAATAATAGGCGCAATCTTAAACAAATATTATTAAAGAAAATATATAATACATTATATTTAATTATTTTTATCATGATATGGCATATATATTGTTGACAGAGCAACACTATCAACCGAACTCCGCTCAAAATCGTTTTTTTGTTGGCAATGGTTAATCGTTACGTACAGATGTACATTAAATTTCCTTTCTACTACCTTCCCAACTTCTCATCTATAACAGTAACTGCAACCATCCCCATTATCCTAGGAAAATTATAAATCGTAAATATCACGGCCGTTCAAAACATGTATAACCGAACTTCGCTCTGAATCGTTTTTTTGTTAGGATTGTTTATTATTGATACAGGTATAAATTAAATAACTATATCTATCTCATCTCCCCAACTACTCGCTTACTCGCACCCGTCCCCAATATCAGCTTTTTTTTTTAATTGTGATTTAAATTAAACCCTGATTTGGAAATAGATTCGTTCAGTTTGTATATCTACTCAACAGTGTGGTGAACATAATAGAGATATCTGAACATAGTCGTAATTTAATTTCATGCAAATTATTGATATTTAAAAGAAAATAATTTACATTACCATAATAGTAGAATTAACAATCCAAACTATATTTATAAATATCACTTCATTGTAACTGAATCCTGTACCCCAAACTGAACATGTTGTGATTATTATACGAATCTGAAAATATGAATTTATTTTTTTTTAATTAGATAAAAAAAAAGTTTAAATGGAATATTATTCATATGCTGTAATTTTTCACTTTAAAATCATGATAAAATTTTAGTTTATGAATGTATGTTTTAAATATTTATAAGTGTATATTTGTCGATGCTTAATTATTTTAAAACAAGTTTCCTACGAAAATATGCCCATTGCGATATTTTGGAAAGTATTATTAATTTTTTTCGGAATTTTTTATAATTTATGAAATAAGTAGCTCTTAAATATTATAACTCCAATATTTCTTAATATTTTCGGAGATAAAACCTCTACTCACTTCATTTTCAAATTGCATCCTATAATAAAAATACCACAAATAAGTGACATTTTCACTAAAATAAATGTTTGTATCAACATATTTAATATTTGTCAATCCGTTTACAATATATTCTAATTTTAAGTTTGATTAGGTGAACTGCAGTAATGGAGCATCATTTGTTTGGTGACGTGAAGCATAGTATAATTAAATATCGTTTTTACCTATACTTAAAATTGGAATATCTCGTCAACGGGTCCACGGGTTGACAAAAATTAAAACTTTCAAAATTAATTTTAACTAAAATATAATCTATCTATCTCGTATTTATGGAATTTTAGTATAGGTTGAAATTTGAAAATTAAAAGTGGGTAGCGTTTTTCGCTCCTAAAAATAAAGGTAACAAAAAATAATGGAAATAAAACATCTTAGAACTGTTTGTTTCTTAAATTGTCAAAAAATAAATACAAGCAATACTTTCCGAGTTATCACAAAAGGTATATCTTCATGAGACACCCTGTACATCGGCGTGTTTTCAAGGGGACGTCCCGGACCTCGACCCCCTCTCCCCCGAAAAAAAATATGGTTCAAAAGTTATAAATAACTTGCTACGAAAGTATAAAAAAAAATAACATTATATCTTGGAAGATTTTAAGTGAATTAGATTTCTATTTTTTTTTTATTTTAATCTTTATAGAATTATTTAAGCTCTATTTTGAAACCATTTTTAATTGTTTACCCTTATTTCATATAGGTCCCTTAAATAAGAATAAACTTTTGTTTTTCAAATGGGAACCCCCTCCCTCCTTTCGAACACAGTTTCGAATAGAGTATATTTTTCTAGACATTTTAATATGCATAACACTAAATCAAATTTACTGTTTATAAATAATAAGTTTATTGTTTAGTTTTAGACCGCAGGTGTAGGGAAGCGTTATCATTAATCATTTAATAGTAGATATACAATGTATAGAGTAGAGGTAAAAAATTAAAAATGGTTTCAAAATAAAGTACAAACAATTGTACAAAGATTAAAAAAAATATAAATCAAATTCACTTAAAATTTTCCGAGATAATTATTGGTTCATGATAAAAAATCACTCTTTTTTAGACAAATGTCGACCCCCCCAACAAAAAATTTGAAAATACGCCACTGGCCCAGTAAATATAGTTTTACTAGGTACATCATAGGAATTTATAATTTGATAATTAATAATCTCTTTAATTGAAGCAATTATAAAATAACATCAAGAAGATTAGAAAATGAAGCACAAAACAAAAATGATTAAAAACACCAATTAAGAAAATAACTCAACATGCACACAGTGCTTTATATCAGTATTATTAATAATTTTTAATTGCTATAAAAAAGAAATACTTACAGTTACAACGAATAGAAATACGATTATTCCTGTGTATACTACTTCAATGTTTATTTTGACATAGCCTATATGAAATCCAACTAACACGAATATCATAGGATAAAGAGCAATTAATAGAAACTCGTATATTTTTGACACTGCATCAATTTCATGTTTCACTTGATTATTAATGTCTTTAGATGATATTGTTGAGTTTATATCATTCTTATTTTTAAATTTCCAGCCAGTGCTTGCTACAAACATTGATATGGCACATCCTAAAGACCAAGTTACGGGGAAATTGGTATACCACTTCAAAAACCCAATAATGAATCCAGCTATGCATGATATAGCCACTCTTAAAATTGATAATAGCGGTACAATATTCTAAACAAAATAAAAATTAACTGTCATGGTTTAAAGGTATTACAATTAATACAATAAATTATTATTACCGACACATTATAAAATAAAACTATTATAATTTTTATTATCACTATTATTTACACTATTCAAATATCACAATAGAACACATTTAGGCCGCCACAGGTGGACTACCCACTTTCCACCTATTTGTTTTCATTCAATTCTAACACGGCCAAAACCAAAAATGAATATGGTTAAAATAATAATAATAAAAATTGGCACGGGCAACGCCGGGCGCGGGACAACTAGTAAATTATATAATATTGTATATACATAATGTATTAAAATCATTTTTAAACTGTATTTTCATTTATTAATTTTCTAAGTTTAATAATTAAACAATTATTTGTATACCTTCTATACAACTGTATAAACTTAATTTTTATTTTAAAAAGAAAACTTATCTCGACCCAATTTTAAAGCTTACGCGATCCAAAAATGGGTCGCGACTCACCGGTTGAAGACCACTAGTCTAGACAAAAGAGCGATAAAATATTATTATTACAGCAAAGGCAAGTACCAAAATATGTTTAAGTTTACGTAAAGACAATTTAATAGGTTCGACCGTTTATAACTGGTTAAGTTACTAGGTATTTTACTCACTGAAATATTATGTAAAAAAAAATTGTAACTGGTTTTATAAATTATAAATAAAAACAATGAATTATGGGTTCACGAGGAAAACATTTCCAATACAAAGGTAAATAGGGCAAAATTATGACGTGAAATAATATTTTAATATTTTAAATATTAATATTTTTAAGTAAAACCTAAATTATAAATCAATATTATACAATAATAAATGTATAAATCTTACATTTCTTATTATATTTATATTATTTTTTTATGTTTATAATTTATATTGTAGCTATAAATATAAATATAAGTAGCTTTCTATTACCAACAAAAACCTTGCTTAGGAGAAAAATATTTATTGTAAGAAATTATTGTTCCATTTTATGTAATTTAAATATATTTATTTATTTGTTACAATAAAATGAAATAAAATACATAAATATCATACCTTGTTCCTATATATTAAGTAAACATATTATAGCTTATATTTACTTGATTTTTATTAATATCTTGATTATCATTTTCCCGTTTTTTCAGTATATTAAATGATTTTATCCATGCATGAAATGGTGCAAAAATCATTATTACGCCAAATATTATGCCAATCCCAATCTCAAGGAATAAATCTTCGGCATAAAGAACAATTTTAACAAATATGGTCGAAGCTAAATAAAATTTAAAAAAAAAGCAATATAACCGGCAAATATATTTATATTCATTTGAAAAATATTGTACATGCAAATCCTCCTAATAATGTCTAAGATTTAAAAAACAAATTACGAGTAACATGTAAAATTTGAGAAAAGACCAAATAAACGTTGCCACATTAAGAGAATTTTTAAATCGTATAGAATCATATTTGGAACACAAATGTAGAAACTTTGAACAATTTATTTGATAAAACTATAGTTGCAAATAAATAAATCTTAATTTCAAATTCATAGTGTGTACATATTTATAATTTTCATTACCTTCAATATACCTTTATTTCGGAAGAATAAATTTAAAAAATAAGAGTAAATTACGAAAACAAAAAAAGTGTTTATTTGTGTATTATATCTATCTACATAAAGATCCACGCGGCAATGAGATCTAAATATCTGCCACCTTATCTTTGCCAGATAGCAAATGACTGCTTCAAAAACAGAACCCTATACTTGCAAGTGCCAAACGGAGCTGTAACGATGATGAACCTGACAAGCGGAGTCCCACAAGGATCAGTTCTTGGCCCCAACTTATGGAACATCTTGTATGGCGATCTCCTTAGCCAGAAACTTCCCTTGGGCGCTAAGTATCTAGCCTTGGCGGACAGCATCACACTAATAGCCCAAGCCAAGGACACCTGGGAACTCAAAAGGCTACTAGGAACAGCGGCGGAGAAAACCAGCCAATGATTACGAACGGCCGGCCTCCAGCTGGCACTACAGAAGTCTGAGGCTATAGTCATCACCAAGAAGCGACATCACATCCAAATGGAGATAGCAATTAACGGGACGCATATCAGGGCGAAATCAGACCTTAGATAATTAGGCGTATAAATCAACAGCAAACTAAGCTTCACTGCGCACTCAAAACTGACGGCGGCCAAATATAACAAAACAGTGCAGAACCTAACGAAGATCTTGCCCAACATAAGTGCTGCTAAACAGGAGAAAAAGATGCTACTGTCCAATGTGGTACATCCGTTGCTCTTGTATGGAGCACCAGTGTGGGCGGGCAGAATGAGCAGAAAGGGAATGGCAGAGCTCGAAAAGGTTCAAAGGCACATCGCGCTGAGGGTTACGTCAGCATACCGAACCACTTCTACCGATGCAGTCCAAGTTATTACGGAAATTCCCTCCATAGACCTCCAGGCACTCGAAAGGAAAGTCAGATACGGGCAGCGGCTGACTCCAGATATCAACAATGCTAGACGAGAAGCGGACAACGACACGATAACGGCCTGGCAGACCAGATGGGACAATAATTCCAAAGGTAAAAGGACGCACAGGATCATCAAGAACATCTCCCCATTAAGAAGTAAGAAGCATGGTTCAATAGACTATTGGCTCACGCAAGCGCTGACAGGCCACAGCTGCTATGGCGCCTACCTGCACAAATATGGGAAACTCGTCACGCCAAAGTACTGGCACTGCGGCCACCTCTTCGACGACGCACTACACACACTCTTCTACGCCTGGGAAACCCGAAGATTCGGCATGGAAACAGACATTGGAGGACCACTTAAACCTGACAACCTAATGGACCACATGCTGAAGGACAGTGTCACATGGAACACCATCAATGCATTTATTCACGACGTTCTACAAAAGAAAATGGAAGAAAAACGGAGAAGGCAAGGCAATCCGCCGTAACGGAAAGTTAAAACTAGTTAAATCTAAATCTATAAGTCAAAGGCCAAATCACAGGGGTGGCTAGAGGCCTCCACCACGTATGTAAAGATATATATTTGTATGAGCATGTTTTGTAACTTTATGTTCAATTAACGATCGGAGCTGGGGGGAGAAATGGCTAACGACAGTACCACCCCTAGTTCTCGATTCATAATGTAAAAAAAAAAGTATCTATCTACAAACAGGTATTTCAAAATATCGGAGATATCATTTCGATTTTCGAGCATAAGTTGAACATAGTTAAAATTTCGTCATAACAAATCATTCGTAAATATTAAACTTCAACATGCTATAATTTTGCCAATTTTGTAATTAAAAAAAACTTTTTATACAAAAATTGTTCTAAATAGTTCTATCCAAATCTATACGAAAGAAATAATGTTGCCGTTTAAAAAAAAGTAAGTTGTATTGCCCATGCGCATACCAAAAGAGTTAAAAATTTGAAACTTGTCTGAAAATATGTACTTGGATACTCCCTATCATTCCCCGAAAATTCCATTTCAATACTAGGTCATCCAACTGAAATATTTAGTGGTACCTCTTAGCGCAGGTTGCGAACAGTACGAACAACATGACTGTATATGTCATATTATGGTAAAATTACACATGCATTATATATTTTCTTTAATAATATTTGTTTAATATTGTACCTATTTTCCCGTTTTGCCTACATTTTTTCTATTTATTGGGAAAACTTTAGGGAAAATCAAAAAATGTCTTCCTTAAAGTACCTCACCAGTCAGATTTCTTTTCAGCAAAAGTGCTATCATTATAAATCGGAGCAAAATTGCTGGTAGAAAAGTTGTTCACAGAAAAATAATAATAATAATACCATTGTAAATACATTCCTCGCTCCACTCAAAATCTAAAAAAAATATTGTGAAACCAATACATTCCTCACTTTAATCAGAATCTAAAACTAGTCGGTGCTACTACTAAATGAAAACTATCAACTAATTCATTCGATAGTTTTCAAAGCAATCAACGAATAAAATTATCAATTCAATCGATAAATTTCTTGATTAGTTTTTTGAACTCTCGATTGACAATCGAAGTCAAAACTAATCGGTTCCGCCCATTACTTATTTAAACGTTAAAACGATTATAATAATTCTCTATGCACAATTACAGATAAATAATACATTGAAAAAAACATGCCATGATACTTATCCAAGCATTGTAAATAGCCATCTGTAATGTTTGTTATCACTTCCATTATACATGATGCAGCAATTAACAGGTTTATTACACCGCTTTCTTCGCCATAATCCATACGTTTTAATTGCAACAAACTTGGAACTAGTACAACCGGATTAATAGTTGACCAAACAAACCTTTGAATTTAACATAAATATTTCATTAACATTTAAAATATCTTCAAATTCCTATAGGTATTACCATTATTGATGAAATATTAATATAATAACTGGAGAGACTATACCATTTAAGTAGGTGCACTGAGAAGACAGTGATGTACAAATTTTAAAATTAATTTGTTATTCTTCTGTCAGTATAATAACATTTTATGAATTTTTAATTCACATAATACTATGTTATACATATGTCCTATAGGTTATAATTTAAATTATGAACCAACTAAATGAAATTTTAACACAGATGTTATGAGTATTATAACTTAAACCAACATTTTTATTAATTTGCATAATATTTTTATTAGTTCATCAAAATAATAGCTAGTTACTACCAAAATGTGTTTCATGCTGGATCGCAGACAAATCACAGCCTGACAAATTTATCGCCGGACAATTCACCGCGAGAATTTTTTTTTTACTATATTATAATAATAAAATAATTTAAAAATAAATATCAATATAATAATTTTTGTATGAAAAATACACTTGTCATAAAAAAAATATATATATAATTAGTATTAAATTATAATAATACCTTTTATACCTAACACCTATACAATTAATGTACAATTTAAAATTCTTAAAACTCAACATTCAATTGAAAATTGTGGTCGGTACCTCTCAAATAATCTTCAATTGTTCTATTTATTTGTTTGAACTAGATTAAATTAAATAACAATAAGCTATCAATTGAGATTACGATTGTATACCTTTATCGGTAATATAATAACAATATGTCATGACAATAATCTCAATAAAACTAATCACTGGTAATTTGTAAATAATATTATTTGTATAAATATATAATATATAACCGAGCGATGAATTATCCAGGTCCAGGCGATGAATTGTTTAGCTACCTTTCATGAAATAATGAGTCTACGTAAACAATTTTAATTCACACATTTTGACTTTTTAGGTTTTTTAAGACATATTTTAGAGTTGTTTGCGTTTTGAGAGCATATCTCAAGGATTTCATAAATTTGTAAGACATTTTTAAAACGACGAAACAAGAGTCAAAAAATGTATAAATATTAGCATTCAGCATGCATGCTGATACTAGCATTGTACCTACCCGTTTTTTCCGTGTTTTAGATATTAATTTATTTCCCTCAAACAAGTTTTTATGGGTTATTCAATTTATTAATACATCGGTGAAATCAAATTAGAATGTCTTGTCTATGAATTTTATCGTACATATATGCCACTTTGATTTTATTGGAAAATGGTGAGATTTATACTTGTTAGATTCGCTGTTTGGTAACCAGAACGGCAAGTAGAGGTCGGGTCGCAAAGAGGGTCCCTTCCCACCGCAGCGTATATCAATGAGGACCAACTTGACCTAAGTAAGCATTGTTGGTGTACGCCGAAGGCGATAAATTATAGGGTCAGTCCTGAAAATGTATCTGTTTTAAACGTTTGTTACATTGTATGTATGTTATTTTTCAATAAACGATGCAGAGGTAGAGGGGTAGGACAGCTCCACCCTTTGCCGCACCGTGATACAACACAAAAAAAGAGTTAGGTTAAGTTTTTCTTTTTAAGAACATAATTTTTTGCATATTTTGGTAATTTTTATGGCGTAACTTAGTAACTACATACACATTTAATCGATTTTTGAGGGCATATTTATGTCGATCGTATAGTTATAATATTATAACATTGTAACACTATTATTATTATTTCAGTATGTCTTGATTTGCCAGGTGTTTCTAATACTTTCAATATCTGATAAAAAAAAAAAAATTACTTAAAGATAATTTATTTAATCACTACTTAATTATACCTATAAATTTAGATACACTACAATTGTACATATACTAATAGTAGAAATTATTCAAAATAAATACCTATCATATTATAATAACTAGTTAGAAATGTTATGGATAGAAACGATAGAATTAACATAAATAATCTCACCCATATCCATATATCGGTACCCACGCATCTATTGGCCAAATGAAGTATGCGGCAATACCAATAAAACCAATATCAACTATGAATGACACGACCACCAATCTTACCAGAGAACCACTAATCTGACGAAACTCCCACGTGTTCAGCTCCAATACACTGATGATCATAATCACGAATGGTGTGATCTCGCTTTGAAAATAAAAACAAACATGAAACTTATAAAAAATGCTTGCTCGTATGAGTGCACTTTGAATGGTTGAAATTTAAATAACAAGTGCTCGTTTAGATGAATAATTATTAAAATTGATTCATATGTTGCATAGTATATTAAATATTAGGTACAAAAAGTAATTCCAAGTATTAAAAATATATTTAAATATAATTAAAGACAACGATATTTCTATAAAATTAATTTTAAAAAGAGCTGATACTGGAGACGGGTCGGCCATTAGCTGTTTTAGGTGGGTTATGGGGAAGGTGGGACACATAAAGTTATTTAATTTATACTTGTAACCAACGATAAACCATTGATAACGAAAAACGACTCGGAGCGAGGTTCGTTATACACGTTTTGAAAGGCCGTAATATTTAAGATTTTCGTACAAATTTTACTTTATCTTTATTTTTTTTTCATTAGTTATTGGTAAGTGATTATGATAATTCGACACTTATTTATAAGGAAAGAAAAAACAAAACACAAATGGGCACTAAAGCCAGTATCCAATACTAAATTAATTACCTTAATTATGACCAATTCGGATTTGATGTTAAGTATAGAGAAGATATTGAGTGGAATGTAATGAAATATCAAGAAAAGGAGCAAAATTAAGCGCTTGGAATATAATGGGGGACAATCAAAGATCAGATAAGAGAGTTTGCAAACCTTTTCTTTTGAGTGTACAGAGTGATCCATTTAAGTGGGTACACTTGTCATCTCGGAAAATATTAACTTTTTCGGAATTTGTTTTCTAGAACATTAAAAAAAACAAGCTGCTCTACGATTTTATATTTATGTTATATCGTGTTACCCTTAATTTTTGCGATAAAAACACAAAATATAAAAGCATAATTTTCGTAATATTTCCTTTTATATATTTTTCAATTTTACTCAATTATTAAAAAAACTAAAAAGAAAACCAAAAATGACTTCCTTGGTCACCAACTAGATTACAAAGTCAACAAAAAAGATCTCTTGATGATTTCTGTTGGAATAATATTTACGGTAGACATCAGCCGTAAACATTTAAAATAATGAAATCGTAACAACATAAATTTGTCAGTTTTAATTTTACGTTTTTGTCTTGTTTATCCTAATTATTAGATTAATGTTAATTAATTATTATTATCGTAATTAAAAAATCAAAAAACGAATAACTTACTCATGAACAAAACATTGTATTAATATAATAAAAACAATTAAAATGATAGGTGTAGCCGCAGCATTTCATCAAGAAATGTCAAAATGTATAATAATAATAGTAATAATATTTTTTTTTCTCTGTTATTCTAATCGATAATAATATTATTTATAGTCGAATGTGGGCCATGACATAGGTTCTAAAAATATTATAAAATATAAATAATAATGCTGCGTGTTCGCGCGCGCAATTACGAACGCTACCAGACACGTTTTAGCGTTGGTTGTAGTAGAGGGGTTCACTGTGGGGGATGACAACTACAAAATTCATGGTGCCACTAGGAGCAGCACATGACGGGAGACAATTTACATTTCAAAGCATTAAAACACGTTCACATAAATCAAACGTAAAGCCAATAAAAAGTGGTTTTAGAGTAGGAACTCAGTGGTCCACTAAGGGTTGTTCTGTGGGTTAAACCCCGCCATATTTTTTCTAGCTGTATTCATTACTGAAGTATAGTAAAATATTGATGACGAATGACGAAATATTTTAAAACTGCTCTGAAAATGTCTATCATGGATTAATAATAATTGGAGACTGTCAAACGATAATAATATTAGGTTTATGTGTATTAAACGAATACATAGTAAATATACGAATATACAAAATTAGAAAATAAAAATTTTAATACTTTTGTTGAAATTCAGTTAAAAATATTCGTATCAACTCTATGGACTTACAAATATCTTTTCGTTCTCGACAGAGTGATTCTTAAAAATATTTCTCGAATAGTTGAGCAGCTCGAGACGCTAAAAAAAAACCATTATTTTTTATAATCAATAACGTCTTTACGTCGGGGCCGATGAATTATAATTTGCTGATAATCAAACTTTAAGAATAAGAATTCTGTTAAATAACGAAATTGGGTGGTCTGCAACCACGTCGGTGCGTTGACGATGTCGCCAAACGCACCGACCGGCGTGTGAATTTTTATATTCTCACACATTATACAATGTTTCGACTAATAAGAAATATATTAATCTCTCTCAAATAACGAACACCCCGTTGTATTTATTACCTTAATTATTTTTTCATTAAATACCAAATACTCGGTCGTATTTGAATCTTTTAGTCACACGATTGAAAAATAAATGCATAAACGTTGAAATTCAGTTAAAAATATTCATATCAACTTTGTGGACTTACAAATATCTTATATTTGTATTTTCTGGACGCGGTAAAATACTCAAAAATTTAAGCCATTTTTGAGCTATTTATAGACATTTTAATTTTGCAAGTTTTGTACGTAATTTTTATTCGGTAGGTACTCTGTGATAAAATTGTTAAGACTTGAACAGAAATTCTTGAAAATTTAGTTTTTCAGGTTCATTAAGATTCTTACTTTATGATAAAAAAAAATTGAGTTTTTTATAGTTTTTTTTTTGAAGAAATTTTAATATCAAATTTTGAAGAAAATCGTTTGAATAAAAAATTATGGTTATTATAAAAATTATAAAAATGGTTATTCATACCTAGTTTTGTCCTAGGGTTCTCGTGAGCAAATTCAAACCCCATGCTTCGAAAAAAATGTTTACACTTTTTTTCCCTTTTGCCTAAACAAAAAAAAACAAATAACCCCATGATTATTTCCGAAGATAATAAAGCTAATCCAAGTTTTTTTTTTTTTTTATATTGCTCACAGATAATATTTAGATTTGTATTTTTTTTTTTTTAGTAAACAAATATAAATATAAATAATAATGTTGCATGTTCGCGCGCACAATTACGAAAGCTACCAGACACGTTTTAGCGTTGGTTGTAGTAGATGTGTTTACTGTGGGGGATGACAATTACGAAATTCATGGTGCCACTTGGATCAGCGCATGACGGGATACAATTTATATTTTAGAGCATTAAAACACGTTCACACAAATCAAACGAAAAGCCATTAAAAAGTGGTGTAGAAACTCAATGGTTCTCTAAGGGTTAACCCTCCCCCCCATATTTTTTCTAGTTGTATTTATTACTGAAGTATTGCAAAATTTTGATGACAAATGACGAAATATTTTAAAACTGCTCTGAAACTGCTCTATCATGGATTTTTTTGTACCTTTTATACCTAACTTGTATATTTGGAATATTACAAAACCCCGATGAAGTTCCCTCCGAAATATTGTTCTCAACAAATTTCATAATAGGTATTTTAACTCTGGGACCACTTTTTGATGCCGTTTTGGTTGATTTGCGTGGCTATGTTTTTACTGATGAAAATCGATGTAACGTCCTTAAGTAAGGTCCTTAATAGTAGAATAATTATCTTTTAAAGTCACTTTTTCTTGGTGACCTTAGTTATTAATTAATACTTTTACAGCACATTTTGACAAGCAAATTAAAAGAATAACTATTTTGATTGGCTTTAGTTGCATAAGTATACGGTGAACAGCAACCAATTGATTATTCTCGGTAAGTTGATAACAGAGAAGTTATTCGATTTTCGTTAACATATATTAATTTTTTTTTTTTTGTTATTGATCATTAATAAGTTGCTTCTAATACTGGACGTTTTTTAATTTGCGAGAATTCATAATATATAATAGTTGTAATGAAAGAGTTATACGAAACTATTTATAAATTAAATGTTGTATTATAATCTGTAGTAATTTACTCGCCACAAATGATACATTTTCTGCTACAGCCTACCCGTTTTGATTTTCCTTCGTCTATTAAATTTTAGCAATAGTGATATTACGTTTAATTTATTGAGTACAAAAGTTGTTTTTTTCTCTTTAGTCATTAAATATTAACAATAGTAGTGAATAGATAGTCCGTTTTTCGAAAAAATGTATAAAGAACAGTTTTAACACGAACATTTTTTACAGTTTTTTGACAACTTTAGAACACCTATACAAAATCCCATAACATCTATCGCGTCGTCTATCGATAACTAAATAATAGGCCATCCAAATAATAAATCTTCTATTCAGAAAAACCACTTATTTGTGTTAATTATTATTTATTTTTTATTTATATGGTGACATGCAATAATTATAACATCTAGCACTCGTTATTATAAAATCAAAATTAAAAAAATATTATTATTAATAAATTATAACACGCACCTAATGAAGAAAACAAATTTTTGCAAGGTATCACTTGTGTTTATACTTAGTTCAAATATGAAGAACGTAATACCTGCCAATACCATACCCATCAGTGTTGGAAAGTTACATATTATATTAATCGCTTGACCGGCTAATATACTGGCTATGTACAGCATTAAAATCTTGACCAAGTCCCAGAATTCATCATTCCTGGTTTGTTTGGTAAGAATCGTACACCAGATACTCAGCCACCACATAATACATATCAGTATGATTCCGGCTAGAGCTTCAACTGCGATACATAATATTCTGTGACCGGACCAACCCGAGATCGGTTTATTTTCTTCCGGTGAATCGGGTGAATTATCAAAGTCGATACAAATATTTTGACATTGTTCCTGTTGTTTTTCTAAGTTTTGCATCGTAATCCCATGATTTTCGTCGCACATTTTAACTAAAGAAACATAAGATTCATTATAAACATTAAATATAATTTCAATTCAAATGTATTAATACTATTTAAACTCGAATCGAAAGTATTACTGTAGCTAATATAACTCAATATTTAATATTTACCCTTCAATTTCTAACTTTTAAATACAACTCTAAATAAGTGTGTACTTTTGAAAATATTATATTATCGGTCAATTTTGTAGTAATACAAAAAAGGAGTATATAAGGTGGGACAATGACATGACAGTAAAAATGATAATGTATAAAATTAACGGGCTGGGTTATTTTGATACGTGCGTTAAATCTAGTATTTAGATCACTAGCTTCCTAGTGCTGTTCGTAGGGATACGGGGTCGTGAGTCCGAGAATAATAACGATACCAATAAATATAAATTATTATTATTTTACCTATCCACAGTGTTGGAAAGCTAGGGTTATTAATTGTAGGTATCCTCTCGTGATTCTAGGATTGCTGGACGACGGTGACAACTCAATTGAGATAAACTAATTTAACTGATTAACACTTTGCATCTGTGTGCACTCAGATAACAAATGTTAAAGTTTAAACTAGGTTAGAGAAAGGGTTGAAAAACTAAAATAAATACAAAAATAAATTGAACACAAGTGATTATAGCTGCTAAAAGTGGGAGCTAGCTATTAGAGAGAGAACTTCAAGAGATTGGTGATAGGTACTGGTTGTATGTGTGGTTCCCGACAGAGCAATTTTTAAAAATACTTCTCGAGTGGTTGAGCAGCTCGAAACGCTAAAAAACAACCATTATTTTTTATAATCAATACCGTCTTTACGTCGGGGCCGATGAATTATAATTTGCTAATAATCAAACTTTAAGAATAAGAATTCAGTTAAATAACAAAATTGGGTGGTCTGCAAAAAATTTTTATTTTATTATTTTAGAAAAATTTTAAAATAGCCATTCTGTAGTGTTTATTTTTCTGAAAATCGTAATGTATCACACATTTGTATCCGATGAATAGTTTATAAGTAACATGCTGTTTAAATTCTACTAATCCGTGTAAAAACCTATGTTATCACGTATAGCAGTTAAATTATTCCTTAAATTTTTTCCGGTTTTTCTCATTTGTTGAGAAAACTCCTGGGAAAATTAAAAAATTACCTCCTTAAAGTACCTCCCCAGTCAGATATCTTTTTAGAATAAGTGCTATGATTGAAAATTGGAGTAAAATTGCTGCTAGAAAAATTGTCCACAGAAAAAAAAATACAAAATTAAACATCATTGTAAAACCAATACATTCTTCGCTCCATTTAGAATCTAAAATACTACATTGAACTCATTTTTTTTACGATTAATTACGAAATAAAGAAATTCCTATCAAATATGCCAGCGTTTCTGTTAAGTCTAACAATTTATCTAAAGAATATCAATCAAATAAAAATTACTCAAATATTCTGAAAGTTTTACCACACATAAAAAGTAAATATATATTCCCAATTATTTCAAAAAACCCTCGGAAAATCAAAAAATGACCTCTTCAATGCATCAACTAGAGAAAATTCTACATCAAATTATTTTTCGGAAATGTTTCAAGTAAATAAATCATATCAAATACGGTTCATTAATTACAATTTATAGTTTAGATCGTAGGAGTATGGCTGAGAGTATTCAACATTATATATCTATTTTTAAATTCATCTTTTATAATCCTTTAAAATTAACTTTAATTAATAAGGACTGTTAAATAAATCATTTGTCAAAAATTAAATTAACGTTTCAAACATTCATCTATTTTAACAAAAATATATTTTAGTTTGTTTGGTTGTTTTTTTTTTTTTAAAAAGAAAAAGAATTTAAAAATAATATTATATGATGCCATTCATAGTTGCCATCATATTCCATTACAATTTTTCCTGACTTTTTCAGAAAGGATTACCAGAGTAAATAATTAATATATATTAAAATAATCTTGTTAGTTCCTTTCTTTTTAAACTTAATACATTTTTAAAAATACTTACACTTACATAATATTGTATATATTTATAAATGTATGAAACCATAGTCAAATTATTTAAGTTATTATAATATACAGAATATCCCACGAAGATATACCCATTGTATAATAACTCCAGGGATAATAAAGATAATCAAATTCTGTTGTTTTTTTATATTACTCACATGGATAAGGACCACAAATATTTGTTTTACAGTTAATTGTTTATGCTTTCAATAAAAAACTTTTTATTTTATTATTTCTGAAAAATTTGAAGATAAACATTATGTATAGTTTATAATTCTTATGAACATTTTGATACAACTTTTCATTAAATTCATGAATTTTAATATATTTTTTAAAGTTCAGAGAAAAGTATCTATAATCATGCAGCAGGCTGTAATTGTATTCTCTAATTGAATATTATTATTACAATTATCTAACTGTTCACTTGTTTTCTCTGAACTTTAAACAATTATTAAAAATAACGAATTTAATAATAATAAATAGTTGATGGTATAAGGAGGTTTTTCATTTTTTGATTTTCTTAAGAGTTTTCTCATCAAATGTGAAAAATCGAAAAAAAAAAGGCACAATTTACGAAATATAACGATTTTTTTTTCTATGGACAACTTTTCTCCAAGCATTATTGCTCAAACTTTTAATGATAGCAATTTTTCTGAGAGAAAATTTCACTATGAAGGTACTTTGAAGAGATCATTTTTCGATTTTCTCAGTAACTATGAAAAACTGGGAAAAAAGAAAGAAAAACCGGGAAAAGCGTAAGAAAACCGGAGAAATCGGTGCAACATTAAACAAATATTATTAAAGAAAATAAATAGAGCCTATTTAATTATTTTACTATAATATGACATATTATGTTGACAAAGCATCACTATCAACTGAGCTCCACTCAGAATCGTTTTTTCGTAAACAATGGTTTATCGTTGCATTTCAGATATACATTAAATTACCATCTGTATCCTACCTTCCCAACTTCCTACACCAGTGACTGCACTGTCCCTATTATTATTATAAATCTCTATTTATTTGTTTAGTTATGATAATTTAAGAAAATTTACCCTTATGAAAGGACATTTTTCGAGTTGTTAATTGATAACCCATAATAGTTACGTACCTTAAATACAAATTATAGTTTGTTTATTGTAACTACAATATTCGGATATATTTGTTTATAACTTATAACTTGCTATATACGATGATGTGTACAATTGGATAAACCTTCATTCATTCTTCAAAAATAAAAATAAAAACATTGAAATACTTTATATTTATTATATTAATGATAAAAATGATTTTATTTAAAATTAAATTCTGTGCAATAAATTGTGTTTTGATCATTACAGTACACTAAGTAGTTTCGTACTAAGATATTATACATAAAACGTATTTGTCTTGCTCCATTAACTTATCTTTGTAATATTATTTTTTGTAAGCCTGCATTTATATTTAGAACTTAATTTATGCATGCGCGGATAGAAGGGATAAACCGTCATTTTACAGTTTACGTCACTTATAGTTATTTAGTTTTATTAAGTTGATTGGCATTATACTCGTAAATTCTGACGTCATATGATTTCATAGTTTTATCATTCACATCCAATTAGTTATATTCTTTTTAAGTCTTAACTTTGAATATTGTAACTCCCGTCGTTCAAAATAGTTTGCCACCTGCTCTGTAAAGCATATAAATAATAATATATATCTGTTCACCGTAGGTTCCATACCTATCTATATCTGAGTATTCCTGTATGATATACACACTACAAATCCAGAATCCTAAATTTAAGTATTGTACTTACATATTTTGGATTTATTTTCAAAACTAAACCAATTAACTTCATTGGCTAAAATTACAAAAAAACATAGAAGTAAGTTACTTGGGACGTCTGGTTAACTTGTTTTTCATTTTAAAATAATATGTACGCAAATTCCTTAGATCATTATTATACTATAGATAGAGCTATTGATTAAATATTTGAAGCAAACATAACTAAGGGGAGTTGGGTCAAATGTACATGCGCAAAATTTATATCACGCGCAATTGGTCGAATTCACGTAATCACGTGTAATATACCTACCATCATTGCCTGGTGGTATTATACGATATTTATCGTATGATTATACAATAAATATGCTACAAGTACTGATACGCATGCGCAATAGACATCAGTCCCCTAGCACCCTTTAATAATGTCTTCAACTCGTAGTACGCATTATCATATAGTAACTCTATCCATAGTATATGATCTAAGGGAATTTCTCTTTTTTTATTTATTTCTTATCACGCTTTATCGTTTTTTGGACGAGCTAACCTTATCTCTTTATTACATTCAGCTTAAATACGGTCAATATTTTTTGGCTTATAAACGATACGGCCGAAATATTTTTATGTTGTTTTACGCGTTTTACGCGCTACTATCTAAGGCCTAGGCTCTCTAGTTTGCATCATATGCACGCAGTGGTGCAGAAAAATTAAACTAATGTTATTAATTTAACATCGGTAAACGCAAAAATGTCTCAAATTTATACCAGTTTGTACCAACGAATTTCTTGACGGATGGTAACTATCTATAAAAATAAGTAAAAATAAGTATATTATCTGTGAATCCGGCACAACATTGATAACTGTTATCATTAATTTACTCAAAACTTAAATAATCATCCTCAATTCATAAACTCAATTTGTTTAGTTTCGAGTTTTGAAATATTTAATAAATTATTCTCTAAACAAAATATTATTATTTTTATTAAAATTATGAAAAAAAGAGTTGTCATTACGGGTATGGGTGTTATTTGTCCTGCTGGGACTAATAAAAGCATGTCTTGGAATAATGTACTATCGGGAAAATCGTTTGTTCAAAAATTAGACAGCAATCTTTACAAGAACATTCCTTCTAAAATCGCTGCAACATTGGATGGACTGGATTTACACGAAACTATACCCAAAAGTAAAGTACGTACAATGGCTCCTTCTACTCGTCTAGCTCTTTTAGCTACCCATGAAGCAGTAGAAGATTCTAAAATATTTTTATCACCAGTTAATAAAGAAGCCATTGGAGTCAGCGTAGGAGTTGGAATGATAGATTTGGAAGATGTGTGTCAAACGGCTAAAGCTTTAGAATCTAGTTACAGTAAAGTCAGTCCATACTTTGTACCGCGTATTTTACTAAACATGGCTGCTGGTCAAATAAGTATGGCATATGGTATACAAGGACCCAATCATGCAGTTTCTACCGCCTGTGCAACTGGAGCTCATGCAATCGGTGATGGTTTTCGTTTTATACAGTATGGTCAAGCAAAAGCAATGATTTGTGGTGCTGCTGAATCATGTATAAGCCCTTTGTCAATGGCTTCTTTTTGTAAATTACGTGCACTATCCACTCAAAATGAAATGCCGGAACTAGCATCAAGACCATTTGACATGAAACGAGATGGTTTTGTTATGGGTGAAGGATCTGCTATGTTAATACTGGAAGAATTAGAACATGCACTCAATAGAAATGCTCGTATTTATGGGGAAATTTTGGGTTATGGCCTGTCTGGTGATGCTGCACATTTAACAGCACCCTCAGAAAATGGTCAAGGAGCTTTTCTAGCTATGAATAGAGCTATTATGGATGCAAATATTAACAAAACTCAAATAACCTACATAAATGCACATGCTACTTCGACTCCAGTAGGAGATGCCATTGAATTAATAGCAATTAAAAGACTTTTTGAGAAGCATTGTATTAATATACATGTTTCATCTACAAAAGGTGCACATGGTCATTTATTAGGATCTGCAGGAAATTTAGAGAGTATTTTTACTATTCTTGCGTCTTACGAGGGAATCATCCCACCAACAGCAAATTTAAATAATATTTGTAAAGAAGCTGAAAATCTAATTTGTGTTTCTAAAAGTCCAATGGAATGGAAACAAAAAAAAAGAATAGCAATAAAAAATGCATTTGGTTTTGGAGGTACAAATGCAAGTCTTTGTTTCTCTAATTATGTATAATAATTAATTTATAAATAATAGTTAATAACTTTTTATAATATTATGGATCACAGAATGCCAACGCTGTGATTGCTTTTTGGTGTCCTTCATATTCTCTTTCTATATTACCAGTTTCAATGTTCCATAATCTTGCTACACCGTCGGATGAAGCTAAAACATGTTATGAAATATATTTACAACTAAAAAATATTAATTTGCAAAACATGATATAGTTCATCACTAACTGTCAAATTTAAATATTATGTTAAGACCTACATTATTTTATAGTGCAAATAAATTATTTTCAGATATAATTATTTATATTTTTTCAGATTATAAGGTACCTTGCTCCAATCAGAAATTCAAATGAATCTTCAGTCAAATTAATTTTCCAAATTTGTATGTTTAAACAAATTTAAAATATAGGTACTTGCATGATTTTTTAAGCTACTATTTAACTTCATGTATAGGGTGTTAGTCTTTGTTTATCATAAATTACATTTAGAATACCATGTCATAAATCATGAATTGTAATGAAATTGTAGATTAAGTACAGTAAGCCCTGTCTATGAAATTAGAAAGAAAATTTTTCGAATATTCATCCAAATGTTATGTTTTACTCTGGAAAAAACATATCATATTCCAAATGTGTATTTCAACTTGTCTATAATGAACATGGACAGTAATATTTCATCCTGTTGGCATAATAACAAACAATAATTGTACAGTAATACAAAGAAAACAAACAAATTATATGATCAATTGCTTTTTTTAAAAGCAATTAAGCTGAAAATGATAATGTTTATTTTGTGATCAATTTAAATTAAATATTATATCTTATTATCCTATTTTAATCAGAACTATCATTCTGCATTGCTTATTCTGAGTCGGTTGTTTAATCTTTGCAATGACACCTCTTGTTCTGCGGAAATCATTTGATTTAAAGCAAAAAGTAAAAATTGTTTGATTCAAAGGCACTAGTAGCTTGTCCTTTCATAAACTCTGAATAATTTGGCATCAGGGTAATGCAAGTAGCCAAATAAATTTAATTAAAAATATATTATAATCTTACTACAATGGACACCTTTATATAACACACCTGATAATCGCATGAGTATCCCTTAAAGACAATTTATAATTAATAAAATTATGAGATGATATGAATCAATAATAATTTTAAAAACCTAATAATTAATTTAAATAAAATTAACTTCAATAATTAGTTTATAGTTGTTAAATCAACATAAATAGTTTTTATCTTTTTCTTAAATAATTGTAAAATATTTCATATTAATGTTTTCATAATAAATTACCAGTTAATAAATGTTCAGAGTCATTACTGAAAGCAGTATCCCACACCCATCTTTGATGTTCATCTTTTAATTCTTGTTTCAATGAAAAATCACTGGTTTTCCAAATACAAGCTGTTTGATCAGCTGAAGATGTTGCTAATAATCTATAAACAAATTTTGGAATGAATGTAGTTTACCTCCCAAGTAATATTTTGAATTTTTTTTTCAAAATGTGCGTTTTTACATTTTTAATTTGATGGTACTTTGAAAAAAATTTGCTCAAATTTCATTTGGGAATTATGGTCTAAAAATTTAAAATTGCTCAATTTGAGCAATCATCTCGATGAGAAAACTCAAAAACACAATTTTTTTGACCATAACTTCCAAATAAAGTTTGAGTGACTTTTTTTGAAAATACCATCAAATTAAGTATGCAAAAACACAAATTTAAAAAAAATTCTGAAAAATCGCTTGGGAGCTAAATTGCATTTATGCCCAAATTTTGGTTATAATTTGATGAACTTAATAAAAAAAATCTAATTTATTCTTACGTTGAATTAGGACTAAATTTACAGTGAAGGGCATATTTCTTGTGAGCAGTCATTTTGTGTTCTGGGCTAAGTCTAGTACCATTGCCATTAAATTTCCATAAATAACAGTTTCCTCTATTATTTACTGAAGCAACATAGTTTGCACTTGAATCAATAGCTACATGTAATATAGATGCATCAACTTCAGGTATCTAAATTTAAAAGAAGGTACAAAATTATATGCAATACATTTAACAGCAACCATTCAATTTATAGAACTTAAGTAATACACTGAACTCACAAGTTGTTCATTATGATCAGTTTTCAAATCCCATATATGAAGTAAACCAGACTGATCACCTAATATCAATTCACCTTGATTTGGATGAAGACATATACTATTAATAGGCGCATTTGTTTGAAATATACGCTGACATTGTAAGTTTCTAGACCTATTCAATCATTGTAAGTGACTTATTTTCGATAATTGTATATAATATAATTTTGATTTATACCTCAAATCCCATACACGTGCACTGCAGTCTTCGCCACATGTAAACATCCATTTACCATCTTCATGGAATCCAACACCAGTAATATTTTTTGAAATACCTTCATAGTTTAAAATCGGATTTGGATTACTTGAATTTAAATCATACATACGAATGTGTTGGAATCCTGTGAATATATGAACAGCAATATAATTAAATAATACTAGAAGGGAAAAAAATAAACATTATATCACCTGCAGCAGCTAAAAGTTGTCTGTCGGGTGTTATTTCTAATGCGTTTACTTGCTAAATGATTATGTTAAGGGATACTCTTATGTAAAAACTAATTCAGCATAATAAATGTATTACATAAATTTAAAAAACCGCTTTTTATCAATTTAATTTAATAAAATAATGTACATTTAAACTATTTTTTAACATACCTGTAATACAGTGATCAATTTAAATATTTATCGTTAAAATTGTGCACGCGATTATCCATATAACGTGTTGTTTATTTTGATTTTAAAACAAGTTATATATTTTTTTATTTTTTTTTTATTATATACATCAGACTTGTAATATAATAACTTTAAAGGATACAGATTCTAAATGTGTCAAACTTCTATTGCAAACTCCAGTATTTGCATGCCATAATTTAATTGTATGATCATAACCTCCAGTAGCCAACAGTACCTTCTCCGTTAAAGTATTGTCGACCATGATTTGAATTTATAAAAATTAAATTAATTTAATTGCATAATAATTTTTAATTTTATCAACAATAGAAAAATATAATATATATTTAAATTCGAAATCAACTGTCTACCAGTATCCTTTACTTAGCACTTGCAAAGTTTAAAGCTAGTTTATGGCTTTAACTTTATAGTTTATCTTAGGCCATACTTTTAGTATCAAAATTTAGATAATACTACCTATAGATAGTACATCCGTACACAGCCGTTTACAAAACTGTTATCTTAGAAATACATTGTAATCGTTTGTATATATTTTATACATGTATACGGCAATATTATGGCATATTCTGTATTGTCTTTTTAATCTTTATCAAGTTTGTAGTTGTCTACGTAGTACCACAAAACAATTATAAAAATATATATTTTATATATCTGTGCATAGTACATTCTACATTTACAATATTGTTATCAATTGAACACCTAATCTATGTATTCCATTTCTCAAATCACAGTATTTACCATTTCCATCTTCCAATTTCCATTGACATACACCCCATTTAGTTCTTAATTATTTATTTAAATTAATTAGTAGGTACATAGAATGATAATACTGAAAAGTTGCACTGAATAGAATAATCACAGAAAATATATTTCTATTACCTTATAAGTTATAACCTATACCTACACTATAATTGTTTATAATATTTGTTTGTACTCTAGTAGGTAATTATATTCCCAATTTTTAGTTTTTGATGAATACATATATTTAATGTAAATACTTCAAATACTTATACTTAAGTCTGAATAAATATCAAAAATTAATAATTATTAATAACATTAAAGTCGATGAAGAATTATTGATCTAATATGGATAATAAAGGTAAGTCAAAAATATATTTATTGAGTTATTAATAAGTTTAGATAATATTTGTTATTATATTCTTTAAATTGAGAAATATTTAAATACAAATATGTACAATATGTTTTAAAATGCTTATTTGCAAGGCCGGATTTAGACTTTCAGATGCGAGGGGCATATCTTTTTTTGAGGCCCTAAGCGGTAAAAATTTAACAATACCCAATATCTAAGTAGTTAATAAAAATATTTAAAATTTGCAAACTTGCTTGTTATAACTATCTACCATAAATGTGTTTATTTTCAGTTTTAAATACTGCTGTTTGTGTATCACAAATTTTAATATATCAATGTTACAATGATTATATTAAACCTTCATAATTTTAAGAGTAAAAATAAGTATAAAAACTGCTGACCACTGGAACGTTTGTACCTAATACCTACGTACTAAAATATTTTGTGTTCACTGGGTGTCCCATTGCCATTATGTTGTCACGTGAAATTTTGACTTATTAATTTGCAGCTCAAATCATAAATACAAATCATTCTTTATTTTTAGTAATTGTCTTTATTTTTTTTCATACATTTCCTAAACCAAGAGTAACAAAGTTTTAAATTTTTTATTTAGTATTCCGACATTCAGACTTCCCAAACATCTGATGCCCAGGGCAAGTGCCCTTAAAACTCTCCGTCAAATACGGCCCTGCTTATTTGACACTTATAATTAATAAAGTTATATCTATTTAGTTTATTTGATTTGTATGATACACTACTTAGATTCTAAATAGTTCTAAGTCTTGAATATATTTATAATAGTTATTTTATTGGTTTAAAAACAAATACTGCATTGACAATTAAATTGTTGATATTTCAGTAATCCTATTTTTTTTTTTTTTAGGTCAAGAAAAAGAAGATCAAACTAGATTGAGATTTCAAGTTGAACTTGAATTTGTTCAATGCTTAGCTAATCCAAATTATTTAAACTGTAAATATTTGTCTTTTAAATATAATTGATTAACAATGGTTTGTAATTATTTAAACATTCAGTTTTAGCTCAACGTGGCTACTTCAAAGATCAAGCGTTTGTTAATTATTTAAAATATTTACTTTATTGGAAAGAACCAGATTATGCAAAATTTATTAAGTAAGTGTTAACTAATTATTTTTAAAACTAGTAAGTAATATTTTGGACAGCTAGAATTAAAGGGTACAGGGCTTGTCATAATGTAATTTTCGGGGTTTCGGTACATTTTTCCTCATCAATTTTAATGCCCCTTTAAAAAATACTTAAATAAACTTAACATAAAACATATAATACATGCTTGTAGTTTATTAAATTTTGATTGAAACTTTACATGATTTTTATGATTACCCAATAAACATTTTTGATAATGACACATAGCACTTATAAATGTATTTAAATATATTTGAGTTGAACAATTTTCATATTTTCTAAAATGTTGAGATAATAAATACTACCACTTAATACAGCACATTATTTACTTGAACTACAATAAAATGTAGGTCCATACTCATGGCAAAATTAGTTTGACAAAAATTTTGTAATAATTTAAAAGCAGGTGAATCATGTGCAACAAATTGTTTAATTAAGGGCCTGATTCTGATAACTAGAATCAAAAATCTATGTTTGTTTTAGATAAAACTAATCAATTCAAGAAGAAAAGTTTTCTAAGAAAAGTTAATCTCAAATTTTTTAATAGGGATTGGTCCTGGATTTTGTTAAAGTTTGAAGATCGTTATATAGTTGAGACTCAAACCTGTAAATATATTAATTTTTCATCAGAATTTTTGTTATTAGAATATCTTTTATCTAAACCTATTGTTTTAAAGTTGGTGTTACTTATTATTTTATTTATGTAAGTTATTTTAGATGATTCTGAGCGGAACGAGAATTTTATTGGTTTTAAAATGATGTTTATTTTAATTTATTCAAAGTATCAAGTATAGCATTTTTCCGGGGTGCTACTTTAGGGATGTAACTTTTTGATTTCCCCAGGGGTTTTCATAATAAATGGGAAAATGTACAAAAAAAAATGTTTTTATAATTTTAAATCTTATTTTTTTGTTTTGTTGTAATTCAGTTTAAAATATTCAAATACTCGTAAAGGCTTGAAATTTAAACATCAACCTTATTTTTGCCTTGTATATATGTAGTCAAATTTTCAAAATTTTTGAGCAATTTTTGATCTTTTATAGACATTTTAATTTTGTGAGTTTTTGTGTAATATTTATTTTGTAAGTACCTACTCTGTGGATACAATTATTAGACCAAACAGCAATGCTTGAAAGTTCAACAGGAGATTCATTATAAGTTGTACTTAGTGGAAAATAAGAAAAAGTTGAGTTAATGTAGTATTTTTTTTTTAACTTTTTAAAATATGTTAAACTAAACCCTGCTTAGAATGGTTTTTTGTTAGTAATGATTAATCATTGTATACAGATTTACATTAAATTCCCCTCCATATTCTACTCTCCCAACTTTTCACCTACAACAGTGACCCACCCATGTAAAGTATGTCCATCTTTTTTTATAGTTATATTTTAATTTATAAGAACAAAGGATCAAATATTATGTACACGTATTAAGTTTATAAAACTAATAATATAAATTATTGGAATTCCAATGTATGAGTTTGAAATTTAAAGTTCTAAACAAATAGTGTGAATAATCTCTATTTTAAAATCATTAATTATACTGTCATATGGCATAAGTTTGGACGATTTTTAAGCTATTTTATTCATTAAGAATTCATTTATAGCTTAATTCAAATTATTCTGATGTCAATACTTCTAATACACTATAGGAAAAACATTTTTAAATATTTCGATTTTGCTAACATAAAATGCATACATATAACTGTCCAAAATTACCCCTCATTTGTTATAACTTCAAACACCCCATTTATTTTACATGTTATTCATATAATCAAACAAATTTGGAAAAGTAAAATTTAGGTTTGGACACTATAGTATATTTTTAAAAAAATGTTTTCTAAAAAAAAATGTTTAATATCAGAAATTATTGTAATTATTTTTTTATTATTATTTATTTTAAATTTATCCACGGTCTATACAATTTTGTATAGTTAGTAGGTTTAATATAGGACAAAAAAAAAAATTAATTAATGTATAATCTTCAGATTAGAGAGATTCCCCCTGTTAATGGTAATATCCAACAAAGTGACAGTGAGAAATGGATAGGAAAAAAAAATATGAATATTTTTAATATCACCTTTCTCGACAAAAACAGTTTATTAAAACATAAAATAGATATGATATAATAAAACAATATTATACAACATTTTGTATAATCTTTGTATACATCTTCACATGATCTTATCATGCGTATCATACTTCATCTTGTGATTATGTTTTTTCGCATTTCTAATTGGTATGTTTAAACTAAAAACAATAAATAAAAAAATTGATTGGAAATCAATAACACGTGCCACTTTAGTACTTTATACTTCTTTTTAATGTTTAACATTCTGATCTAACATCAACTGTGAATGATACGGAGTAAATAGATACAAACGGGCACGTGCTGTCCACAAAGTAGCCAATTGTTTTATGACACATTTAATCACAAATTTTTTTTTTTTTAACGAATGAAATAACAAACTTTCATATAAATATAATGTTTTTTTATCGATTTATCAACCTTATTATAGAAATTAGAGAATAATTATTTGAACACATGTAAAGAAATTTATTGAAAAAAATATATATATGCAATGACACCTCAGTTGGAATTTATGCCATATAACAGAACATATTTTTTTACTGTTTTGTAAATTAATACAATTTTAATATTTATACTAAAGAAAATAATAAACCATGTATTAAGAATAAGTAATTTATCGCATAATATACAAAATAATGTGAATCATGTACAAGTCTTTTTCACGTTTCCAAGTACCTTACAACAACAAAAATAATATTGAAAGTTGAAAAATTTAATTTAATTTACTTATTGTACGAAATGGGATTTGTAATCATTATTTGACAATAAAGGGCAAGTATTAGATACTATGTTAAATTAACAAAGTTAGTAGTACAAAAATAATTACTCAAATTTACCCACCAAAAAATATTTGAACTCGGAAAAGACTTGTTAAAAATATCTATGAAATTTATTCATATTATCACACATTAATTTGTATAAAGTTTATTTAATTTTTTTTACCTAAATTATATATTTTTTTTACAGGTATCCAATGTGTTTATATTTTTTAGATCTTTTACAGCATGAACCATTCAGAAAAGAAATAGCTACTGCAATTTGTTCAAAATTCATTGATGAACAATTGTTATTGATATGGCAACATTATACTAGACGACGAACAAAATTGATTCATACAGCCTATGAGCACAATATGAACATGATGAATAAAACTAATACATCTAATATGGGACAAGCACAAACTAATGGCACAAATGGTATCATGTCATCCTCTATGTCTATTCCCAAAGTTATGCCTCCTTAGTAGTAAATTGTTTGATTTTTATCTTGTTACATGTAATTAATTATAATACCTATGTATGTATAAATGTTTATTAGATATTTCCATAAAATAATGTAAATAATACTAATAAAGTTTACAATTTTTTTTTAACTAAGAATTAAATAAGGTTTTAATAATTATTTACATAAACTAATTTTCACATTGTCTAATTTGATTTTTAAATAAATTACAACTTAAAATACTTATAATATATCAAGTAGTATTGTACAAAAAAATTAATATATAATATATATTTAAATATCAGAAGTATTTCTTTTTGTTCAACTTTATGACTTTTTTAAGATACCTATTTTGTTTTATTTATACATTTTTGGTGTTTTAGATGTATTAATGATGTTTGATTTATATATTATTTTTTCCGGTCTTTTTTTATGATACAATTTTTTTTCTCTTAGAATTTTTTGTTTGTTTACATGATTATGGTTGTTTTACACTATTGCAGGAATCCAATATAGATATTGTTTACTAGACATAGTACTTTTCACTTCTTGTTGTTTGTTTCTAGGTAGTTGTGCAATTTTTTTTATAAAAAAGTATCTTAATAATCAGAAGAACAATCACAGCTGTTAGTACAATAGTCTTTATTCAAAAGTAAGGACATTATGAAAGGGATATTCCTCATGACATTTTCCCCTTCAATATTCAATATAATACAATCTAAAGAATGAATCTAGTATGTTTCACTCTGTCAAAAAAATTAGTGAAGAGTCCCGACTAGGATATTTACCTAGTCCCTTAAAAATATTAACCATAAGTATTGCATTTTCATCCTCCGGTATTTACAAATAGGTGTAATAAAAAAGTTATAAAATATTTACATTATGTTTATAATTATGTATGTTAATGGATTTAAACAACTGTTGGTTGAGAGGTCACAAATAATGAACTGCAATCCATAGATCTATTAATCGCATCATTGGAATATTGAAGGTTTAGATTTATAATATTTATATCTAAGACAGTATTCTCCTTTTGGTACTATCAGGTTTGAATTTATGTTATTTCCTCCCATGTAGAAGTATTATGAAAAAAGCTGCATTGCTTGACTTAGCAAGAATAGCTGATAGGCATAATAGGCTGTTCTCTGCGCACATAGAATATTTTTTGATTAATATAGATGGTAGATGGAATAGAGTATGTAATCTATACAAAAATTCGAAAATTTGATATTCTAAAGAATTATTTCAGTTTAAGATGTATCTTAAATCATAGCAACACAATTTATAAGAAAATCTTTACGTCATACATGGAGATTATTCTTAGATCTGTCATATATGCAAGATTCTTTTCTTGCACGTACACGACAACAAAACCAAAACTAAATTAAGATCTTTGGTTATTGATGTTATAATATCAACAACTTTACTCTAGAACTCGATAGCTGGCTTTACTGACTGAATAGCTAAAGGAATATAACTTCTTATACACCGCAGCTTTCCAACACCAATTCCCTTATCCCAGCTCTTGGTAGTTCTATATTTCAATTACCTACTGCTTGTAGTTGAGTATATATAATATAGATATCAATTCACCCAATAAGTATTAAAAAAGTAGGTAACTTCCTGAAAATATGTATTTACTTATACTTAAACACAAATGAATCCTTCAAAATATTTTTATTTGAAAAAACTAACTGGGCTCGTGAGTCGTTATCAAGGTTTTTTTACTGAAGTGTCCACTGTTATCATGCTTTTGTTTATCTACTAACTAGTGGCGTACTTACGGAAGGATGGAAGTGTTACGAATTCAAACCCCCTAAGCCAAAAGAAAAATTATTAAGGGTTTTCGATTATAAAATTAAAAACAAGCTAAACAAGTGTTGTACAATTTTTAATTGTACAATAATCTATACCTACCCAATTATCTGATTTTATTTTTTTTTTACTTAAAATAATTTGTATAAGTAAAATAATTTTTGTTTTTTTTTTTTATGAGATTCGTTGTAATTTATTAAATATGTAATATATTGTAAACATTTTTAATGTTTTTTTCTTCCTAGCTTTTTTTTTTGCACACATTTTTTTACCTGTTAACCTGTAAGATTATCATATAATAACTGATAACAATTATTTTATCTATGATTTACATTTAATTTAATAGTATGAATTATTACTCTATGTCCTATTGTATAAATAATTTTTAAATAAAAAAAATGATAGTAAAATAATAAATGTTAATAGTAATGTGCTTTGATTGAAAAACTTCGTTAAGAACTCTGAAATAATTTCTGTTGCTTCATTTTTCATTTCATTATAATTTCAATTTTCATTTGTTTGCCAAACAAAACTATTTTCAATGAACAGAGAATATATTATAAAAGAGTCTGTCACAACATTGGCAATTGCTATTGCAGAACACCAACAAAATCCAAATGAAATATACGTGTCCACTTGCTTGGATAAAGTTAATAGAGTGTTCAAACCTCAATGGGTTAAAAATCAGGTGAAAATTCTAATTTGTATTAAAAATATAACTATAATAACTACTTTTAATAAATGATTATAACACGTATTATTTACCTAATTAAATTAAATTATGATAATAAGATTGGATTTATAATACACGTCTAATCTACTTTAATCTACTTAAGTTTTTATGTTTTTCTATAGGATGATATTCTATGTTTATTTCAAGTTTGTCAAGAGATTAGTCCTACAGATATCAATCTGATATCCAAATGCTGTAAATTGCTTGTCAAAGTATTACCAAAACTAGGTTGTGATGAAGAAAATCTCTTAAAACATACCATTTCTTGGATTTTATCATGTATCATCCATTTTCAAAACCCTGATCATAATTCTGAACAAATCAAAACCATTCTGCATTTTTATGTGGGCACTATTCAAACATATGGGAACTTAAATATTAACAATAATAAAGTATACAATTATTGCTTAACTTATAATATTAAAATTGTTTATTTATTGATCATATGTAATAAATTGTTTAGGTAATTTCTAAGATAATGGCATTATTACTACCATTGTTCGAAAGAAAAGAAAGTGTATCTGAAGAACAACCACAAAATACTAATATACTAATATACATTAAATTCCTAGAAGCTACTGTAGCTATTTTAAAAGATTATCAACACATCAATATTGTTGGGAAAAATATAATACAATTTATTGAACAGTCAATAAATCAAAATAATATTATGCAACCATATGAGCAAGAAGTAAGTTAGTAAAAGTAAATAATTAAAATATTTCAGAAAAATAAAGTACCATTTAGACAAATGTATAAACAAAAATAATTTACTTATTTTATCTTAATCATAGTAATGTTAATTATAAATTAAATTAAAATAATTGTCCACTAATAATTACATTTTTGATCATTTATGTTTAATTTAATATTATTACTTATAATTTTAGGTTATGAAATATGCCTTACACATTTTGCTACAACTTATTGATCAATCAAAACAATGGACCAATGAGAATTTTAACAAATTGTTACCCATCGTTTTAGTATATTCAAGGTATGGTTTGTTTTTTAATAATTTCAAGTTTTTTAATGACTTGCAACCCTCTCCTATTGTTCAATGGGAAAATCCATCAAGACTTGATATACTACCTACTACAGTAAGTTTATTTTAAAACTTATTTGTTTGTAATTTTTTTTTTTTCTCTGTTACCTTCAACCTTACTATTTAGGGTAGATCACTCATTCTAAACTTTCACCTACCCGATTCTCAATCACATCCAACTACCAATTATTCGATCTTCCTCTCCTTTCTTAACTACTACGTTTATTTTCATTACAATTCTTACTACTTCAGATTTCTCTCACACCATAACATACCCAAACCATCTCAGTGTATTTTTTCTCATTTTATCTATTATTGAAGCCATGTCTAAGTTACCTCTTATGTAATCTTTCTTATCTTATATTCTCTTGTTACTTCACTCATCCACCTAAGTATTTTTATCTCTGCTACACTCAATTTCTGTTCTATGTTTATACTATCTAATACTCAGAATGGTTCAATTTAGTCAATCTTATCACACTTCAGTAAAATTTACTTTTAAGTCTAATTGGAATTCTCTTTTCACATAATACACCAGACTTTATTTTGTCTATAGCCACTTATTGTTAGCTGTATTGTCCTATTCCCCCAAACTCATACTCTGTTTTACTGATACTTATCATTCTAGTCATTTTTCCTTCAAGTGCCACTCTCCATTCATCAAGCCTATTGTTAACTTAATTCAGATTTTCTTCTATTAAAACTATATAAATAGCAAATATCATACACTATGATACTTTCTCTATTTATTACTTGTTGTTTCCCTACACATTTGAGAAGGAGAAATCTGATAAAGTCCCATTTAGAACTTGTTATACTGTTTAACAAAATTTTACACCGGTTATCAACCTGACAAAACCTCATTTGTTGCCTCTTATAACAGATAGAAGTACTGTGGGACTATTTTAATCACCTTCTCAATTATAATTTTAATTTTTATACACTACAGAAACAATACCATATACCTACTGGAATCGCCTACTTGGGCTTTCCACCAGTAGGAGTTTGGGGCCTTGTGTTCATTAAACTTATAGCCCTATATATCGCCCTGAGGTGATTTGTAAATAATTTGTAAACATAAAATTAGAACTAATATTTTAAACTAGTAATTCTTTTTTTTTTTTTAGATAAATATGACTAATAAAAAGCGCCAAAAAAAAAAGAGAATTACAGAATCTAAAAATAAAGTACCAAAATTAGTTACTTTTTCTGTAGATGATGAAGTATTACTGAATATTAGAGATTCAGATTTTTCTGAAGATGAACCTTGTTCGTCTAATGAAACTGGGCATTTAACTCTAGATATACGATTATTATCTGCACAGACTATGAAAAAAATGTTTACTGTAAGTTTTATAGAAGAATTATAGTCGCATTCCATGTAACAGTAATTTAATTTTAGGTTGTCGATAAAAAAATTTTGTTAGGATATTTGTACTCAATTGTTGATGGCCCAATGAATATTCAAAATTGTTTGATATCTGAAGTGGGCAATTCTGTACGTGAGCCTTCTTCTAAAATACGCGCTACTATTATAACTGCTATCACATCTATTTTCAATGGTTCGAAAATTTATTTTGCCCAAGCTCAATATAGGTAATATAGCATAATAATTTTAAAAAATAAAGGGTTTTATTAATTAATTTATAATAATTATAAGGGAAAAAAAGGGTGCATTTACTACATGGTCTGAAACTCTTGCTGATTATATAATTACAATACATAATACATTATTAAAAGATTTTAGTATAGAAACACATAGTGTACGTCTAGTACTTTTACATTGTTTTTCTACAGTTATTATTAACACACCATATAGAAGGTTGAATAAAGATCTTCTTAAATCAGTATTAAATACTATACTTGTTTACATCAAATGTGAACCTTGTGGTTAGTACTATATTTGTTTTTACTTCATTTATTTTAATAACTGGTATATTAATAACTAATTATTTTTTAAGAAAACTATCTGAGAATAGGAGTTTTTCGCTGTCTGTCATCCGTTTTCAATTCAGAACTGCCAGATTTTGAAAAAGAATTATTAATTGAAAAAAAAACAGAAATTATAAATATATGTTTATATTTATTTAAAGTAAGTTAGCAAAAAAATATATTATATTTATTCTTAAATTAAGTAAATTTGTATTTACAGAAATTAATAGGACTCATCAGTTTGAATTTAATTTATAAATACTAACCAAATATAAAGTAACTCTTAGGGATGAAAATCGCTTAAATTTACTTTATATTCTATAAACCTTGTATTTACTAACTTAATTTCTTCATATACATATTTAGTATAAATGATTCTGGTAGGTACCCAGTATGTATGCAAATTACTTGGCCAACACTCTGTATTTAACCGGCTCACTGTTTAATTTAACGCAATAGACAATATATAAAAATATATCTTTATTTTTTACAGAAAAAATTAAAACGATAATATAACACGAGCATATTGTTTATTGAGCAAAATAAATTCAATTTTATTTTATTGATTATTTAATGGCTACCTAGTTACTCTATTTTTATTTTGTTTTTTAGCACTTGAATCTTGAATATCTTAGTATTGATCCGGGATCTCAAATTTAATTGATATAATAACAACTGCTACATGGTATACTGCAAACAGTGTTCGATAGATATTATATCTCGAGTTCCTGTATTTATATAAATTAAACTTATTACTCGTCCAGTTCTTAATGCTAAATTTATCAATAAATAATCTACTCGAATCATCTTTAGTATTTAGATTGATCTAAAACCATTACAAATTTTACACCATCCACTATTTGGTAGTATAGTGGTACATTCCATTGCCAATATAAGATTGGAATCTTGTTATTCAAATTAATAATGATAATTAATTAATTAATAAAAATTACTTATCAAGCTATATCCATATGTTAAGGATAAGAATAGTGTTTTTTGTGTGTTATTCTTATGAATTATATGAATAAGCATTAGATAATTAGTATACCTTACCCCTTGGGGGTCTTAATTATTAAATAAATGAAAACTGTAGACTTTGGTGCAAAGTGTTTCTTCTTAAAAATTGAATAATTCAAACAAATTATAGTATTTATATATTATCTAATTCCTTGTAAATTTTTAGGAAACTAAATTATTTTTAGAAAATGACCAAGACAATTCTCAAATGATTGTAAGGCGGCAATGTTGGCAAATATTAAATAGCTACAGTAATCATTACCCTGGTTTAATTGAAAATAGAATGTTAATTAATATAGCAATTGAAGACATGAAATATACTAAACAAAATCTGTTACGTAAAAATATTCTACTGTGCTTAAAACAAATGTCAACAGCATCAGAAGGTAATAAGTAATCATTTAATTAATAAAAATTCATTGCCTACAATTAATCTTATTAATTGAATTCAAACATGTATGTTTGTAGGTAGTATTTATAAACCAGCCAGATTGGAAAAATGGAAGTTGATGTTTCGGAAATTAATACCACATATGTTTGAAGAAAAAGATCCACAAACTTTACCCATTCTTATTGAATGTTTATCTACAATTGGATCAGATTTGTTTAGTGAACTTGAAGTTGGTTATATATATTTAAGTATTAAATTATTATTATATCTCATCAATTTACAAATTCTTACTCTTTAGAATGAATTAATTAATCCTTATTGTGACGAATTACAAACATTTGTCACAAATACAGATCAAAATATTCAATCTGCTGCAATAGCAACACTGGGTACACTAATCAAATATGAAAAGTTATCGAAAGTGAGTTCATAAATACACTTCTATAAATTGTTCAATTATTTATACATTGTCTTTTTTTATTTTGATTATACACACTACAGAATCCTAACTATATCAAACAAACTATAGATAGTTTACTTTATGTAGCATCAATAAATAAAGTAAATTCAATTCAAGAAAAATTGGCATGGACATTGAATTGCTTGTCTGAAATTTTAGTTGAAAACTGGTTAGTACTACAATTTTTGTTTATCCTTCAGCTATTTTCAGTATTTTAGATAAAAATGAACTATTGTAATTTATAAATTTATTGATATACCTTATAGTAGATATAGAGTTGTCACGAGTACCTGTCCAATATTTAAAAAATAAATATGTTTGAATTATTTTATCCAAATCTATTGATACTCAACAAAATATTATTTTTATTACCCTGTGAATAAGATACTTGGTGAAACTCTAGTAGATATAATCACATTTTGATCCATAATTTTTAAATTTATATAACAACAATTTATAAATATAAATTATTGAATTAATTACCAAAATAGCAAACAGATAAATAATGTAATACCTTCATAATGTTTTTAAAATCATAAATAATTCACTAAAAATAAAAAATGTATGCTGCACAACAGTCAATAAATTGTTTATTCTGAATTCATTACTTTTCAAAACATACTGTATTTTGATAATAATATTAGCAATCTAAAAATAAACATGCAAACTTAAAAACATCTACTCCCTGCTAATTTTTAATTATTATCTAGAACAAGATTTAAAAATATATAAATAAATAAATGTATGAGTCGCCTGAAGAATTATGATATGTGTATTGTACGACTGAGTTTGAGTTAAAAATTCATCATCAGGTAAATCACAAAGTACAATGCGACTAAATATGAAAAATAAATGAAGGAATACATAGTGAAAAAATTATACTAATTGGTCGTCATACATAGAAATAATTTATTTTAATAAGAGAGATTATTTAAAATAAGTTTTAATTAGACATAGATATGTTAAGAAATATAAATTATTTTGTTATTATTTATTATCTTAAATGTATTGATATAAGATATTAAATGTTATTTCTGGTATTAAATACTTATAAGTCTGTACTAATATCAAAACTTATGGTTATTTCCTAAAACTTATTTAGCAAAGTTTGAATTAGGGGCAGTATTTTTTAATTTTATTTGAGAAATGTGTTCTTTATATCTTATTTTGAAATTTCTATTTGTCTTATCTATATAAAATGTATTATAATTAGATTTAAGTTTATATATACCAGCATTTTTAAAAGAAGGGTGATTTTGTTATGAAATTTTTAGTTCTATTGTTTATATATTTGATTAAATAGTCTTAAAAGCGATTTTTACATAATTTGTATTATTGTTCAGAATTTAAACAAACTTGTTAGACATATTATTTTGATATTTCATACTACAATGGTCAACAACATTATTTGGTGAGTTGTGTTTTATTTTTCTTTAAAACGTTTATGATTTTTTTTTTTTAAGAATATTTAAATTTAAATTATTTCTATAGGCTATATCATAAATAATATTGAGCTCGTGTTGATATTTATGTTTATTTAATTAAATACGTTCAAGCCTATAGAATATTAAATTAAAAATTGATTTTTTTTTTTTTTGAAAATAAGGGTGATTAGAATCATAGGGTATTATAGTTTGAGCAGGTTTCCTGTAAATACTTAAATCAAATTTATTTTAGATTCTGAGTGGAGTGAAGAAGCTTATGGTTTTACAAAGATGTTTATTTTTATTTTTTTTCTGTGAATAGCTTTTCTACTAAAAATGTTGCTCCAATTTTCAAGTGTAGTACTTTTTTTGTAAGAAAATCTGTCTATATGGTCCTCAAGGGGGGTAACTTTTTGATTTTTTCATGAGTTTTTATAATACATATGAAAAAAAAGTTGGAAAATGTATAATATTTATTATTTTATAATATTACAGTCTTTAAAAACATGTATAACCAAACTCGGCTCAGAATCGTTTTTTAGTTAGTAATGATTAATCTTTGCGTACAAATATACATTAAATTTCCCCTTTACCTTTCCAACTTCTCACCTACAACAATGGCCCACCCATCGTATTAAGTATGTCAATTTGTTTTTTCTTTATATTTACTTTTGAGTAATATTGTAAATCAAATGTATATACCTGTTATTTACTCGTTGTTATACTGAAAGGAACCAACCTGTATATTTATAATAAAAATAAAATATAATGTAATATTGATCCTTGTTTTAGGAATTTATATGAAATAGAAAATAGTAAATTATTGTGCTTGGCCAAAACAGCACTTTCCACACTTGATCGTAAACCAGTAATGAAATTATTATACTAATGAATGCATGAGTATTAATTAAATGTGTTTATTAACTTCATATTTTTTTTTAGTGTAGAGCCTGTGGTGCTAGAGCATTAGGTCTTTTACTATCTTTAATTGACTTTACTGATGTAACTGAACATCAATTTGGCCCTTTATTTCAAGACTCAATTGAAACCTTAATTAATATTGCTAATGGAAATGATAGTATGAAAGTAAGTCGATAAAAATTACATAATACCTATATAATTATTTTCAATATTATTTTATTAAAATCTATTTTAGAATCGATGGAATAGTTGCAATTCTTTGGGCGTTCTTTATCAAACCAATACTATTCAAAAATTACCAGAAACTGTTAAAGTAAATATTTGAGCATAAAAATGTTATTTTTGTGTAATATTAATGTTATTAATTTTCAGAGCAATGTATTCAATACATTATCTACGTTAATTATAAGCTGTTGTAACTTTAAAGTCAGGCATGTAGCATGTTCGTCATTAATGTTCAACCAACGGGAACTATATGGGAATAACTATATGAAAATGTGGCATAGACTATTTGATGCCTTTGAAAATGCTCAAAATTTACCACATATCTGTGAATACAAACACCAACAAAAACTTATAAATCAGGTTTGTAAAATATATATAATGTATATGTGGTGTGGCAGAAAAGTAACGAGACTTATTTTTTATTTACCAAAGTTTTTATTTTTTTCAAACATCAATGTTATCCCCTTCAAAATAGTTCCCTTGAGTAGCTACACACTGATGAAAACATTGTTCTCAGTGCTGGAAATCTTCAACCGATATGGTCTTCAGCATGCCTGTTACACTCTTTTGGATGTTTTCTAAAGTCCTGAAATAAAGTTCTTTGAAGAAATTTTTCTGGTTAAGAAAAAGGAAAAAGTCTGCAATGTTTGATCTCAAGTGAATGACTCTTTTTCTGAGTCTTTCAATGGCACGTCTTTATAAAAAAAAAACTTAATTGACATTTTGTCCTAGAGGAACTAATTCTTTTGTGGACGATTCCCCTTCTGTCAAAATAACAAATCAGCATTGAATTGATCTTCGATTTGCTCATTCGAGCTTTCTTTGATAAGTAGAGTTTGCAGTGTGCCACTCCTCACTTTACCTCAAAAAACATTCCTGCGGTTCTCCAGCCCGCTATTCACCCAACCTCAGTCTCTGTGATTTTTTCCTTTTCCTTAAACTGAAAAATGTGCACAAAAGATGTCATTTTAGAACTTTAGAAAACATCCGGAAGAGCTTAACAGACATGCTAAAGACCATATCATACATGCCTAAGACTTCCAGTGCTCCTACCAATAATGGGAACAACGTCTCCATCAATGTGTAGCTGCCCAATGGAACTACTTTGAAGGGGATAACATTGATGTTTGAAAAAAATAAAAACTGGTAAATTAAACATCAATCACATTACTTTTCTACTACAGTTTGGAGTATACTAATCATTCCAGGTATTATGTTAGCACTTCTAATAAACATTTGTAGATTTATATAAATATACATTTTTAAAATGATTCATTATTTATTGTTTTGTTATAATCTTGTACATTATTAGCAGTTAATAATAATCAGCCTATGCATTTGCATGATAAAAAATGTTTTTATCAAAATAATTTTGAACAAATGTAATTATAATTATATTAATATGATAGTACTGTATTCTAAAAATCATTGCATTTTAAAAATTCTATCAAAAACCTTATTAAAGCTTTATGATTGAATAAACATAGTATTTAAAGAATATTGAATTTATAAAAACAATTTATTCAGGAATTACAGCTATGTAAATTAAAACAGCAATACTGATTCTAAATTAAATATTTACAAAATTACCATATAATTGTATGCGCTAAAAATCCTCTTAGATTAAAGCTTAGTATTGGTAGTAAAACACCCAAAAATGTAATTCAAATTGTATCAATGTTTAAATATTCACTGGTTCTGTACCACACATTAATATTTTATTTTATTTTACAGCTCTGTGCATCATTTTGCAATTTGTGTCTTTTACTGGAACCATCTGATATTAGTAATTTAACATACTTATTTGATTCACGACTACATGTAATACAAAATGAGATGGATAAATTTTGTAATATTATCGATATACCAAATTATTCTGAAAAATTATCTGCAACACATAATCATTTGCACAATATGTTTAAGACTAAACAACTCACGTCTAAACAATTAGAAATTGTCAGCAACTTATTAAATATATTTTATAATCATTAAGTTATCATCTAGTTTTTGTTTACATTGTATTTCATTACTAAATAAACTATTTTAATATCTACCATTTTCTAATCTTTTAAAAAAAAAATTTGTACTAAAAGTAAAAATAATTATTAACACGGTGTATATTTCAAAAATAAATTGTACTTAAATACTAACAATATTACAAATATTAGAGTTCAAATAAAATATGGGTCATACATTTATAATATCTACTGGAGATTTTAAACAACATATATGTTACTAGTAATATGGATAATCATAAATATTGAATAAAATAACACTAAAAAAAGTACATAATTCTTACTTTACCAAAGATTTATATTTTATAATACTAAAACTCCAGTAGACATACGGCAGATAGCTCTTAAGTAGGGCCTACGCATAACCTATGCATTTGCATCTTTTTTCCAATACTCATATTCGAGGCTTGTCTTTATACAAATTTGCCTTGTCTAGATTTCACTGACACAAATTTAATTTTGCATTTTTCCTGTTATTCTTTGTTGAAAGGTCATTTTTAACAATTTTAGTATACTTTATGCATTTTTCTACTTATTGTTTAAAGTTTAAAATTAATAAACTAGTATTAAAATTGTTGAAAATGTTGGATAAAAAGATAAAATATTTTAAGTCATAATATATGTCAATACACTTATATGTATACACACAGAAACGCTGCTGCCACCACTAATCAGTTCATATTGCAAACCCATATTGATATTATTTGGGTTTTTTGTTTGGAATTATTTTAGTGTATTTTAGTATATCACTTATTTTAAATATGCACTAATCACATATTATGTGAAAGTCACTAGAAGTTTTTCTGTATTTAAAATATTTTTATCTGCAATTACCAATCTTTATGGTTTGAAAATATGCTTAATTATTACTTAATTGTCCTATAATGGTAAGAAAACATTTCCATAAAAGATTTAATTTAATAAATTAAATTAAGAATTAATTAAATAAAGGACCTAATTTAACTACTTCTATTTTATACAGTATAATTAGTAAAAAAAATATAGACATACCTCACATGATGGGTGGACCACTATTTTGGTGAGAAGTTGGGAAGATTGAGGCGAACTTCAATGCATATCTGTATATAATGATTAGAGTACGGATTTTTAAGGAAATTTTATTTTTGTGATTTTTCAATCGGTTTTCATAATAACTGGGAAAAACCGGGATAAAATGTCAGAAAAAAAAATGTACGAAATGCAGGTATTAGTAAAATAATATTATAGCCTTTTTCTTTCTGAGTACAACTTTTCTACCATAAATTTGCTCCAATTTACAATGATAGCACATTTTTTGAAAGTAAATTTGACTGGGAAGGTCATTTTTCGATTTTGCCAGGAGTTTTCTTAGCAAATGTGTTAATCCGGGAAAAACAGAAAAATCGATTCAATATTAAACAAATATTATTAAAGAAAATATATAAAGCCTATTTATTTATTTTACCATAATATGACATATATATTGTTGACAAAGCATCACTATCGGCTGAACTACTTATGTTAATATTTACTTTTATATTATTTAGTGTATTCCAGAGTCATGGCTGGCTCAATTGATTTTATCTCGATATGTTTGATTTTTGGATATATTTATCGATGTAATTTAGATAATGTGATTCACGTACCACATGGTATATAGTAAATTAATTTATCTTGAAACGACAATAAACACAAAAATATGCTCTTGCTCTGGAAATTGTCTACTCAGAATTACAGTTTAGTTTTCGTTGTAACACTGCATAGTTCGTTTTTTATGAAATTTATAATGCTTTTTTTTTAGCGTTTTGGAAGATTTATACAGCTTTATTACTTTTTTTAGTGCTTTTCTGTAGTTTTTTATTGCTTTAAAATCCTTACTGTAATAATGCTTAGTAATGGTCCATTACTAACGAAAAACGATTCTGAGTGGAGTTTGGTGACTAGTGTTACTCTGTTAACAATATATATGTCATAATATTATGGTAAAATAATAATATATGCATAATGTATTTTCTTTAATAATATTTGTTTAATATAGGAAATAATTATTTTACTTTTTTTCACATTTATTGGGAAAATCAAAAAGTGACCTCCTTAAAGTACCTCCCCGACCAAATTTCTTTTAAAAAAAAATGCTATAATTGAAAATCGAACCAAA
Source organism: Cinara cedri (assembly GCA_902439185.1). Lineage (NCBI taxonomy): Eukaryota > Metazoa > Arthropoda > Insecta > Hemiptera > Aphididae > Cinara > Cinara cedri. The sequence continues at coordinate 197,615 of CABPRJ010001467.1, read as the reverse complement.
AATTATTGGTAAAAAAGGTGCTTTGAACGATTAAATAACTAATTATTTTTCTATACCTCAAGGTACAGTACTTGGTTCAGTTTAATTTATTATTTACATAAACGGACTTTTAAATTTAAACCTCAATACAGGTATATTATGTTGGTGAAACTGTTACTCTAGTTAAAAGCCTTAATTATGACAATTTATGTAAAAAAGCTAATTTTTGTTTAGCATTAGTAAAAAATTGGGGATAATAATTTACAGTTAAATTAAACCAAATCTAAATATATCGTTTTTAATACTATAAAAGCTTCATATTATCATTATATAAGTCCTCACATTGTATGATGGTACACTATTTCAATTGTAAATTTCTAAATTTAACTCGTGTGTGTGTGTGTGTGTACATCAGAAAATAGTTAATTGCATTAAGTATCTTAGTATACATTTTGACTATAAACTAAAATTTATTAAACATATTTATTATGTAAATAATCTTATTAGAAAATTATTTTATAAGTTCTGTTTGCTCGAAAAAATGCTAGATTCTAAAACTAATATAATTATTTATTTAGCTTTCACAAAATCTATTTTGTCTTATGGTATCTATGGCTAAAACGTATCTTTAGTATATATAGTTTCTATAATTTCCTATATGTCATTATCATACAGTTTACGTTAATTACGTTTTCTACGTATTACAATTTTTGTCAAAGTACAATGTATAATTAAGAAACTGATAAAAATTTGTAAGACAATTCCCGCACATAGTCTAACCTAGTCATTTTTTTTGTTTGCAATTCAAACATATTGGCATGTATAAATGTTTCTTTTTCAGTCATTTTTTGTTTTTTGTTCCCTGACTTCTTTATGTGATATACGTATCACATTGCATGTTTTTAAAATGTTAATGAAATTGAATATGTTTGGGTGTGATGAATTGAATGAGCTGTTTAATTTTTTATGAAATAACTTAAAAAGGAAGTCCAAAAATAATTTTAAAAAATTACTTATATCAATATTATTGGTTTGGTAATCATTACTTAACCCCAGCTGCTGTATTTTCCTGTACCAACTTTAACCAAGGTGAAATCTACAACTTTTTACTTCAATTGAAGACCAAACATGTCTTACAGCATTGTGAATAGCCTTTTCAAAATCGGCATACAACCGAATAGGACTGAATTGTTGGTTATTTTTTTTACATTCGTTAACTAAATGTTGAAATGCCTGTAAATAGCATTGTGTAATCTTTGAAGGTAGTAAAATATAAACGAATGGAACATACAAATGATTTATTATACAATAAACGGTAAATATTTGATGGTATAATTTCGGACAACTTTTAAATGTACCATCTACAAATATAGTATCTGAAAAAAGATTTTTTTTTCCTTGCCACATTAAGATTTTATATTTTGTATAAGTTATCTATGTATTTCAATTAAAAAATTAAAAATTAAATATTTTGGTAATTCAATAAAAATTCCGTTAACGGTCATTTTTTTGGTTCTGTCAAGTGATATGGGAAAAATACATTATTACCTCAATATAGTGGGCACTCTAAATAAAGATCAAAATATAAGATAAATTAATAGAAATACTACTTTTATAATACTTATGAAGCGAGTACATAAGAAATGTAAAATGCATGGTAATGCCCAAATTATTTATGACATTTCATAGTTATCTTATCAAACTTTTACCATAAAGTTAAAACACAACGGGTCTGTATATTTTATTGTGTTTCATTAGTTTTCAATGTCAGTTGAAAATGTTTCGCATCGTTATGATGGCGTTCAAACGAAAACATCTAACTGTCGTAGAAAAAACTAAGCTGTTCGAATATTATGAAAATTAAAATACGAGTGTGTGTGCTTTCGCAGATAAATTTGAAATAGACAGAAATCAAGCCACCGATTTAATACAAAATAAAGATAGTTTTAAAATCTTAAATATGGAAATTAGGTTTTTATGCACTGTATACAGCGGTCATCTGGAAGTATTGTACTTCTGTTAACAGTCACCACTATAGGATAACCACCTCTAAATAGCAGTCATTATTTCTGGTCCCTTTAGTGACAGGTATATGAAAGTTTTACTATACTTAATTTGTATAACACAATTCCTAATGAAAAACATGTATACTATTTTTGTATGAATAAACAGATAATATTCTTTATAAAAAATTGGTTTATTAAAAAAAAAAACATACAAAACTAATATAAGAACAAAATTACTTCATAATAATCACACAAAAATCACTATTCCAGACTTAAATCAGTTAATAATAAATTAATATCTAGTTACTTTTGATAGAAAAAAAAAATGAAGCACCTGATTATATCCTATGAGTTATTTGACAATAATAAAACTAAAATTCTTAATATTAGTTAAAACAATAAATCCATTTTTGATTTTTAAAAAAAAATACATTTTTCAAAAAATAAAACCATACAACTTCACACAAATAAAATGTATTATACCCTGAAATATTTTAACTTTAAAAATAAGTCAATTATATGTACTCAAATTTATGTATGGAAATATTTTTTTTTAAGAATGGGATGAAATGGGGAATGAAATATTAATGTTTAGAAACATTTTTAAATCAAATGCAGGGTCCTTCCAGATTTGTCAGTTACTTAATTTAGTATTAAACATAAACTTAATACCCTACATTTCCCAACCATTTAATTACGTTCAGAGATATATTACATTCAATAGTGTCATAGAGGTTTGCTATATTTATATTATTAAAATTAATATCATGGTAATATTTTAATCTGGTAAACAAAAGTTAAATAACATAAAATAATAAAAAAAAAAAATACATATTTATTAAAAATTAAGTATTACATAATATTGTAAAAAAAAAAAAAATAACAAAACAATAACAAATAAAGTAAGGTTAAATAAAAAACAATACAAAATACATTTAAAAATCAATACAAAATAAACAAAAATTGAATTAATAAATAATATTGCAAAATATGAAATCAAAAATAAGTTTTTTTTCTTGTTATGAAAAACTAAATATATTTCTTCATTAAAAATAATATTATATTCTATTCAATTTTTGTTAAATTTGCTTTTAATTTATATCTAGTCTTTTAATTTACAAAGTTGATATGATTGCATAATATTTAAACACAACTAATACAATAATACGGATCTATGGATATTAATTATTTACAAATCATACAAAAGTTGTTATTATTATGTAACTAATATGATTGTATTTATGTTTTTTATGATTATGATTCACTTAATGTATAATGGATACAATATCGTTAATAATATAATATATATTATTATTCTTAGACAATATTAAATGAGTTGTATATATCAATTCAAACAAATAATAGAAGGGTAAAAACACAATATAATTCACATAACCTAAATCACACAATAAAACCAATAGCTACCTTTGTGCATAAGATTAAAAAAAAACAAATGCATGGCAGTATGGAAATGAAGCATGTGCAGTCTTATAACAAAGGTAATTAGAACCTCGTTTTGTCGAGTAAAAATGACTAGTAATTTTTCGTTAGCCAAATGTATAGAAAAAAAAAATTCATAATGGTTAAACATACAAAGAAGCATTTGAAGAATCAATAACTACAAAACATTTGAAATAAAAACAGATTAAGAAATGTATAAAAGACTTAATAAATAGTAGATGATAGATTTTGATATTTATAATGCGATGTCAAAAATGTTAGTTACTATGGGATATTTGACATACTTTAGATAAATTTGATAGTTAGGGCGCATAATTTATTGTTAAACAATTGTTTGTAGTCTACAAATGATAGATTTTGGCATTGTAATAAGTTATTTGACATAAGAAATGTCATAAAACATCAAGATTACATTATTGTTATAATAAAACAATATTAATTAAAACTAAACAATATAACATTACTCTAGTTTGAATAGAATCAATTTTAATTTATGACATATAATTTTCAAGAGATTTATAATTTTTGTATGAATATTACCTGTAAACTATAGAACATACTAAACATATTTAATTTATTTTATTGTTTATTTTGTAAATAAATTAGTAGTTTAATACTAAAATTAAATGAATTAACCCTGTAATTTTATTGTGTAGTTGTTCAAAATAAAATATATCTACATGTTATTAAATAAGCACCCTAAACTTTAAAGCACCTTTTTTAAATAAAACAATTTAATAACATTATCTTTCCCAAGTTATTTAAATTTCAAATAGTTACTTAATATTTTTAGTGTAATAATAATTATAATCTTCCTTCTAACTAAAACTGCATTTAAAATATGTCTTAAAATACAAACCTGATAATATACATTTTAATTTTGAAACAAAATTTTTTTTTTTATATAAATATTCGAGAAGCTACTGACTTAAAAATTAGTGTCAGTATATTCAAATCTTAGCTATGTTTCACAATAACCAGGATTTATAGTAATATTTGGTATTAACTCAATTCGTTCAATATCATCACTGTCTTCCAAACCTGATTTAATAAAAATATAAAGTAATTATAAAATTATGTTATTATAATATTATTATATTTGTACAATGCAATACTTTTAATACATTTGAAAATTAAATGCGTATTAACAAATATATTTACAATTTTAGCCATCATTGACCAGGTTAGGTAAGGTTATCAAAATGAAAAAAGAAATTATTAGATAATTAAAAACAAATTTAATTGTACATGTCAAATGTGACCATTTTAAAAGAAGTTTAAATTAATAAATATGGCTTCAAAATCTTGCCTGTCACTTAAATACAATTATCTCTATGTACCATATATTTGACAGTACCTACTTCAAACACATACAATTAATCACTAATAATTTAAATTTAAATAACTAAAAATGGTTTTTAAAAATAAAAATATAACTTATTGGAACCTAAATGTATGAACTGTCATACTTACTTTTTTGCATTCTAGGATCCTTAATAAATAAGCAACATAATGCTATTCCAAAAATGCTGAATGTACTCATAATTACTATTACTGCAAATGTCCATGCTCTGGTATCAAACGTATCAATTCCTTCCAAAAGGTGTTTTTCCAACTCTAAATAAATACAATAAAATTAATAATTCAAAATCAGCTGTAAAAGATAAAATAATATCATAAATTTAAAAAAAAATAAAAAAAATGTAGTTAAGTATTAAAGAAGTTAATATAGACATCTTAAAAAACCACTTATGAAATTTGGTAAACAAGAAAATTTAGAAATATTAAACAATACAAATTTAAAAAAAATTGAAAGATTAATTTTTTTTTCAAACACTTCTTCGTAGTGTAAAAGTGATCCAAAATACATTGAAAGGAATTTGAATATAAAGTTGTACCAATTACTTACAAATTATATAAAAAAAAAAAAACCAGTGGAAAAAATCATAAGTAGATCTTTAGATACACTTGTAGTTTATGAAAAATTGTCTTTTTTTATTATTTTATGAAATGAAAAGAAAAGATGAAAAATTCCTAACATAATTAAATTAAAAATACAAAATATTATTTGGTTAAAAATAAAGTAATTAAAAATGTAACTTAAAATTGGGATAGTTTTAAAAAAATAATATTTTATTTAACATCACAAGTTAGGTACTTTAATTATTAATAATATAATTAACAGAAGTAATATTTTACCAGTCTCTGTCAAATCATTTAATGTTTTAGTAGTTAATTCAGTTATTGCACCTTCACCTATTTCATTACTGACCGAAAGTTGAATTTTGTAATGTGTATTTGGACGCAATGAATAAATTTCTTTCTGAACCTAAAAATATATAAACAGTAGACAAAAAAAAATATTTATTAATTTACGGCAGTATAAATTCTAATTTATTTCGGTAATTATAAACATAAACTATACTGTATTAATATTCTGATAAATAATATACAATAGACTATCTATACAGTAAAATCTCTTTATAAGGGAACTTCTATAAGACAGAAATTTCCTTAAATGGAAAACAACAACAGTTCTGCAGAACTTATATCCCATAAAATTTTAGTCTACCCATAACAGAAACTCTTTTACAGTGAAAAAATCACTTGGTACTGAACGATTCTGTTATAAGGAAGTTTTACTGTATATTTTAGGTAGTTATAACTAAAGCAGATATGTTATACCCTAAAAAACAAACAAAATGAAAATTTGTTTTTATTATTAGTTAAACCCAACAAAAAGATTTAATATTTTATTATTATATTGTAATTTAAAATTTGAAAAATGTCCTAAAAAAAATAAATGTTTTAATTAAAATATAGGTACTAACATTAACAGCTTACCTGTTGATATTTATAAATCTAGATCATGTATTTTAATTCTCTATTTTTAAGATAAAAATTTACAAAATCCTAAAAATGCAAAGTAAAATTTTGTATATACAAGCTGTCTCACGAAGATATACCCCTTTCAATATCTCCAGAGATAATAAAGATAATCAAATTCTGTTTTTTTTTTTTATATTACTCACAGGGAAGAGACTACAAATATTTGAAATAATTTTTTTTTTTAAATAACTTTTTATTTTATTATTTTTGGAAATTTTAAGATAGCCATTCTGTAAAGATTATTTTTCTGAACATTTTAATGTATCCAAATTTTATTATAATCCATGTGAAAACCAATATTATTGTGTAACTCGGTTAGGTTATTCCCTAGATAACTTCAGTTATGAATAAAGCCAGGCAACTATGCATGCGGATGACGGGTGCAGCCACTCTTGTAGGTGAAAACTTGGGAAGGTAATAGAGAAGAAATTTAATGTATATCTATAAGCAATAATAAACCATTGCTAACGAAAAAACAATTCTGAACAGAGTTTAGTTGATAGTGCTGCTTTGTCAACAATATATATTATTAATTGGATAAAAGCACTTGACATACAACTATATAAAGAAAAAAGTATCATACAAACTTCCAAATCATCTTACAGTTAACATAAATCACTCAATAATTTAACATGTTATTTAATTTTTAATACTCACATATTCACTAATTTTACTATATTTTATTATATTATCTTTTATTTTGGAACAAAAATCTAGAAGTAATGCTTTCATAATATACAATAATAATAATAATAACAATATGTATGTTATATTATCGTAAAATAATTACATAGACATAATATATATATTTTTTAAAATATTTGTTTAATATTGTACCTATTTTCTGGTTTTCCCAGTTTTTCTAGTTTGTTGATAAAACTCCTGAGAAAATTGAATAATGACCTTTCTAAAGTACCCCCATAGTCAGATTTCCTTTTAGAAAAAGTGCTGCTTATTAAAGCAAAATTACTGGTAGAAAAGTTGTCCAAAAAAAAAAAAAAAAGATCTTTGTAAAACCATAAGGTTTTCTTCGCTCTACTCAGAATTCAAAATCTTTGGGTATAAACTAGCAAAATTTTTGATAAACCAATAAAAACATGCAAAAACATATAAATATCTGCACTAGTTATAACTAATTTCTAGACTATTTTTTAAACATTTTATAAAGTGGATAAGCATTTAGCAAAATATTACTGTACATTTATATAAATTATTTTACCTTAGATGGATTCACTTTGAGAACATTCCAACTATTACTAGCATAACCACCATCTACTATTCTATACCTAATCGTTATATATTTAACAGGATATGTATCATTATTCTCTATTTCCCTCCATGTGATGAGTATTAATACACTATAAGGAATAACTTTTACATCTAATAAGGACCCAGGTATACCTGAAATTATTTAAATTATGTTTAGTATATTTAGAAATGAAATTAATAATTATAATACTTGCTTTTTGATATTAATTCAAATTCAATTGATGTTTCATTTCCAGCTGCACGATCACAAATATAAATACCAGCATCTGTTGTGTTAAATGATGATATAAATAAATTTCCATTTTTTAAAATTTTAGCTCGGCCGGGCAATTCTTTATGATGAATATTCCAAAAGACAGTAGAATTTATCATATTATTGAATTCACATTTTAATGTAACATTTTCACCAAGTTTTGGAAACATTTTTCTATATTCATTAATACTATTCCCATTTGTATCTAAAACAATGTTTATTTTAATTCATTTTGTGAACCATTTATATTTTAATTTTATGAATAGATCGGGTAAAATTATTCGAGTTTAATTCAAACAAATCAGACAAATATCATAATTTATTATTTAAAATGTAGGTATATTTTTCTCTTTAGCATAGGTACAAATAGTCCAATTTTTTGGGGGGAATCAAAGATATTTAATGAGATCCCATAATCTCTCTACATAAAAAAAGAAAGTCTGTCTGTTTGTATGTTCTTTATAAACTTGAAAACTACTGGACCGATTTTAACAGGGTTTTTTGCAAAATATTCTGCGTGGTTTGGACAAGGTTTAAAGTTATTGAAATTTCTAGAATTCAACTCCTTAAGGATAGCTGACACAGGGATTTTAGTATTTTGTGGTATAATTTTTGTTGATTATGAAGTATCTATGGTATCTACTGAATATTGTTTGTTAATTTTATTGGAATTTTGATTACTGATCAATGCTCAACAAATTTAAATTCATTTAATTTAATTTCAATGCCATTTCTGTGCAATTATGCCTTCTAATAACAATAACAGTAACAACAGTAATAATAAGAATAATAAAATGTAAAATGATTCAAAAACATTTTTTTCAACTAAACAGCTAAACTATAGTAATATAGGATATATATATATTTATATTTCAATATTTCTTCGATAAGAATTGTCTCTTAGAATTTTTCTTTGAAATACTAAAATATAATCCACGTTGTTACAATACACGGGCGAAGCCGAATTATTCAACTAGTATTATATAAATTTTGTATTAACTTAATTGTGGGATGGGAGGTGTAGCGACTAAGTTTTTAAGGGATTTGTGACTATGCTCTTCAGAGATATTTTAAAACCATTAAATAATATAAATAAGTTTAAAAATATGAACAAAACTACATAATATAAATTTGTTGTCAAACTATAAAACATTGGGGAACTACGAAATATTATTACATGATTTATTTTACTTACCAACTCAAATATAATAACAATGGACTATTTACATTTTTAGATATAATAGTGTCCATAAATAGTAAAATTAAACTTAAATATGTGAAATATCCAAAGTTATTAGTAAAATTAAGTATTTAAAAACAATATTAATTTAATGTATTATGTTTAATTTATATTATTTATGATAAAACAATAACACATAGGTATGATTTATTAACTAAACTTTTGAAACCAAAGTATGATAATGTAATAAATGTTTAATACTTACATGGGACTGAAATGAAGGATACAACGAAAATATAAAACAAATTGAATGTTATAGATTTGTAATATAACATTTTTAAAAGTGCATTTTTAAAATATAAATATAAGAATTATTAACTAAATGTTTTAAGTTATGGAGAGACTTTAATATCTATGTTATGTACCTATACAGTAAACGTACATCAGTCTACGCTTTTAAATCGTTAATCAATCAATTTATATTTATTAACGATTTAAATAAATGAAAAACAATCTTATTATTGGAGAAATAAGATGACAGTGATTCGAAAACTAAATATTTCGACCCATAATCCCATGTTATGTAGGTATAATTGTATTTTTATGTTTGTTTTACTTTACATATTATCAATAACAGTCAGTGTATCAACTATAGACAATAATAAATAAATACAAAATACTAAAAATGTTGACAAAAATAATTGTATTTTTTCAACATATTATTTTTTTGATATTTCGTAGGTACTTAATTTTATTTATATTTGGGTTAAATGAATTATGCATAGTAATTAACTTATGTTAAATTTTCATTTTTTTTTTCTCATTATTTTCACAAACATGTTGATAACGAATTGACGTTTGTGAATCGTGATCACGGTCTGACTGTGTTTGTGATTAACGCCTATAGTTATTATTCTATTAATCTTGTATAATTAAATAATTAATAATTGTTATCATTTTTGTATTTTTGTAATTATTGCAGTTTTCAAGAGTTACAGACAGAAGAGTATGTTTAACATACTTTAATAAACATTTGAGTAACCAATGTTCAATATTTTTGACATATGAATTTAGAAGTATTTAACAGAGTGAACTGGAAGGTATGAATTTTGATTTGTGTATCTATACAGTTAATTAAACTCAACAACTAATTTAGCATTATATGTTTATATATGTATGCAAAATTTAATAAACATAATCCATTTATAACATTACAATTACATGTTAGTATATACATTGGAATATGATATCTTTATAAATATCTATATAAATAATAGTATAATACGTAATACATAAATTACCAATTTGTAACACTTGGAATGAGATTTTCTTAGAAAATGTTTAGTTGTAAAAATGTCTTGTAATTTATAAACACATAGCTCAGACATATTATCTACCATAAAGGTGTATATTAGATATTTAATTTTTAATTTTTCAGTTTGGTGAACTTACTAAACCAAAAAAATTGTAAGAAGAGTATAAAAGCATTTTTTTTCTTTTTGAACTCTTATAGGTAATTTGTTTTTAGAAATATTTTTTGTATCATCTATTAGTTCAGTTAATAAGTTTTAAACTTAATACCTAGTAATATAAAATATGATTTTAATTGACAAGTAAGCAATACCATTAACATAAATAACCCATTTGTAATAGAGTGGTCCTCTGGAAACCTTATACTGTTGATAATTTTAGTCAGATTTAAAGGGTCTAATGCCTGAGATTCTAAAATCATTTATTGAACATACCTTGCGATCCTCATGATTATGCTCCAGTTAATATTTGCTCAATCTAGTTTCCTTTGTAGTGCGTATTGCGTAAGCATTCCATGAGTTCTTATTAAAGGGAATATTGGAAAATAAAAATGATTCCTCCAGCCCAGTCGCATTGGTCAACTACAATTTTACTCTGCGAACTACGAGAACTACTGTTCCCTTCCTTATTCCTTGCTATACTTCTAACTACTTGGGTGATTTATGTCTCTCACTAATGTGGATCCCTTCTTCTTACAACTAAGTACTCAGTATAGTATTGTAATAACTAATAATTTGTTGTAATTCAATGTAATAATTTAACTGTAAACTTATCTGTTGTTTGCCGTTGTATGTTAATTTGATTCATGCATACATCTTGTAGTAAAGGCCCATTTATTTATTTAAAACAAAATAACAGACTAGGTTAAGTCAGGTTGCAAATTAATGAACTCTGTGTTGTTTTTTTTTTTTTAACGATATCTATGCAATTATAGATTTTTCCATTTTATAGGAGGGCTCTGGAGGACGTTCAGGTATGTATTGTGAATGGGCATCGCTAAGTTCAACAGTTCAAAACTGTGGTGAATTTGGTCAAAGTGTCTTGAACAAGTTTCCAGCTGGTTCATGCAAAGAAGTTGTATTGTCTGTAATTAAACAACTGTCATCAAATTTAGGAATAACACATCCACCTGAACCAAGCAAACTTTCTAGAGACAATGAAGTGACCTGGTGCATGGAAGTTAGTAAATTTTAAAACAGAAAATAAAATATTTTTATGTATACTGATCTGTATACCTATCTGTTTTAGGTTATTTGTTATGGTTTAAGTTTGCCATTGTCTGAGCATGATACAATTAGAGATTGCGTACATATTTATTGTGATTGGCTTTCAGCCTTATATGAAACACCAAAAGTATCGGTTCCAAAACCGGTTTGCAATGATCCAAATTTATATGCTAGAAAAATAATTTCACATTTTTATAATTTATTTGTACCCAGAAAAGGTGAAGGTGAATCAATTTGTCTTATTGCATTAAGATTATTATAATATTTAATACAGGTGTTTTCATCTAATTATAATTATTATAATAATTGTTTTAACCAATAATACTTAGAATAAAATAGTGTATTTATTTTGATCTTTGTTACAAGTCTGGACATTTTTATATTTAAATATCGGTAAGGATCAAATGAAATATATAATAATGATGTTTTTGTTAAATTTATTATTCATACATAACAGAATGTCTTATGGAGATTTTTTTATTTTAAAGAGATAAAATGAATGTGTGGATAATATCTCATATCTTCATCATTTAAAATAATTTAATCTTCAAGACGTCTTTATTTTTAAATTATAAACTTTCAGATTAACAGTTTTTATTATTAAAATATTTTAAAATATTTAATTTATTTTTGTGAAGGTACTGATACAATAAACCGCCAAGCTGTTTTGTGTCATCGTGTTTTACGGACATTACATGATTTATCTCGAACATCTAAAATCATTGACCAAGAAACTTGGGAAGCTTTACTGCTATTTCTTCTCGCAATAAATGATGCTTTATTAGCTCCACCCACAGTTAAAGGCATTATTTGTTTTATTATACAATGTAATAAATAGTTCTTAGACTTATTATTTATAATGAATTTAACAGAGGATGTCGGAGAGGAATTATGTGAACGAGTTCTTAGCGTTCTCATAGAAGTATGGCTTGTAGCTTGTGTACGTTGTTTTCCTTCGCCATCTTTATGGAAAACATTACGAGAAATGGCAATTACTTGGCGCCATCGAACAGCTTTAATTCATCAATGGAATCGTATAAATTTAGCACTTACAGCCCGTGTATTAACATTTATGTATGGACCAGATTTTCCACAGCTAAAAATACGTTTGTATACTCATAAAACATACTATGTTTCATTTTTATTTAAAAGCCTTTATCAATTATATCAATTTTATAATTTAGCTAACGAAGATGCTCACTTAATACCGCTCGGAATGTCTAATCATACCATTGCTCAAAGTTGGTTTCGACTGTTACAAACTATTGGAAATCCCGTTGATTTAAGTCGGCCTATGACAATTAGTCGAACTCCAAAATTTCTTCAAGCAGCACTCTCCGACTCGAATCATAGACTTATAGATCCATCTGTTCACCCCTGTTTAAACGTCTTACCTTACAACTTTTATGTAGCTATACGTGGGATCGCATCACTTGTAGATGCATTTTTAGGCAAGAATTTATTATACTTTATTTTATTTCTTAATCAAACTCTTCTTTTTCTGGGAGATGAGAAAAATCTATTAATACTAGCACCTATTTAATTTGTAAATATATATATAAATGCACATTTTAAAAATAGGCATTGCTTCTCATCCTACTATTATTTGGGATGATGTCTTACCTTGGACTTCAGGAAGCTCTTTGGAAAAAAAAGAAGCAAGTGCAGTAACACATACACCGCCTTCGCAACGTCGATTGGCTAAAAGTTTTAGCGTTGCACCTTCACTTACCAATAAGGGTATATAATTATAATAAGTCACAAAATTATAATAACCTAATATCTTTAAGTTGTATGTATATATTAAAAAAAATCTTTATGGTGTAATGTAGTTTTTGTAATGAGTTGATATTAGAAGTTTACAACTGTTCAACAACCATATAACATACATGTGTATAACAAATTAGAATATTATATAGTTTTAAAATTTAAATTAGAAAATTAAAATTTACAGAAACAAATAAAACAGGTATACTTTTTATTTATGTTGTTTTAAATAGTTTATTGTTTTATTATAAAATATAGGATTATTCTTTGTGAATTCTCGTATACATATACTTGATATAAAAACAAATATGACTACATTAAAGAAACCAAGTATAAAATTCAAAAGCAATCTCCAATAATTTATAATTCCAGATTTGAATTACTTTGATGTACTCAGTAATGTTATATGGTTTAGAAACAAGGCTGTTCAGGAAGGCAGATGAAATTAGATTGAAAGTTGTTGAAGGGAAAATCCCTAAAAAGATTTTTGGGCCATGCAGTGATGCTCAAGCTAATGTAAAGAGGAAAAAACATTATGAACTCGAGAATCTAATTAAACACTTAGTATAACTAAAGCATACAAATGAGGAAAATGGATTTGTTAAGACACAGGTAGTGGAGCAGGAATTGATAAGAAAAATAGTGATCACAGAGAATCTAGTAGGAAATCAACCACTAGACCCGTCTAAGATGGAAAGATTGTGTAGTAAGGGATGTAGGACTGATGGAAGCTGGGATACCATGAAGATGTGATGAAGCTTCCTATAAATGGAATAAATATGTTTGAAAGAAGTCTTTAAAGGCTATAAAGGCTATTACCTCTAAAAAAAATTAATTAAATTAGTTTATTATATTTATATTAAACAAAATAAAAATTGTAAAAAGGTTTTATGTTCATATTAATGTAGCTAGAAAAAACATTATTTTATTTTTATCAGGTATTGCAAAATCATCTTTAGTTGGTTTAACTACTAGCCGTATTAGTACTCAGACACATAAATTATCATCAAATACTTCTATGTCATCAACAATTTCAGGTAAATTATTGTGTTTTTTATTATTGAAATAGTGTAACTCAAATAAGTGCACACGTCTTTATGATATTGAAACTAATTATTTGTTTAATGCTAGTGTTTCATAAATAATAATTGTATATGGTTTTAAATGTATTCATTGTTTTAATTATAGAACCTAAAATATTTGCTGAAAATCGACCACGGTGTAACAGTATTCTTCACCTTTTTGGTGAATGGTTATTCGAAGCAGCATTAATTGGGGTTGATATTAATAAATCTAAATCTTCTACTACATGTAAGTTTTAAACAAAATAATAGTGTATTATTATTTAACATGAGTACACTTATTATAAATACCAAAAAAGAAGAATAGTCTTTAAATTGGGTGATCCATCCTCTGTTACCAATTACAGGCCTATCTCTATGTTACCTCACATTGCCAAAATAAAGCTTGAATAAAGCTTAATTCCTACTATATGCCAACGATATAAAAATATTTTATAAAATCAAAACTCCTGCTGACTGCCTTATACTACATGACGAACTTATTCAATTTGATTTGTGGGTTTCCCAACTAGGCATCTCTTTAAATGTTGACAAATGCAAAGGTATTTCCTTTATTAGGTCTAAAAACCCGATGCACTATTCATACACCCTTAATAGTATATAGCTAGAGCGTGTTTTCGTTATTAAAGACCTTGATATTCATTATTCTTGCTTTTTCTCCTTTAGATGTTGTCACTGGTAGAACACTAAAGGTCTAAACACTTAGGTTTTGTTAAGAGTTACACCGGGCTCTTCAAGTCAGCTAATTCTCTTCGTTCTTTGTATTGTACTCTTACCCAGCCAATTATAGAGTATGGTACTATTATTTAGCACCCTTACTTTGCCAAGGATCAAGTGCGAGTCTAGAGTGTTCAACACAAATTATATGTTGCTTTTAAACTTAATTTGACATCCTAATCATGACTACTCCTTTATTTCTAGTATTCTGAATTTACCTTTTCTGTCTACGCTGGAACGAGGCAGGATTTCGGTTTCTTTACGGTCTTTTCAACAATTTACTAGATGCTCCCGACCTTATCTCTAGTGTGCCTTTTAAAGTTCCCTCACACAACACTAAGAATCAAATTCTTTTTTATATTCTAGCTCACTCAACTTCGTATAACCATAATCATCCATTACATAGAATGCTTAGGCTGGAGAACCTGGTTTGACCTTTTAAACTATTAACTTGTTATAATCTCTTACATTTAGTACTGTTTCACTATGTTTGTATTAAGTTAATCAATTATCTAAGTCTTTGTTTTTGTAATTGCCACTTTATATTCTAATAAATAAAAAAATATATATATTTATACATACTTAGCAGATAACAACAGAATGTGCAAACGACCAAGTTCAGTGATGTTTGATACAACCAGTATAAGAAGTGGTGGTTCTGGTGGTGGATATAGTAGTATGGGAGGTGGCAGTACTGCATCAGCATCTCAACCAAACTCACTTACAGACAATGTCTCCGATAGTATTGATTCCATAACTTCTAGTTCTGCAAATGCTCTTCATTATGATCGCTATATGCCTGGACGTGCCGAAGCAATAGGAACATTGTGTAGAATATTTTGTTCCAAGAAAACGTCTGAAGAAATTTTACCTGTATATTTGGCTAGATTTTATATGGCACTTTACGAAGGATTGCATTCTAATGAAGTATAAAAAATTATAATCTTTGTTATTTTTAAAAATAAATGTATAAATAAAAAATAAATGAGTGAATGCATCGCCTGAAGTATTATGATAAGTGTATTATATGACTGGTTTCGAATTAAAAATTCATCATCAGGTATATCACATTCACATTGTAAAACTACTCATTAATTTATTTATATATTTATTTATAAATATTAACCATTTTAATAATTTTGTTTTTATTTTATTATTTTAAAAATAATAACATTAATACAAATTTTAATAAGGTGAATGAATGTGATGAAACAATTGCAAGTATTTTATTAAATTCGCCTAATCTTTTACGTTTGGATTTAAGTGGAATCAATGTACTTATACCACACATTATTGAAACGTTAGAACTCGTTTTACCTGAAAGAGAACTTAAACTCAAGTAATAAGCTATACATAAATTCATTAAATTTAAATTTAAATACATTTAAATTTCTAAATTTTATAAGCAGATCAAATAACATCCATAAGAATGAATTAAGAAAATCAGCAATACATTTATTACTTTCCATACTTTCATTACCGTTACACTTTAAAGTAATTTTAATAAGTATTTAAATTTACTAAAATATTTGTTTAAATTAATATTTTTCTATTTATTTTAGGATTTGGCTATCAAAGAACTGATTCCATCTAGTTGTAGTACAAAAGGACACATTGTTATGGGAGAACTTAAACCCCGTATTATGAATCTTCTAATAAATGCCTTACAATTTGAATCAGATTCTCATAATACTCAAATGCTATTAGGTAAAATATATTTTTTTTTTAATTATTATTTTGTTTAAAAAAAAAAAGAACTAACTTTAGTACATATTTTTGTAGGAGGGTTGTTGTTATGTGTTCAAGATTCTGCAATTTTTGAAGAATCTGAAAATGATGCAGATTCTGATACTACTGCTCATAGTGATACAACATCTAATTTGCTTTCTTCTGGTATTTAAAATAATTACTCTACAAATCATTTAGTATGCATATATAAACACAAAACAAAGTTTATCCAATGAACGCTGCGCTTAATATTATAACAATATAGTTAATTTTGTATTTAAAATAATATGTTTTTTTTGGTTGTGCTATTATATTTTATTTGCGCCTGTTTGCACAGTGGATACAATGAGTTCATTTAGCTTACCATCCAGTAATCAAGATCAAATGATGAGTTTACCTCAGAACAATACAAGTAATACTCCAACTCCTGAATCCAGTTTAGATTCAGCCAATTTTTATTTTGCTGAACCAATTGACTCCTCAATCCTAAACAAAAGTAATAATTTTCACCAATAGATTTTATTTATTTCTGTGCTATTTATAATTGCTAATTTGAAATGTATATTTATAGTTCTCATGCGTAATAATTGTTTTATTATTTTTAATAATATTTGTATATATTATTAATATTATTCAAAGTAATAAAAAGCTTAGAACACCAGTTAAGTTTTGAAAATCACTTTTTCAATATTATAAAAAACAGATAAATATTTATGAGTTATTTAATTATTCAAAAATTACTAGAATCTGATGACAACTTGATTATTTGATAAATATAAAAATTGTGTTTGTTTTTTATAAGTTATTATCTATATTTCTATCCCTGCTTAAACATGACCGATTCAATGATCTTTATTATAGTAGCTTTTTTTTATATACATATATTTAAGGCCTTTGAGACCATTTTGCTGTAGAACAAATCTTCCCCTATTCTATTCTATTTTCTGCTACCTCCTTCTAATCCATACCTCCATATCTACTCTTCTAGCATTTACAAAATATTTTTTATTTCCATCTTCCCAGCGTAGCCTTGGTCTACCCAGTGGCCTTTTGCTCCTTGGCTCCTTGGGTTTTCTTGGAGCACTCTTTAAACCATTGAATCTTGCTTTCTATATACATGGCTTGCCCATTCCAACTTACTCTGTTTGATCTCGCTTACAATACTTGGTCTATTGAAAATCTCCATCAGTTCTCGGTTGTGCCTTTTCCATCCTTGAAAATCTTGATCATATATAGGTCTGTATATTTTGCGCAGTACCTTCCTCTCAAAAATATGTAATCTATTCTCCTCCGTCCTTCGCAAAGTCCAATATTGTGAACCATACATGATTATTAGTTGTATGATTGTCAGATATAACTGAGTTTTAACCTCTTATGAAATGATTATTGAGCTTAATAGTTTGCCTAGTGCATAGAAGCATTTAGTTCCCATTTTAATTCTTAGTTGAATTTCTATTAGACATTCATTCTTCTGTGTGTTACAATAGTGCCTAGGTATTTGAATTCCTCAACTTTTTTGAAATCGTACTAATACACAGTTATGGATTTAATTACAAGGGCGTTACTTAGTTCCCTACTAACTCATTTATTGCGTTTTATCCGTGTTGAGATCTAGCCTCACCTTTTTCGCTGTTTCTATTAACCTGTTATACAACTCTACCACCTTTTGTTTCTTTTTTCCTAGCAAAACTGTATCGTCCACAGGCGAGCAGGCTAAAGCAAGTTCTATTTATTATTACTCCTTCATCTCTTCCAATATCTCGGATCACCTTCTCTAATATTAAATTAAAAAGGATTGGCGACAAGGCATATTATAGTAGCTATTATTATATTATAAATAATAGATATCTATTGATATTTTATTTTTGCTATAGTGATAAGAAATGTTTTATTTATTTTTGTATTAATATAACTGTAATTATTATAAACGACTAAATATGTTTATAATAATATGTAAATATGACTTAATATGTTATGATCATTTTTTAGATTCTGCACACGCATTATATGTCAGAGCTACATATTTAGTATGTCACAGACTAAATTCTTCATGGAAATCAGATTTGAACATTTCATTAGCAGCTTTGGAATTACTTATAGGTTTAGCTAGAGTTCATATAAAAGAAACGGGTAATAATGCTTTGTTTATTTAAAAACTGTATCTACTAAATAAATACATTTATATACATTAAATATTATTATTATTTAAGGATTTTCTATTCTCTATGCAAATCAAACTATTTCATTATTATATAAAGTTTTTACAAGGTGTTTATTTTTTTTCTATGTACAATTTTTTTCCAATTTTCAATTATAGCACTTTTTCTGAAAAGTAATTTGACTGGGATGGTACTTTAGGGAGGTAATTTTTTTATTTTCTCGGATGTTTTTCATAGTAAAAGGGGAAAAATGGGAAAATAGGTACAATATTAAATAAATATTAAAGAAAATATATAATGCAAATGTAGTTATTGTACCATGTTATGACATATATATTATTGACAAAGTAACACTATTAACCGAACAACGCTTAGAATTGTTTTTCACGAGCAATGGTTAATTGTTGTGTACAGGTATACATTAAATTTCCCCTCTACCTTCCCAACTTCTCATCTTCAACAGTGGCCTACTCATTTTGCGAAATATCTTTCGCAAAATCTATCTAATCTATCTTTTCAATAATATTAATGATCATTTTTGAATATTTAATCAAAATATTATTATAGTACTTAATAAAATAAAACTAGGCAGTGAATATTATTAGATAAAGTTACTTACATTTTAAAATATAACACTGAAATTAGTCTATTATTTTTTATTTTTTATTGATTTCAAAAATTTGAACTCTGTTTAAAAATTGTAAATTATACTTTTTATCAAATATATATATATATATATATTCATCATTCACTTAGTTCTGGATTACTTCTATAACACTGAATATTATTATACATTTATGTATTTTTTTCATATTATACATAAATCTAGCATTTAAAAAATCATTACAATCAAATTAATTACCTAATCATATTTATTGTTGATCTTATTATTTTTAGTTTAATAAATTATTAATTAATGTTTCATGCAGCAAAAAAATTAACTGGTAATTTATGTTATATTTTGTTAGTAAAAGAATTGATTTTTTCATTTCAATTTTAATTTAACTGAAATGCATTATTACATATTGTAATAATTTGTTTAGATTCATTAGAATGTAAACGAGCGGTAAAATGGTTATGTGATTATATAACTTACCAATGTTGGCGTCCTCCTCCAGCTCATTCACGAGATTTACATTCCACTATTGTTGCTGCATATCAATGTACTGTAGTTTGGCTTGTGGCTCATCCTTACTTACTAGATGATAAAGATTGTTTGAATACAATTATTGAAGTGGTTGAACTTGGTATATCTGGCACTAAATCGATTGTAAATAAATAATTTTTGTATTATATAAGAATTTCTAGTGTGATACCTATAAAAAAATAATTATGTATGTTTATACAGGGAAAACTTCAAGAACCAATAAAAATGAAGGACGAAAAAGAACTTAAACCTGCTTCAATGAGAGTAAGAGATGCCGCTGAATCATTACTAACTATTATATTAGAACAAGTAAGAAGAATAATAATTTGTTTTTAGTAATTTTTTAGGATTTCTCATGATAAGATTAAATTTTAGGTCGGGTATTTTCCATCCATTTGTGGTGCAGAAAGTTTATCGTGTTTATTGGATGAAATAACATTAATTAAACACTGTAATTCAATAGCTACTGAAAACATGCTAAATAAATCGCATGCCATATCCAAATTTCGATACTTTGTATTAGAAAATTCCATAATTTTAGCCCTTTTTGAAGAGCCTCTGGGAAATAACCAAGGTGGAAATACTCTTTATTTTTAGTAATTATATGAACTGTTTTAGCATATATTACTGAAATTCTTATGTTTAGATGCCCAGCCAACTTTAACTGTACTAATTAGAGGATCGTTTGGACGGCAAGCTTGGACTTTACAACTAAGACATTTACCACGACATCGATCTTCATCAACCAAACAGTATAATATTTTTCCTGGCCGTCCTGTAGCAATGGAAGAACCGGGTAGACATAGATATTCCCGAAAGTCCACTACACATTTTTCAGATAGCATTGAACGAGTACCCACTTGCAAAATGTATTTAATTTATTATAATTATTTTTCAATAATTTAATTATTATTATTATTATTATTATGAAAAAATAAATACAATTTTACAGAGATAAATCTATACCAAGTTTAGATAGTTTAGTATTTGATGATGAAGAGCATAGCGTATTATCAGATTTGATTGAAAAGCAGAAGGAAATGGAAAGTTTTTGTCCAGATCCTCCACCTAAAGCCATAGAAATGTTGCCACCTCAACCATGTACAGATTTCAATACAGCTAGATTATTTTTATCACATTTTGGATTTTTATCCAGACTTGATGATACCAGTGTAAGTATATTACAATTGTTCATACTTCACACAAAACAATAATAGTTAAATATTCTTACACCACTAATCATAATCGTAATTTAAATAACACTAATATAAATTATTTAGTTATGAATAACAATGTTTATATTTTTAGCCATCATCAGTTCCTTCATTAGTTGCTTTGAATGTTCATCAAGAACATTTTTGTAAAGACCTTGAAATACTTGATAATACTCCATCGCGTACTTGTGATACGTGCCATGTATTTTATGTTAAAGATGGTCAAAAAGATTTTAAGGACATACTAAATAATGTGGTATGTATTATAAAAATGAGTGCATACCAAACAACAATTTTGGTTAATGAATCTTTTTAGACTTCCAACACAGCAGTTTCTCCAAGCTTTTTAGAAATGTTAACTAATCTTGGTTGGCCCGTTAATATTAGCGAACATCCTGGGTGGACAGGTCGTGTAGAAACAAGTTGGAACCTCCCAAACTATGAACATTCTAAAGAACAAAAGTTTGATACTTCTCATGGCGGAAGTTTGTATAATGGAGAAACTCATGTGATATACTGGTCAGATGTGAGTTCTGAAATAGCTTTTGTCGTTCCTACCAATTTTAAAGAACATGGTAAATCACATAAGTTTGAAGTTATATTTATATACAATACACAATTAAATAATTGCAAAGATTTTTAAAATGAGGAGGAAAACATATGAGAAAAAAGGTTTTGTTAGGTGAAGAAGAAAACAGAAAAAGATGTGGGGGGATGCAATTGAGAATGATTTAAGGACATCCAAAGTATGCAAGGTGGATAATTGGGTAAGGTGGAAGTTTAGAAAGAGAGTGGACGGCACCAAATATTTGATTCAAAGGCAAAGAAAAAGAGCAAAGGTTTTTAAAATTTAATTTAATGTTGAATAGGTGACACTTCACAACATGGATCTATTAGGTATTCAAAACCAGTTACTACGAGAGCTTTATCTGTTGAATTTGATTATAAAGGAAAACCAACTTATCAACATATTGAACCACCTAAAAGGCGTCCACAATTTGTGTCAGCCACTGTCATGTTAGTTTGGCTAGAAAGCTTTGAAGATCATATACACTTTCCAATTGGTAAGCCATATTATTTATAATTATAAATTTTAATATTAAAATAGAAAAAATAAGTATTTTTTTTTTTTTTTTTACTGAATCTTGTGCGTTAGGTTTAGAAATCAATGTGCGTATTAAGTCTGAAATATTTCAAACCTTTAAGATGTTTATTAATGACAATGTAATAAAATAACAATGAATATTAATCAATTATCTCATGGAGATATAGGTATACATTGCATATCTCCTGTGATGATAACGATAATTTTATTTTTTTATTTTTTTTATTACTCACAGGAATTAGGACTACAAATAATTATATTTGAATTAAATTATTATGTTTTTGTATTAAAAAAAAAAAAAAAACTAAAAAAGCTGTCTTAGGATAATGCAGGTGCAGCCACTGTTGTAGGTAGGAAGTTTCAAAGGTAGGATACAAAAGAGAATTTAATGTATATATGAAAGCAATAATTAACCATTGTTACCAAAAAAACGATTCTGAGCGGCGTTTAGTAGATAGTTCTTTGTCAACAATATATGTCATATTATGGTAAAATAATAACATTTGCATTATATAATATTTTTTTTAATAATATTTGTTTAACATTGTACTGATTTTCCTAGTTTTTCACATTTGCCGAAAAACTCTTGGAAAAATCGAATAATGACCTTTTTAAAGTACCTCCCCACATCAATTTCCTTTCAGAAAAAGTGTTATTTTTAAAAATTCGAGCCAAATCTTTAATGGGAATGTTGTTCACAGAAAAAAAAAAATTGAAATATAATTATTTATAGTCCTTATACTTGTAAGTGATATAAAAAAAGTAATTTGATTATCTTTTTATTTCCAGAGATGTTGTAATAGTATATCTTCGTAGGATACTCTGTGAAAAAAAAATAAAATGGTTGGAGCTTTACAAAAATAATTTAATTATTCTTTTTTCTTTTTTTAGCAAATCTTCTTTCTTATACAAATACTGGTGTTGAACCTTTATCATATGTAAAAGATATTGCTGATGTGCATATTATATACTTACATGCACTGCAAAATGGATTACTTAGAGTGAAAATGCAAGGCCCTATTGGAAGGTATATTTATATATTATAATTATTATAAGATAAATTGTTTTTATTTGTTATTATGCTAATAATTTTATTTATATATATACACACTATACAAGGTGACTCACTAAGCGTGCTCATCCCATTTTTTTTAATTAAACTATGCATATTATACTCAAATTCTGTATTTTGGTAAGTATAGTAGTTTAGGCGGTATTTTCAAATACTTAGATTTTTCTCAACATTTAAGGAGTAACTTGTTTTTAAAAGTATTAATTTAAATAAATTTGAGTGTCAACATTTTTGATTTCTGTAAACAAATTCTATTCTAAACTATTCTACCTTCAAGTTTAGGTAAGAGGGGATTAGTGGAGTATCATTTGTGTAGCGGAACAGAGCGGTTATTAGTACTCCACTACTCTCCTCCTGCCTAAATTTGAAAGTAGAATATTTCATTAACGAGTTGGCGGAAATCAAAAATGTTGACACTTAAATTTATTTAAATTAATACTATTATCTATTTATATAATTTTTAATATAGACTTTCATTTTAAAAACTTAACAGTAGAATATCTTGTTATCGGGGTTAAGTAACCCTGTGTATACATATATATTTAGGTGTACCTAAATATTTTTTTTTGCAGGCGTATGTTTATATTTAATTTCTACAGATATGACTTTACCATCAAATCTAATTTTGTGAAAAAAAAAAAATTCCAGTTGGCGAGCAGCAATTTTAGATAAATAATTCAATTTATATGTATTTTTTTTTCACGCTTTAAATTATAGTTAACTAAAAAATAGCATGAGGTAAAATGATCAAAATTGAATACATTTTAATTTTTCAACAAATAAAAAACATTTTCTGGGGTAGTTCTTGCTGTTAATTTACTAACATTTTGTAATCATTTGCGTTTCATGGCTAATAACTTTGTCAGTTTTTTATTTTTTTCTTATCAACTAATAGAACCATATTTGTTCCTTTTATTAAATTCTGATCATTTAACCTCATGCTATTTTTAGTTAACTATATTTTAAAGCGTAAAAAAAAAAAATACATACAAATTGAGTTATTTATCTAAAATCGCTGATCAACAACTGGAAATTTTTATTTTTGATTTAATTAGATTTGATGGTAGTCATACCTGTAGAAATTAAATATAAACATACGCCCGCAAAAAAAAAAAAATATTGTTTTTAACTACCCAAATATATTATACCTGTATACTTATTATTAAAACTTCTAGTGTAATGTTTTAATTTACAATTTTTAAGGTATATATATATATATATATATATATATAAAATTGTTAAAATTTGAGTTGTGTTAACCGACATTGATAATTAGGGCTCAGAAGTTAAACAAGTTGATTATTTTTGTGTATGCACTGGATTTATAGCAGACCAAGCTATAAATTCTTTCTATAAAATGAAGAGTTTAAAAATCGAACATTTAAAATTAACTTTGCTTATTTCATTAATTTTATAGAAAAAGTGTATATTTCATTGATTTTCATTTTTGGCACTATTGTGTTGCGTTAGTCAAAAACTTTGGGTGGGACTTTATTTTTTTGGCTTATTTACTTTTTTCTTGTACAATTTAATTATACAAAAACTGATTTGAGATCTGAAAGTAACTATTTAACTTCATTAGAACAGTCTTCTGTCTCTCCATAAAATGTTACTAATAAAATAAATAATTGTTTAAATCTTTAAATTGCAATTGAAAAATATGAAAATGATAACTGATAACAGTTGAGTGCACTTTTACAGTGCAATAAATGCGGGTATCTATTAATATAATATTGAACGTTTTTATTTTTTGTTAATATAAGTGATCCATTTAAGTGTGTTATCTCGAAAAGTATTAACTTTTGTCGGAATTTGTTTTCTAGAACATCCAAGAAACAAGCAGTTCTACAATTTTATATTTATGTTATTTTTTGTCACCCTTATTTTTGGTTGTGAAAGTACTATCCACATTTGATTTTCAAATAGCAACTTATATTAAAAAGTTCATAAATAGATAGAATATTAGTTAAAATAAATTTGAGTGTCAACATTTTTGATTTCTGTCAGTTCGTTGATGAGATATTACACTTTTAAGTATGGCCTGGAGGAGAGTAGTGGATTATCATTTGTATAATGGTACGGCGCGGGACATAGACAAAATAACTATAAAAAAAAATAAAAATAGTGGACCGCGCTCAGAAATATGTTTACCACGGCTCAATAACACGATTAAAAATAATATACTGGTTGCCCAACTGGCTGTTTAAGCGTTATCACATGGCTATTGAAATTGCTCTCTGGAACAGCTGCTTAACTAACTTAGTGTGCTCTCTGTCCATGAAAATAATGCTATATTACAATATTATGTGAAATTATCATATTCCCACCTAATTTAAAAGCACAACCATTTCGATCACGACTATAAAGATTCAACCATATGCAAATCTAAATGTAATTATTATTTTCATAGTGTTTTACGTAAAAAATCATGTCGTGTTGTTTATCTGTCTGATCTTATAAAGGTTTAAAAGCCAGTACGTTTTGTGTACCAAAGAAAATTCCTTTAAAGGTTGAATGGGGGAAAGCTTTAGGTATTACATTAGGAGAAAACTCTAGTATATGTCAATACCATTTTAAAAATGAAGGCATGAATATCTGTACAAAGAATCAGCAAATATACAACTATTATGTTATTGGTTTATTATTTTGTATTATTTCTTTAATGATATTAGTTTAATGTTGTATCGATTTTCCCAGTTTTCCTACGTTTTTCCGATTTTCCAATATTATCCCGGTTTTTCACATTTGCTGGGAAAACTCTAGAGAAAATCAAAAAAGGACCTCCCAACACCATTTTTCTTTCAGAAAAGGTGCTACGCTTAAAAATTCGAGCAAGTCTTCTGGTATAAAAGTGCTTTACAGATAAAAAATAATAATAATAAATAAACATTTTTGTAAAATCATAAGTTTCTTCGTTCCACTCAGAATCTGAAATGTTAAAACTAAAATTAGTGGGTTTACCCCTAAAAATAACGGTGACAAAAATAATAAAAAGTGTATAAAATTTTTGAGCAGTTTGTTTCTTAAATGTTCTAGAAAACAAATTCCCGAAAAAGTTAATATTTTCCGAAATAAAGAGTGTACCCACTTAAATGGATCACCTTGCAATGCGGAATATAAAATTACAAAAGTGAGGCATTTTTTATACCGATTTTCTTATCTAATCGATACATGAAATTGATCTCCCGACTATATTTAAAAATTTAAACAGAGCACCCATTAAAAAGTCGGTACTTTTACGCCTAAATTAGTATGTTTGGTCACACCACTAAATAGATTAACTTGGTCACACTATTGATAACTAATAGTTGTTTTTTTTATTTTAGGACTAACCTTGCCACTCCATTGGTTGATGGTATGGTTATTAGTAAACAAGTAGTTGGCACAATGGTCAGGCAAACTGCTTTAAATATATGTAGGCGTAAAAGATTAGAAAATGACAGGTAAATAATTTCCATTTAAATATAAACATATTTTTTTAAAATTTCATAAAATTATACAATAATAACACGATATTGAGGCCGGGTTGCACAAGCGTCGTTCTGTAAGGACATACAGAACCATTAGCGCACTTATAGTTAGACTTTGTATTATTTATAGATTTGCAACTAACTATAATTTACAGAATTCAATTCGTATCTGTAACTCCTTGCAAAACAATTTACACATCGACGTTATCATTTTATCAATGTTGTTATTGCCAACATTTCTGATCGTTTTCTTTTTTGAATTTATACACAGTCTATTCAAAAAGTTCCGAAACTGATTTTAAAAAAATACAACAAACGAGTTTAAAGCAAACAATTTTATTTAATTTTCAACATAATATCCTGTCCTATCTATACAAATAGTTAAACGCTTGTACAGTTGCTGTAAGGCTCTGGAGAAATCGTTTTCTTTAATGCTTCAGAATATAGTCTTGTCACATTTTTTGGATAGCCTCCAAATCGTCAAAATGCTCTCCTTTCATGGCAGGTTTTAGCTTATGAAATAGAAAATAGTCGGCTGGGGCCAGATCTGGCGAGTACTGTGAGTGGTTGATAACAGTAATTGATTTTGTAGCCAAATTGTCATAACTATCTGCTCATTGAGTAAAATTACTTGAAGCTTCCACCCAGCGTTTTTTCTGTGCAACCGTTAACGAGTGTGAAACAAACTTCGCACACAATTTTATTTTTAGCCTAAAGATGCCGCAATTTTATTGCTTATTATTGTTCAGGTCTCGGTTATCAGAGAGTTAAACTTTTCAGAAAAATTCTAAGAGGCCAGTCACAATATTTTCGCGATACCCGATAAGTGCCTAATACCAATACGACTATATATTAATAAGTTATAGTGTTATACTAATTAAAGGTACTTCCACCTATAATGCTTTATTGATTTTCAATTTTCATTTTTCCTTGTCACCTACTCGACGAGGTTTTACACAACAAATCGAGGGTTATTTTCAATTAAAATTGTCTGAATGAGTGCAGCGAGCGAGTGACCACCTTGGGTCTCTAGTTCCACCTATAATGCTTTTTCAATTTTTCTTGCTATTTACCCGATGTGGTTTTGCACAAGACCGGTTAATGGTTATCACTTATCATGATACATACATAGTATGAAATAATATTTTTTTTCACATAATTGATTTAACTACATTTTTCTTTCAACTTTCTTTTTTTAACGTTCATGCAGACCGATATGGCTCCGATTTCTTATAAATTTTTTTAAAAACTATACACAAATAGATATCTGTGATCATGAAGATTAGAGATACGGAGACCAAACTCTTAAGGCTGCCTGTTTTTAAAATGAGACAAAAAGCGCACGGTTTTTCTTAAACCTAACCTAACCTTACCGATTATGTACGTTTTTAATTTATTTTAAAATTAAAATTACATTGAGTATCAAAAAATGACTTTCACTGTCAGTGGCTAAGTATTCTAAGGAACATAAAAGGTCTCTTGACAACTCAAATATTCAGATTTCTATGACTGTAAAACCCTGGATTCAAAAATTGTAATTTCTAGATTTACACATTCAAGGTTTGTACATTCCAGATTATTACAGGTACTCCAGTGGCTATATAGTGTATACTACCCCTCGATTATCTACTCGAGTAAGATAATCATAGAGTAATATAAAGAGGCATACGCATTACGCCAATATAAAATATTGAAGACCAGAAAGGAATATAAATACAGTGTAACTACTAAATCATTTGGAAATTATTGTAAAATGTCATCAATGGATAAATTAGAGGGAAAAACAAGTTTATAAAATATGTGTTTTGTTTTTGATCATTATTATAATTATTATTACTATTAATTATTATTATTATTATTATTAAATAAGAAAAATGTTCATTCTGTAATAAGACATACAATAACAGTTACACTAGAGTTATATGTATTTCCATATTGTACACTTTGTTGAATCATGAGATTATTTTTTCTGTAGATATGTTTTAAGATTAAATTCGGATGGATTAATTTTATATGATTAACTGATTTTTTGAATCTAGGTCAAAATATCCAAAATATATAGGTATCTTTAATCCTATATTAATAATAATATAACATAATTATACTTTATAAGCAATAATTGTTGAGCTTTATCTATTATTTTTTTTGAAATTTAATAATTATTAAAAAATATATAGGTATATATCATTGTATAATATATACATATTATCCTTTAATGATTAAACAATATTTTGTTGCCTTTTACTGGTCGACCTGTAAATACAGTCATTTTGCGTCTCACTTTTTTTGTCAATGGTCTCTCTATATTACTCTATGAAGATAACCGTGGTTCAGGGTTATCAAATATAAATATTTTGGTTTATCCGGTTACCATTGTTATCATTATATTTTAATTTACAGATTCATTATAAATTTGTTTATGCAACACTATTACATATTACAGAGCCATTACAATATACAGGCGTTTGTTATATCAAGGAGTCTTTTCTTTTTTATTTTTACAATCCTTTTTGCATTACTTCGATGGACCTTCACTCTTCCCTATCCATCACAGCTAGTTTTAGTTCTTTGTAATTGATTTTTACTATGCCTTCTGTAATCTGTTTCATAAATGGTGCTCTTGGTCTACCTCTTCCAGCTTTTCTTTCTATTATTATCGTTATCCATTCATTGTTTCTTATTACCTACATGTCCAATCCATTTTTTCCTCTTTTCTCAAATCATTTTTTATATTGTTTTTCGTTCGTTCATTTTTATGTATACTTCTCCATTTTTAACTTTCTTTGTTCAAGAAATTTAAAGCGTTTTTCTCCAGCGCGTCTATAAAATATTTGTACAGAATGTTTGTGTAACCCAGCCTGAGCATTATATTATACTATAAATACTATACCTATAAATTAAATTTAAATTCAAGTTATACCTATTAATGTAATTATGTATAATAAAAGAGCTGGAATTTAATTTAAAAATAATATCAAATCATCTGGCTAAAATGCACTTTACCAGGCCTCTTACGAATTTCAATTTTTTTTTTTTAAGACGAGTTTTTCATTGCTGTTTTTGAAACGGTTTGAATTTTTTTGCCGAAACCATTATTAAAGAAGTTATGTTAAAAAACATCAAAAACTTTGAATTTTAAAAACATTTTTTCCTCAGTAAATGTGTTTTTGGACTCTAAAGATGATGGCAGGATCAAAGTTTTTATTTATAAATATGTTAGAATTTATATCGATACAAAGTTTGTTTTTTTATGATTTTATAAATATAACATAATAATGTAGTCTCGCATTTTAATTTTTTTTTTCTTGTTTCTTACCCGACGTAATTTTGCACACGTAGTACACACAAAATACATTTGTTTTTCCCTTGTTACTAATCAACATACCAATACCAAATATCAATACCAAATTTTCACTTCCCCAATATTACAGAAAAAAAGATTTTATAGCAGGATATCTCGCCAAACATTTTTTTTTAAAACAAATCAAAAAATTGATCCTTTAACATAGTTTTTAAATTGGCTGAGAATTTATATAACACGGATGTTTTGAATGTCAAACCAAACTTAAATGAATTTAATGATAAGAGCAATGAGAATGATGACATGGCACATAGAAACTGACAAAATAGTATTTTAAAAAATTAAAAAATCAAAGTTTTTTGACGTAACTTCTATAATGATGAATAGACGTATGATATGCTTAGGTAATAATCTCCTAAGCTTTTCATAAATTAATTTTATTATTATTTTATGTTTATTACCATTATCTATTTTATCTTACCAATGTATAATACTATTTTTTGCATGTCTACTCCCATGATTATGTTATATTGTCATAATTAATGTATTATTTCTAATATTGTATTACTTACTGTTCTATTGGGTACTGAGCCCGTAAATAAATATAAGTAAAATTAAAATAAATAGAATAATGGTTCTAGCAATTTAATTTGTGAAGGGCTTGGTGAAGTGCTTTTGTTCCAAATTATCTATCTATCTGAATATTTATATTTTTCAGTTTTCAACCCGGGCACATTCGTAGACGTTTAAAAATTCAAGAAATTGTTGGAAAATACCAATTAAAAATGACTAAACCAGAGTTTTACACATATTTATTAAGAAATGCTAATTCTGCTTAGAAAATAATTTTTACTCAACGGCTTGTGCAATATTTTCATATAGTTTTCAATTTAACATTAGAAAACCTATTAAATCATTGGAATTAATACTTATCCCTAGTAAGGAATATCTGTGTATTGAATTACAAATGTGTAATATTTAAAAATATGTATAATTTTTATTTCTTTAAATGAAATATTTTCACTTTGTCTATATTTTTTTATTTTTTCTCCATGTTGTCATTAATTTGATTTTAGACTAAACAATTAATTAATATTATTCAAATAAATTTGACACTTTTTCCTAAGTAGTATTTAATTTTACAACAGTATCCTGCATTTACTAAGTATGTTTATAGAACCACACTCCTATACTAAATATTATAATATGAAAAAAATAGGTCTGTTTGTAAGCTTAGTTTTTCTAAACTACACAACATCTTCACTATCATATTTTAGACTAAATGATACTAAATTCACTAAATTTTAGATACTTTCTTTCGGAATGTGTGTATATACAGACCCTACACAAGGGGTAGGTGACATAGGCCATGTCTAGGACGGCTTTTAAAATTTGTATATTATAGATAATTTCTTAAAACATTAAAATTCCTAGTATCTACTTATATTAAATTATGTTGAGTAAAATATAAGAATCTTGAAATTCTTTTGTAATTAAACAAATTATATAAAATATAAAGAGGAGAATCCATCCACTGGCAATACTCCAACGTTTATTTATACATAGTGTTATTGAAGGAGTAGTTTACAACGCCATTTCCTGTTTAATGTTGTAGCTCCTACCCTTAATTTAGATTCTTAAGCAAATTCGTATGGTTTCAGACACTTAAGGTGTCTTATGTCTTTAGAATTATCTAATAATTGGATAGCCAATGGATTAACATGTTGATCTAGTCCCGTGTTTGTGAGAAAACTTTTGGATTTCATCAGCTATTGTGGGCAGCATCATATCGCGGTAAATGGCATCGTTTCTTTCAAATCGGTAGGTTGCAGTGATAGTCCGTAGAGCGATGGTTTTTCATCGTTGTATTATATCAATGTTAGACTTACTGGCACAACCCCACAGTTGATTGCCATAGGTACAAATTGGTTTAATGATAGCTACATATAGTAGATTTTTGTTTTTTTAATTTAATTCGGAATGAAGTCCAACTAACCAATAGAGCTTTCGCTTTTTTTTTTAATCTGTATTTTTGTCTAGCGGACATGGTGTTTCCAGTTTAAACAGTAGTCAAAGTGCATTCTAAGGTATTTTGCTGAATCTTTTTATGGGATTAATGTTTAATTCAACATAATTTAGATTTGTTTTGTTTTACGTTACGCATAGTTGACGTGTACTGATTTATCACTATTTATCTTAATTTTCCAACATCTCGTCCAGGTAAATATGTTGTCAATTGATTCTTGTTAAATTGCAGTTGTCGACAAATTTGCCGTATTATCGGTAAGCATAGCTATCGTTGTGTTGTTATCATTTGGTATATCAGCTGTGTAGAGTAAGTACAGGATAGTTCCTAAGGATGACCGGTGTCAAAATATCACCGAAAATATGTATCCGGTACATTATAACTTCGACAAAATATATCCAACATTATAGTCACACAAAATATATCTTCTATATAATAATAATAATATATTATTTTAGAGTCGTCATTAGACAATATTTTAAAAATATTGGGAATTTTCAAATACTAATTTAACATCTGCAATCTTTAGGCGACGAGCCGTCGTATTGCTGGCGAATAGGTTCCTTATCGCCAAATGCCCAAATTACCCGGAGATTAAGAAAACGAATACCTATGCTTATAGCTATGAAAGTTTAATATTTTAAACATAACGACCTTGACCAGAGATATTTTGTCCTGCAACTAAGACACTACATTGTGGTACTCCAGCTGATATATTTTTCCATTCGGTTACCGCTTCTTCATGTATTACTTAGAATTGATGGTCAGATATGATTAAATATGATTCAAAAAATGCACACCAGGCAGTTGATGAGTAAACTCTTGTGGCAGACTGGTAAAAACCTGAGCACGTCAAGGAACACTCCACAGCAGTAATTCTTTAAGAGCTTTACTCATCACGTTAGTGACGCGATGAATTTGATCGATTGTCGAATGTTTATTGCGGAATACAAACTGATGGTCCGGTATAAGGTGTTTTCCTTCTATGATTAGTTTAAGACGTTTAAGTAAAAGTTTCTCTAAGAGTTTAGACAAACTTGGAAAAAGTGATATCGGTCGGTATGATGTGACATCTTCTGGTGATTTTCCCGGGTTGAGCAACATAATCACTTGTGCCCGTTTCAATTGTTCTGGTATGTATTCCCATCGCAAAATATCATTGTATATATAAGTAAGATGAATGATAGCCTTCTTTGGAAGCTCTTGAAGTATTTTTGGATTTATTTCCTCATAGCCTGGTTCTTTTTGGGGGTTTAAATTGTCATCTATTACTGAAGCAACTTCTAATGGAGTGAAATGTTTAATCTTTTCACGTGTTACACTAAGCTGTTGACATTGCACAATATCAAGCTCAGAGTCTATGTCGTGAGGTAGAAATACGCGTTCAAGATTTTGAGCGTATATTTCTGTTTTTTCTTGTTCACTGCGAGCCCGGGTGCCATCTTCCTTGCGGATAGATGACACCTGAACACGAGGTCTCTTTATATGTCTTGTGGCTTTCTATAACGAATAATCGGCATTATCCGTTGCAGAGAGACCACTTATATATGATCTAAAAACTTTTAATTTTGTTAATTTTGTTATAAAGTATTTTGCTTACACGGTTCCATTCGGTTTTATCCGTTGGATGCCGTGTATTATGGCATATTCTTCTCGCTCGACGTTGTTGTTGAACTAGATTTCTTATTTCCAGTAGGTATGTAGTCTGGCGTTTACCGTTGGAAGCTGTCAAAGTTGCTAAGAATAATATCGTCGATCAATTTTTTAACTGAATTTTCAATGTCGGCTATTGTTATTGTTCTAGTAGAAAGAACTGTTTTCTCCGAGAGCACTTCTAAATAGGTTCCAAACGCTCGTTAGCGTTCCATATTACAATTCGAAGTGTCCTACAAGTTTTCTATTTTTCTGTACTTTTTGATTGGTTATGCTCGAGCTTTTTCAATCTCTGGTTTATTTTTGTTAATTCTGCCATCACGTCAGAAAGCGATGTAACATTTTTTTTCTATTGTGTATAAGTTTGAGTTTGTGGACCTTTGTGTTTATCATTCTAAAATCATGTCATCTGAGCAAAAGAAACATTTTGAGTGACTAGTTTCGCAGAATTTTGTGTGTGCAGAAACTACGTAAGGAACACGAAGGGAGCGAGAAGGGGCTTTAAAATTAACCAATGGATGAAGAGCAGAAGCATCACCACGATCATCCACTAGCTTTTGCTAAAACTTTAAGTTAGCGTAAACTCTTCTGTCTACCAGTGAGATAAGACAAAGTTCTTGCATAATTAGGGAATAGTTATGAAGATGATTTAATTTAATATAAGTGCCGGGGAAGATAAAAATCGTCCTATTTTCCAATTGTCAGGAGTCAGTATCCATGTAAGAGTCTCATAAAATAGACGCATACTATAATAAGGAACATACAAATGAGCAATAGTTTTCAATGAAGATAATAGAACTTCTAAGATACACGTAATACGAAACTAAGCGTTTTTAAAGCTTAACAACATCAATTCAGTATGAGAGTGAAAATTAAGTTCAGTGTTAAAAAGAACATCCAAATCTTTTTTACTGTCCACAGAAGTAACACTATAATCGTTAATTAAATATCTGTAATAGGGGATCGATGTCTTAAAAGTGATATAGAATATCATTTTTCAACATATCCTAGTGTTAGTAAACCACGAAACAAGAATATTAAGATCATTCTGAAGCGCGATGCACTCAAATTTTCAAATACAACGCGATTTTAAACTGAAATTGAAACGTTATCACAAGATAAAATCATGTAAGATTATTATATTCGGAGTGAAGTGAAAAAGCTTATGGTTTTACAAAGATATTTTTTCTTTTCAGTGAACAACTTTTCTACCGTAGATCTTGTTCAGATTTTTAAGTGTAATACCTTTCTGAAAGAAAATTGGCGAGGAAAGGTATTTCTGGGAGATCATATTTCTATTTCTCTGGAGTTTTCTAAACAAATGTGTAAAAATGAAAAAAAAAACCAAGGAAAAACGGGATAATGCAAAATATGCAGGTATTAGTTAAAAATATCAACAACATTTCTACCAGCAATTTTGTTCTAATTTATAATAATAGCAATTATTCTAAAAGGAAATTTGACTGGGGAGGTCATTTTTAGATTTTCTCAAGTTTTTCCAGCAAATGTGAAAAACCAGGAAAAACATGGTAAAATCGGTACATTAAACAAATATTAAAGAAAATATATAATACCTTTAATAATTAAGTTTATAATTTATATTCAGTCGAGTTTTACATTTTGACTTTGTGATATACCTGATGATGAATTTTTAATTCAAAGCTGGTTGTATAATACACATATCATAATACTCCAGGCGACGCATTCATCATTAATTTATTAATTGTATTATTTATATATTTGTTGACTATATTTATAATGAAATGTACATACTTTATAAAATAAATCAAATTTTTGACTTGAGTGTTTTGATGTTTATTCATGTTTAATTATTTCTTATTTATTATGTCCTTACATCTACTGATTTTTATTATTTATATATATTTTATATTTCAGTTTCTATTATGGATTGTTCCAAATGTCGTGCTATTCGTGCACAAGCTTGATCCAGTCGATTAGGGTGTAATGTCTCGTTAGATACCTCTGTTTGGATTATTTGTCCCATAATTCATTTGACAAACTCTAATTAGCTCCTTTCGAATAGTTTCGCCATTCTTTTGGCTGCCTCCCAGACGTGTATTGGGTAACACCTTAGTTATACACCTACGAGTGGAGCTATGGTAATTTTTTGTACGGTAGTTTTCATTTTTCTGCCAAATATATTAAGAATTCCCCGTATAGGCTGGTAAGCTGAATATTTGACATTTACTTGTTATTTATTTTTTTTATCTTAAATAATAATATATCTTATTTGACTGTTAATTACTATTACTACCTACGTTCTTTCATAGACCTTATATTTATTATTTATCAAAATTTACTTATGATTACTTAATTATTATTTTATAACTTTTTTTTTCAAATTAAAAATATTTATTCCTCTTTGAAAGTTGCAAACTTAATTTCTACAATGAGTACTCGAGTAAACTCTGGTGTCGTTCGAGATATCAGAGTTAACTCTACACTGCCGTTTGGGAATGCTGAGCCATTAACTCCGAGTCAACTCGAATGATCCCAGATAAATAGGTAGGTTATTTTAACTCCACTGATAATGATGCTAATCTTGATGATGACAAAACCACAATAACATCGGGTCGTTCGTTCCAAAACCATATTCTTGTTAATTAATCTCTTCATATTGGGTATTCAAAATTAAAAGGGATAAAGGAAAGATTTAACATAGAAATGCTAGATTTGTCGCTAAATTTCAGAACTTACAAATTTTTCAACAAGATGTTAAGACAGATTTTCTAAATGGAAACCTACTTGAAACTGTCTACATGTCTCAACCAAAATGCTTTGAAACAGGAGAAGGGATAGTCTGTAAACTAAGTAAATTTATCTATGTTTTAAAGCAAACCTCAAAATGCTATAGTTTTTGATAATTTTATTAAACTTGGTTTTAAAAATTCAAAATTTAGTAATTTTTATGTTATACAAGAATGTACTAATAACAAAAATGTGACAATTTATTTAACACTTTATATAAATGACATTTTAATTGCTGGAAATTGTCTAGTCTAATTAATTTAAAATTGAGATTGAAACAAGAATTCAACATGGTTGATCAAAGGAATTGCAGATTTCTTTCTATATGATGTATTTAATTATCGTAATGCATTTAAAATATATCGTCGCCATTGTGCAAAAGAGACCAAGTGAAATATTAAAATAGTTGGTAAACTAAAACTGAATATTCATATGGTCTGCAAATTCATAAACTTATTAGATTTTAACAATTTTTGTCTTGAAGAATCAGGGAAAAAGTAAAGAATTTTAACCTTGAATTATCCAATTATAGGTTTAATAATAACTTGGAAATACTTTAAAAAACTAAAAAAAGCGAGAAAAAGAATGACCAACTGACTTCTTAACCACTTAGTCAAATGAAAAACTTATTAAATGACTCAAACAAATGTATAAAATAGGATTATTATATTCTAATAATTATTATTATTCTAAAACAAATCAACTAAAAATTATTGAAAATTAGTGCCTATCAATAAAAAAAGTCTGACATATTTCACATGTGTGTGCAGCAACTATTGTAGGTGGGAAGTTGGGAAGGTAGGATACAGACAGAAATTTAATGTATATTTGTAAGTAACAATAAACCATTGCTAATAAAAAAAAAAAAAAAATTATGAGCGGAGTTTAATTAATAATGTTGCTTTATCAACAATGTATATGTCATATTATAATAAAATGATTGTTTAAAAAAAGATTAAAATAATAAAAACTTAATAATAACAAAAAATTAATAAAAACAGTTGCCAGTGGCAACCTTATTTTTAATATTTTAATCTTTTTTAACCTAAAGAACCGGGGTTTTCCTAATTGTTTCAAATATCAACGAGACTTTCAAAAAAAGGGATTTTTATAGGTTCTAAAAAAATAATTACAATCAAAATCTCGTTCGTAGTCTTCAGGATCTGGTTCGTAGTCTTCAGGATCTGGTTGTTGAATGGACTCATAGTATAATTTTCTGGCAGCATCCGCCTCTTGTACGAATTGGCCCCATCCTTTTGCAAAAACTGTAGGAGTCCTGAGTCCACATTTACGAACGTACTTTAAAACATCAAAATGTTTATTTTTTAATGCTAATTTGCAGATAACTACATCCCATGGACATCCGTGTTCATGAGCATATTTTAAGGTATCAAGATGCCCATTTGAAGCCGCCAATATGCATGTATTTACATCCCATGGACATCCGTGTTCATGAGCATACTTCAAGATTTTAAGATGCCCATTTGAGGCAGCCAATGAACACGTACTCACATCCCAAGGATATCCATGCTCTTTAGCAAATATTAAAACATCAAGATGACCATTTGAGGCTGCCAAATCACGAACCTTCACATCCAATGGAAAACCATGATCATACGCATAATTTATAATGTTAAGATGCCCATTTTCGGCCGCCAATTCATATGTATTCTCAGCCCACGGACATCCCTGTTCATGGGCATATTTTAAAATATTAACATGCCCATGTTTGGCAGCAAATGTACATGTATTCACATCCCACGGACATCCATGTTCACGGGCATATTTTAAAATAGCAAGATGCCCACTTGAAGCCGCTGATGAGCATGTATTCTGATCCCATGGGCATCCATGCTCATGAGCATATTTTAAGATGTCAAGATGCCCATATTTGGCTGCCCTTTCACATGTCTTAATATTCCATTGACATCCGTGTTCATGAGCATATACCAACATATCAAAATGTCCATTTATTGCTGCATTATTGCATGTTTCAGTATTCCATTTAAATTCTAAGTTATGTGCATAGATAAGACAATCTAAATGACCATGTTTTGAGGCAATGGTACACAGTTCAAACGGACGTGTTAGCTCATATAATGCTGATGGGTAACTTTTATTTGATCTCAATCCCAATAGTAGTTCACAACAGTCACGTACATCAATATCGATTACATTTTTCGGTACAGTATAATACCACTTCTTCTCTAAATCGTTGCATGCATAATATGAAAGTTTAGCCAAACTGAACATTATTGCGTTTTTCAATTGACGTCTCAAAATATGAGTAGAGTTTTCGTATTCACCTAAAATAACAAAACATACCAAAGATCATATTATTTTTATTATTCTAACAATATCAATATTACTAAATATTAAATTTAATGTTTATGTTTTAATATGAATACAATAATTAAGGTATGTAGAACCATAACAGCCAATTCAGAAAAGTTCAATTTTACAAATCAATTCATTAATATACTGATTTTACACAACGTTTATCATATAAAGTAATAATATAAAAATATTATTTTTCTTTATTAGTAAATAATTTTAAATTAATAATACAATACACAAAATTGTATGTAATCAATATTTATTTGTTTAATAGCCTTAATAATAAATTAATAGATTGGATCATTCCTTGTCCCAATTAAAAAGTTAAAATATCCATGACAAAACAAAATAATTTTTTTTTAACTGTTGGCCTCTTTGGTATAAGGTAAAATAATATAAATTTGTAACGTTTAATCTGTTAAACCTAAATATTATTTTTTTGTGGGTTGAGATCATATGATTTTACGCGTCTCATTTATTTTTCTCTATATTGGTACCTACTAAAAGTAAAATATTACCGTATTACAACCGTAAATAATGTATAGAAGTGTAGTATATGGAAGACCTAGATTTTTCCCCCCTTGAAACTTTTGACATGTTTGTGAAAGGTTATTTTATAATATTTGGGCACTAAATATATTATTTTTACTATGATGTGTATTTTTTTAAATTCTAATTTTCAGTTAAATCAGTTTTAATCAGTTTTCGTAATAATTGTAAAATAAAGTAGAAAATACAAGAAAGTTTAGAATGATTTTGATATTTTAAATTTTTGTTGTTAATTGGTTTAAAATAATTGCAGACCTAAAATTTTGGTAAGGTGACATTTTGATTGGTTTTATAAAAAATTTAATTTTCAAATAATATCCAAATTTTCTGTTCCCAAAATGTTAACAGATTACAATATATAAATATAATATACAGATATATAACTTATATTGGACTTTTTTTTATGTAGTAATTTTAGAGCAAAGCAAAGGATTATAATTTGTTTTACAAAGTATATTAATATTTTTTTATATATATAAATTGTGAGGAACTTTTTTACCAAAAATTATTTTCCAATGTGTCAAGTGTAACAACTTTTCTAAAAGGAAATTTTACATAGTTGGTACTTTTGGGAAGCCATTTTTTGGTTTTCAAAATAATTTAGAATAAAAGGAAAATGTACAAACATGTTTAAAAGAAACTTCACTCCAAATTGGTTATTTTTAGAAATGGTTAAATGGTTTATCATTACTTACAGATATACATTAGAATTCCTTCCATATCCTACATTTCTAACTTCTCACTTATAACAGTGGCCCACCTATCATGCAAAGTATGTATGTATTTTTTTTAAATATTTTATTGATATTTAAGATATGTTTCTGGGTCTTTTACATTTTCGAGTTTTTTATTTTTGTAGGTATTATATGGATAAAATTGTTTGACGAAACATAAATGCCTGACAATTTAATATGAGTTTCATTGTATGCAGTATCAGCAGTAACAATTTAGTATCTAGTTATTTATTTTGATTAACTTTAAGACAAAATACCTTAGATACACATATCATATATTTTTATAAAATCAGTAAAAAATAAACAAAGAAAAAAAAAGACCGACATAATTTGCAATATGGGAAGGCCACTGTTGTATATGAGAATTTGAGAAGGTAGGATAGAGAGGATTTCAAAGTTTATCAGTACGCAACGATGTATCATTACTAATAAAATATTCTGAGCAGAGTTTGGTTATACATGTTTTAAAAGGCTAGAATATTTACGATTTTTTTTTATCAAAATTTGATATTAAAATTCTTAAAAAAAATAAAATATTAATTTAAACTTAACTTTACCTTAACTTTACTTAACTTAACCTCCTGTTAAATTTTCAAGTATTATTGTTTGGTCGATTAAATATTACGGAAAAAAACTAGCAAAATTAAAATGTCTATGAATAGCTCTAAAATGGCTAAAAATTTTTACTACATCTATAAGAGTCAAATGCAATGTTTTTGTTCAAAATTTCAAGTCTCTACAGATATTTTTAACTGAATTACATTACAAAAACAAAATTAAAACTAAAAGCATTATTTTTGTACGTTTTCTCAAAAATGATTTTTTTGAACTATTACTCCAGGAAAATTTCCTTTCAGAAAAAGTGCTGCACTTGAAAATCGAAACAATATTTTTGATAGATATTTTGTATATAAAATATAAAAATAAAAAATAAAATTAACATTATTGTAAAGTATTCCTCGTTTCACAAAAAATCTAAAACAAAATTGAAAATAATAAGCCTTATTTTCTTAAATTTCCCCCATTATACCTAAGTTTTAGATTCTGTGTGGAGCGAAGAAGCTTATAGTTTTACAAAGATGTTTATTTATTTTTTATTTGTACACAACTTTTCTTCCAGAAGACTTGTTCGGATAGGACACAGCACAATATTATTGTTCCTGCTGAATGCAAAATTTAATGTTGCACGCTATTAAGACAGAAGCAATGTATATGAAACACACACCCAAGATAAATAATAATATATTTGTATTATTTTCTTGATAGAAAAATGGAAATCATTACAGCCATAAACAAATAACTATAAAACACTATCATAGTTTGTGACAATTTTTTTATATTGCAAACATTGTAATGAAATTTGCTTATCTAGTTGTATATGGCCATATTTTAAAATAATTTATTATATATTTATCTATAATAAACAAATACTGTCCATACATGGTTTTTAAATCAGTCTTACACAATGGCGTGGTTAGCAGGTAAGCCTAATAGGCTCAGGCTTTTTCTGAATCCTACAAAGTAATATTTAATAAGATAACTTTTTCCCCCTCTCTTCTTTGCACATTTTTTCTTTGATGAAAAGAATCAAAACATATTTAGGGACATCTATAACACCTCTTCATAATTTAGTGTTAATATCAATTGAAAAACAGTTTAGTTAGGAGTAATTCATGATCCTATAAAGATTATGGACAAGTTTGCTAAATTTAATATTATAATAATTAAATTAATATATTAATAAGTTGTCCAAACGGTTTTCTAAGATTATCCTAGTTTTTTAAAGTTTGTCCCGGTATCCCTAAAATCTTTATCGGGACCTTGATTTTTCCCGGAATTATATTAAATAGTATTATGAAAATCAAATATATTATCAAATTATATTTAAATAACTATATTGCTTTCATTTATTCTTTATTTCCGTTTTAGTTATACTTATACATATATTAATAATTAATATAATAATTATTATTATTGTTATGGATAACCATAACCATAATCGTAGTAATAATATTACTATTCTCGTTTATTTTGTTAATTAATTTTATTCAGCTATTGAACTCTTCTAGCAATTCTAGCAAATTTTAATATTAGTTGTTTAAAGTTTTATAATTTACTCTTGAACTAAAATGAATTGCTAAAACTAGTAAAGTCAAATTCAAAGTATAATTAATAATCAATTTAAATATTGTAACTTCTTAGATTAATATACCTAATAACATAATGTATTTATATTTTATACATATAAATAAAAGTAGATTTTTTTTACAGAATAATTTGTTTGTCCTAGTTTTTTTTTTATTGATCTGATCTAACTACCAAGTAAATTTATAAATTTTAATTTTTAAAATTAACATAAATAATTTAATAAAATAATATTATATAGTATAATTTTTAATTAAAAAAATAATAATAAAAAATATGGTATTGATACCACCAAAATTGGAAAAATGGGATTATTAATTCCATCTGTATAAAAATAAATTATTTGGTTAGCAAAATAGGATTTACTGAAATAATATCACACCAACATGTATACTTACAAACGGGCCTGTTCTGAATTTTGATCCTGAGCACACCTCTGCAAAATGGTAAAAATCTAGTTATTTTATTTATTAGTAATGAATATAATAATAATATAGTTATGAATCATTAGGTACCTACTTATTTTATACAATTATAGAATCAAAGTAAATAAGTCTTATGATTAAAGTTTAATAATACAATATGCAGTTAAGTAGTTGATACATACTTACATTACGTAGTAAATATTTAATGTCTTTAGGCTGTACTCTACACTTTGTAATTGAAATAATGAAAAAAAAAAATGAATAAAATCAGTGTTTACACCACAAATTATCCTTAAGTCATCTGTGATGACTCATGGCATCGGTCATCGGTGGTATCAAAGCATCGGTGTTGTTTCTTTTTAATACATATATCTATATTACAATATCAGTGTTTTTTAAATCCGAAAATCTATAAAGGCATCAAAGAGGGTGTAAGCCGTTTGGTCCATAAAATATTTGTTCCACATTACTTTTGTTCAACATTTTACCATTTCTTCCAAAAACGCTTGTTCCGTCGAACTTAT
Organism: Cinara cedri; assembly: GCA_902439185.1. Lineage (NCBI taxonomy): Eukaryota > Metazoa > Arthropoda > Insecta > Hemiptera > Aphididae > Cinara > Cinara cedri. The sequence goes on along the minus strand of CABPRJ010001467.1, from coordinate 154,117 downwards.
GTTACCCCAAAATTTCTTCCAATGGACATTTGTTCAAAGGATACGTAGTTCTATGAATAAAAGGTGAAAAAGTGTTTTTTGGAACAAATGGTTTTGGAAGAAATAGTAATGGGAACAAACGATTTTGTAAGAAATGTTCACTAACCACAAAATATTTGTTTCCCGATATATTTTCTCCATAACCCATTTGTTCCAAAGGCATCATTTGCGGGGTACCTGTGAAAATCTGGATTGTACAAATCTGAAACGTACAATTCTTGAAAATACAAATCTTGAATCCAGGGTTTTAAGATTATCGAAATTTAAATCGTACACATTTGGAATGTACAAATCTGGAAAAATAATTTTTAATGATCCAGTGTCACCAACTTCGAATAAAAAAGATCTGAATTTCTATAAACAATTATATATATATATATATGTTTCCCAATTTTGCAAATTTTACCTATATACTTAATAATAACATTCACGGCTACCTGTAGGTAATACTTAATAATTGTTTTGTTAAAAAAAAGATATGGTAGCCGTTCTCTGGCACTGATAATAACTTCTAAAAAGTTAATATTTTCTTATAATTTTTTAAAAAAATGGCTTTTGGTCATGGACGTACATGTTTTTGGTCAAAATTTAATAAAAGTTATAATGGCCGTGCCATGGTTTTAAAATAAAGAGTTCCTATTATAATATAATTCTAATAATTATGAATATATTGAATAAAAAGTATTGCACCTATTACAACAAAATGTTGCTCAAATGAATAAATTAATGATGTGTGAATAAGTCAAATTAAAACTACCCAAAAATAATAAATCACTCACATAAGGGAATTAGTTCAAAATTAATCAAATATTTTAAGTTTAAAGAAAATCCATGTTTGAAGAACTAATTTAAAAACAAATGTCAAAAATATTAATAACTTATTATAACTTGTATATTGTAGTCAGTTTTCTCAAAATAGTTTTTGTACCCGGACGCTGTACAAATTGTAACGGATTTTGTCGGAATTTTTAATGAGAAAGACTAAATAGATTTATTTTGTCATCATTCACCTTGGTGTCCTTTGTTTATTTTTAAAATTATAACTTGGTAATAATAATAATTTGGTCTTCGGGGCCACAGGTTGCATATTGAGCACAAATAAAGGCAACCCCTACTTTTATAAAATCACAGCGCCCGGGAGCAATTGTCATCTTTGTCCTCCACTTTTAACACAGCTTTGATCGGATTATAAAATATAATTGTCAGTGAAAAATTAAATGATTTAACTAATATTGTGTTATTTTTGAACCAATAATGCAAACCTCGCAATAGAGACGATTACAGAGAATTGTTGGAATTAGTTGTAATATTTTAGCTGAGGTTCCCATATTGTGGCATATTTTTCCAGTATTAAATATATGTTATAAATTCAGTCCTATATATCTATTAAAAATATTATTATACAATACATATAATATAATTTTTTTATTAATTCTTATTCGATTGCATATTAAAACAGTTTTGTGCACCTATTGCCTTTTTAAAATAATAGTAATCTGTGGTGCCAATCATGAATATAATTATATTATATATTCTGTACTCAACAAAATTTCATATTTTATAATTCAAAACCTATATACATAAACTTAAATATGTATAATAAGTCTTGATGCCTACAGGCTATAGTTAAGCTTTTATCTATTCTGCAAAATGGCGTTAGATTTTTATCAATTCTGTAATAATTATACATAAACATTAAAACTTAAGTAAATGTATGGGACTGGTTATTGATTAGAAGTAATAATATACAGAAGGTTCAGTTTACTTTCCTCTAATTTTATTATTTTATAATAGACTTATTAACTAATTTTCAGAATTTTTTTTTCTGTATACCTACAAATTTAAACTTGATGCAGTTTTAAATTTGATATATTGTCTTGATTATTTTTTCTGTATGTTTGGTGGTAAAACCGCAACCAATTTTTGATTCTTAAATTTCATATCCTATACTATGTCATATATTATATAAATTCCATTACAACGTGGAATTTTAGATGAAATTAATTTTAATGTTGAAATTATAATAGTATGGAAACTACAATCATTCACATTTGAATGGATAAAGATTTTTTGTCAAATAAAAACAAATAATAGTTTAATGATTAGTGCCAAACACAGACAGAACTTACAGTGTAATTTATACTTATACATAATACAAACAAATGCTCAAAATAATATCAAATATTAAATAGGTATAACAAAAAAAATAATAATAATATTAAATGTATATGTTTATATAATAGGACACAAATATTATATGAAAGTATACAAGTAATTAAATGTGCTAAAATTAATATATTAAATATAATAAAGAAACACAAGTGTTGTGATAATAATACAAATATAAATTTAATTGTTATACTATGTACTTTAAATGATGTAGGTCGATACTTTTTTTAAGAAAGTAAATCTGTTAATAAATGTGGTGTATAGTGAGTTCTGCAATCATATTCGGGAGAACTGAGCGATTCATATCCAAAATCTTCATACTGTTCTGTGTCCATTTCGTCTTCCTGACATATTTCTAGTATATGTTCATCATAAGTTGTTGTTACTTCTTCAACGGCTTCCTCTACTATAATAAAACGTTCCAAAGCATCATTTTCATTTACGGTTTGTTCTTCTATTTTAGATTCATTAACTATGTTCGGTGTTGAGTATTGTGTATCTTGATTAGGAATCTTAACTGTTTCTGTGTCTGTGTCTGTGTTTAGCATTGGATCGTCTTTTATGACTACATTATGTAAATCATCAATATTTTGGCAGGATTCCAAGATTTCTGATGTGTCCCCCACCATTTCATCAAGACAACATTCATTGAGGAAACTCTGAATAAAATAAAATATAATATAACATTAATTCAATTATACTGAAAATTATTCTGAAGTCATGGATTATACTCACTTCGCCGAGTAGTTCATCGGCAATTTTTTCCAAACGTTGTGACACGTTGATGTCAAGCCAATCCATATCGTCATCACCTGGAAGTTCCAGATCATGAAGGATGGAATGATCAGTAATTGGAATAGAATCTGATAGCAGAGCATCAAACAGGATATTCGATTCCGTTTTCCCTTCTGCAGAGGGTGTCTAATGGACACTGCAGGTCCTTTAATCGTATTCCTGTCATTTGCTACTGGTATATTTGATTCTGTGGTTACTGGTTTACTCGATACTGTTGTTACTGGTTTAGGTATTGATGAATCAGCTGCGAGTTGTTCTCGTAGCCTTTCATTTTCAGCCATTAATTGCTCTTGATTAAATCGTAAAACTTCTATTTCTTCTTTTAAATGTAAATTCTGAAAATAATATTTTTCAAACTTGAATAATATATTATGTACTATAATACAGCACTTTAATACTGGTATTTCTGAATCATGATCAGTTTAATTATAAAATATTTGTATATTTTGGGGAAGTGGTCTAATAGCAAGATTAACACATTTATTGCAATCTTGCAATCTTGAAAAGTAGATATTAAAAGTATTACTTAGAAGCTAATCATTAGATTTTAATATTCATACAAATGATAAGTGGAAAACAAATAATTATTAATTTCAAATATTAATAAATAATACTTATTTTTTGTTTTGTTTAATTAGGAATGATTTATAAATTTATTTCATACTATACTATCTAGTAACAGTGATTATTACAGTGGCGTAGCTGAGGAATGGCAATGGATGGATCCCCTTCCCTCTCTTGACATTAGTGGTAATGTTTTAATTACGACTATAAACTATAGATAATAAAATACAACAGTATTTATACCCGTGATGTATTACAATTTTTAACACCCCCCCCCTAATTGAGCTTAAGCTATGTCATTCGATTATTAAGCATTATAATCAATACTAAAACCTACCCACCTAGATCAATTTAATAGTAGGTATCTAATACAAAATATGAGATCAAATTTGTATTTTAATAACTGCTAGAATATAGAAGATGAATACAGGTATCTGAGTAGATAATTATTTTCACTAAAATAATTTTAGAGAGTTGTATTTTAATGTTAATATGATAATGTCAAACACTTTAGGTCAAATGTATAAATAATTCCCCGTAAAATAAAAAGCACATTTAAAAATGCATCTTATTTGTTTATGCTTGGTGACAATTGAATAAAAATATAAAGTACAATAATTTTAATTTTAAGTTCATAATTAGATGCAACAAAAGTTATTTCAAACAAAGTAATATTCTGGGTGAAGTTTAATTAAACTCCTTTTGAATTTTATGATTTTAACGATATTCATTAAAATTTTAATTTAAAAAAACGTATAAAAATAAATAGTAATGGTATTTCATAATTTTTCAAAATGTTAAAATTCCAGAAAGTAATACTTCGAAATGTACATTTCCGGAACGCAAAAATCCATAATGTTAATTCACGGACCGCAATAATCCAAAACGTATTATGAATAATATTTATTTAAATTCCTAAACTTAATAATATGAATGTTAAAAAAATTGAGATTAGGTAGGTAGGCATTAGATACTTATATCGGTACAACACAGAGAGGGCGTGTAAAAAAAAAAACGAAAATAAATCAGCCAAAAAGTATTTCGACCGAACAATATTTGAGCTTATATTATTTATTTTTATCCGAAAATATTTCAGCCAACTGTAATTTTCCGGACCGCAATTATACGGAACATAAAATTATTTACATATTATTTATGGACAGCAGTAATCCAGAACGTAATATTCCAAAATGTCAGATACTTGTAATGCTCATACATGTATATATTTTTTTACCATCAAATATATCTTATGATAAAACTCGTGTTATATTTTCAAAAATTTTAGGTACATCAGCAAATTATATTCACACAAAATTCTAAAAATACTTCACAACATTATGTGGTTATAGATTCCAAGCGTAGCGAAAGAGCTATTGGTTTTACTACTAAGATGTTTATTTCTTTTTTTTCTTTTTTCTTTGTTCTAGTCTGTGAACACGTTTTTTTCCTAAAATACTTGCTCCGGTTTTTAGGTGTAGCAACTTTTCTGAAAGCTCAAGTTGTCTAGATGTTACTTTATAGTGGTCATTTTTTGATTTTCGGCGCCATTTTTTAAATAAAAGCACTTAAGTGGGAAAAAAACGTAGGAAAACGTATAATTTCACGATTTCATTATTTTATAAAAACAAGGACATTTTCTACCAGAAAAGGACATCTTATTTGTTGCCTTTTTGTTTTACTTTCTAACCGTATTATTGTCAAAACTTTTAAGCTATTATGGAATTTTAATTTTTAGGAGTTCTTTGCTGTAATTCGGTTATAAATACACGTAGAGGCTTGAAACTTGATGATAATACTTATTATGGACTTACCTAGACGTGGTAAAATTTCCAAAATCATAAGACTTTTTTTTTTTTAATAAACGTTTTGAAATCAAATTTAAACGAAAATCGCAAAAATTTTGTATTACCAAATTTCGATCGGAATTATCTTTCGCCAAGATAGTTTATCGTTGCTTACAGATATAAATGAAATAACCTTATGACCTTAAATAACCTTAAATATCCTACCTTCCAAACTTCTCACCTACAACAGTGGCCGCTCCCATCCCTAGTATTAACACTTTTTTTAAGATTATCATTATAATTGAAACACTGAAATTTAAATTTTGTTTTAACAATAAGTATAACTCATGATATGTAACAATATGTAATATTTTAAACGAATTTCGAATCAGCCAAGATAATTTAATCCCATTAAAAAATCGAATAAAATTTCAAATACCTATCTATATTTATAGCCGATTTTTGAACTACCGATTTAAAGGCCATAAGCCTATAAACCACTAAATACATCAGAATGTTTTAAATATTGTACTAGATGTGTCTAGATAAATTTCAGGTTTCTAATTATTTTAAACCAAATTAAAATCAAAAGAACAAAATAAAAAAAATCGTCAAAACCGCTATTTTATTAAACTTTTCTATTTTTTTTTTTTCTTTTCTCAATTATTATGAAAACTACACAAAAGTCAAAAAATGACCTTGTCAATGCACCAATTAGATCTTAACCGACCTAAACGCTATAAAAGATCTCTTGTCGTTTTTTGATTGGAGTTTTCTGGTAAAAAAATTGCTTACAGGCTGAAAGAAAGGCACACATAGTAATACCAATACATTCTTTGCCGAGCTCAGAATCTAAAATTATACACACCTCTTTTCTTAAGCCATGAACCATTCCAGATAAAATATTAAACTGTGCTTTCTTTTTGTCTCTTGATAGTTGTGCTGCTTCTCTGTTACGTAATTTTCTGAAAAAAATTATAATAAGTAATAATTAAAACCTAAATAATTGTATGACTAATATTATTTAATATTAAATGGTGTTTATTTAAACACCTAACACTTAATATTATGAATGTTTAAAAATTGAAATTAGGTAGGTACTTCTATCGGTACAATATATCGCATAAAATAATCTAAAATAAATCAATCGAAGTATTTCAATTTTCAGCCAGTAGTATTTATTTTTATCCGAAAATATTACTGTTTACCTATAAACAGTGGCGGTTTTTAGGGGGGAGGGGCGATAGGAACGATTGCTCTCCTGAACTTAACTCTTTGTCAACTGTTAGGTAAGTTCTGTACGTAAACAACGATAGACCATTGCTAACGAAAAAACTATTCTGAGCGGAATTCAGTTGATAGTGATGCTTTGTCAATAATATATATTATGTTATATTGTGGTAAAATAATTAAATAGGTATTACCTATTGTATTTTCTTAACTAATGTTTGTTTAATATTGTATCAATTTCCCCGTTTTGTCTATGTTTTTACCCAGTTTTTCACATTTGTTGGGAAAACTACGGAGAAAATCAAAAAAATGACCTCTTTAAAGACCCAACAAAATTTTCTTTCAGAAAAGTTGCTACGTCGTATACATCGGAGCAAGATCCCTGGTATAAATGTTAACCACACAAAAAACAGTTGTAAAACCATAAACTTCTTCGTTCTACTCAAAATCTAAAATGAAAACTGAATAATTGAAATAATTATAAATAGTTGAAATAATAATAATTTAAAACTTATTTAAATAAGATTATATATTTTGTTAGTTTTGTATTTTGTGTTCAAAATTTGGTCGTTCAATTATTTTTTGTTTATTCAAAACTGTGTCAGAATTATAACTTAAGATTTGCACGTTCTTTTAATTTTTGATCAAAGTTTTCAAACTCAACTTTTTCTGATTAGAAACAATAATAAGAAATTAACAAGTTGATAACCATTAGTTTTGACTTTTCGGCTGAAATACGATCGATTGATTTATTTTTGTAAATTTATGTTTCAAATTGAATTAATGATTCAAGAATATTGCACCCATTAGAAATGCATCAAGGATTTTCGTCAAATTCAGTATTAATATTTGTATAAAAAAGAATATACTACATTTAACTCGTATTTTTTGGTTTGATCACAAAGTACGACTTATTTTAATGAATATCCAGTTAAATTATCAAGCATTTCTGTTTAGTCTAAAAATTTCACCATTTTAAAAATGGTGCCACACGTACATATCAAATTTTTGTCACAAAAAATCGTCTTTATAAAACCAATACATTTTTCGCTACACTCAAAATCTAAAATAAAATAAACCCATTCAAATAATAATGTTCCATATTAAACCATAATTATTTTCAGTAAATATATTTAAGTTCTAATCTATTCAGGGTTCAGCGAGTTGATGTATTACATACGTAATTGAAACGACACGCAAATGACGCAATTAGGAGGACTAGAAGACTCAGCCCTCCTGGATCATCTGAAACTACCTCAATGTTGAGGCAGATCCCGATATTCACATTAATTTAATGTTACAATGGGGCTCAAACCCCCCAAGGTTTATAAGCTAATTGCTAAAAGCGTTTAAAAATTTAATGTTAAAATTATTCTCTGAAATCTAAATATAGCTCGTAATTAAATTTCAATAAAAATGTAAACCAATAATAGTAAAATAATACTTTAATCATATAAGATATAATTAAACGGCAACAAAAACGAGTTTTAACGTGTTGTCCATTTATACCTACACAAACATGTAGAATCTACATATTGTAGATATTACATCTACATAATCATAGCTGTTGTTTATTATACTAATAAACATACCCGAGGACAGTAGGTATTCTAAACCGTGATTAATATATGGATTAATAGTACTTATTGGCCATTACATACAAAGAGATCTGACATCTAACAATTTTATTTTATTTCAACAATAGTTCCACTTCGGTAATCGGGATCGACCCATTTTTAGCCATTTTTTGGTTGGTTTACAAAATAAGAATTTTTTTTTTTTTTTTTTCATGAATCAATTTATTACTCCTAATGATTTTGGTAATAATATATTAGGTACCTAAAAATATAATGAAAACTAATAAAGATAAAATTATTTTTTTTTTACATCAATAATAATATATTCAATTTTGGACTTTCAGCCCCCCCCCCCTCCCGTAAAACCATCACTGCTCATTTGTATGTTACGTTATAGTGTAACAGTATCTTATAATAAATTATTTTAATGATTTAAATAAGTATATTAGCTGTAATTGTTCAATAAACGATGTGGGCAGTGTTAAGTGTCAAGTATTGTGAAAACAGATGCCTCGAGCCTAATTGCTGTCGGTTGAAAATGTTCAAATACGAAAAAAAAAAAAAATTAATGATTAGTAAAGTGTTTTCTTTCATTTACGTCACTTGTTATTTGTTTCTCAGTACCTACTTGATTGACAATATTACAATTCATAATTAATAGGTAATAGTCTAGACATACCTACTGTTTTTAATTTTACATAATACAAATCAATAATCGTGTAGTGTTAATTTCTATTGATTGAAATGTAAAATAAAAATTATAATAGTGAATTAGTGTAAACAAATGGTCTAAATGTCCTATCGTGTATTATGGGACCGCAAAACTATATAACGGACAGTGGCCACAATAGCTGGTTAATATCCATTGCTTTATTATCTATAGTTATTATTGCTTATTACAAATAATAATTTATTTACGAAATTCAACTACCGGTTAAGAGTCCGAACAGTAAAAAAAATTACGCGAGTGCGCGTTCGTATACATCGTACCGAATCGCAGTTTACAGCTACACAGTAGAGCGTCTCTCTGAGGCCATGGTTTCCCAAAAACGCACGAACTGAGTTAAATTCCAAATCACATATTATTCCTCTGTACGCGTTATTATTATTAATTATATTTGGATAGCTCGGGGGCCCCCACTTGATCCGGACGACTTATCATTCGACCTATTTACTGGTTAATATTCTAACAATAATATTACAGTACAATTACCGCGAGAACTGTTATAATATAATATTGAGATTGTGGCGCAGGGACAAAGCCGTAGACAAAACACTCCTGAATAAAAATATCTATATCGCTCCCGAATCGCAACATCCTGTACAATCACAATGTAGGCGTTGAATGTTGATTCGAATTTTAATATTATTTATCAATTTATTATACTGCTGCTTCGCACTCAAGGCCTGTCCCGGCCGCCCGCACGCGCACGGGCGCTATCGTGAGGCCCCCCCTCTACCACCGTCCCACGGAAAATGTGCCAATGTGGCCGACACGACACGTTGCGTCTTGCGCGGTGGATGCGTTTCTGCGGCACCGCCGATCGGTGAACGCAATTAGGGTGGCGGGTAGGTGATAAATATATGACTAATATATTATCTATTCGTTTTTCCACACGGACTCACTTGCGCAATATCTTCTCCTCCGGCGATATGTTTTTCACGTACGTCCTCTTGGCTGGCGGCGACGGTCTCGGCGACATCGGCTCGAAGTCACCGTCGTCCTCAGCGACGATCGCCTGGTGTCGCGGCTGTTCCACGTAGCACATGCCGGCCGGGTTGAATATCAACATTTGACTGGGCCGTATGATGTTTGGTGCCATGATTACCGGATTACAGTTTACGACGACGATTAGAAAAAAATCGATTCAAGTACAAAAAAAAAATCTAATAAAACTTTCCTTACGGGTGAAAAAAAAAAAAAAGACTACCTATTCAATATAATAATATATATATATATATATTTGTTTAACGTTCCCGCGCGTATATTATTAAATTATAATGTGACAATATTATGATTTATGACGATGTCCGAAAATGCACGTCTACTCGGTATAGCGGTCGGTACAGATACTGAAACGCCGACACGAAACTAGCGACTATCGACGCGTGTCGTGGCTGCTGCTGCTGCTGCTGCTGCTGCTGGCGGCGACGGTCGATTTTGTCGACATGGCAATGTTGGCGGTGTGGCTTGCGAACTGAGGCGTTCATCCGGCCCCATGATGTTAGAACGCCGGGACATTACGTCATGTTTACGCGACGGACATTAGTGACGTAAACACTTTTCTGATTCAAAACGCAAAATTTCATCGGTGACGACGAAAGGAAATATCAAATGCAACGAACGAACGGCTATAATTGTATTATGTATGTGCCGAAACACTCAGATGATACTTGCACACTTAACACGAGAAAAAAAAAATATACATTGATTACGACGATTATTATTATTTCGATTCGGCCGGCGTAATAATATTATCGGGACATGCATGCGCACGTCTGGGGGAATATGATTTATTGTGTGTTGACGAATGGCGAAACAGTCAACCATCATCGTAAATGTAATATTTGTTCTTAAAAAAAAAAAAAAACCAACTGTATAATTAATGACAGTATTACGCCTATAAACATTACCTACTATACAGGTGCCTATAAGACGCGACGATAATATAATTGAAATTCGTGTACCGGTTGGCCGGTAATGTTGGATTAATGTTGGATGTTATTGAATCGTTTTAGGAGCTGAGCGTACCTAGGAATGTATCGGTTTTACTATGACGTGTGTTTATTTTTGTACTTTTCTGTCTGTAAACGACTTTTCTACCACAAATTTTGTTCCGATCAAAAAATTACTTAAGACCTTTTTCGTTACAATTTGAATCTAGTTGACGGATCGGTAAGATTATTTTTTGATTTTCCAAGCGATTTTCACAATAATTGAGAAAAAAAATCTTTAAAAAATCGGATAAATTTACAGTGATAAAAGTTTAATTATTTTAGATCCTGAGTGGAACAAGCAATGTGTTAGTTTTACAATGATGTTGGTTTTATTTTTTTTTTTCCTTGAACAACTTGTCTACCAGAAATTTTGCTCCGACTTTCAAATTTAGTACATTTTCTGAAATTTGAAAATTTGGCTAGAGTGATGAGAAAAACCGGGAACCAACGTAGGAAAACAGGAAAATTTATGAAATGCATTATTTTCAAATCGTAAATATTATGGCCTTTCAAAACATGTATTACGGAACTCCGTTCAAAATCATTTATCGTTAGCAATAATTAATATTTGCGTACAGATATGCAATTAAATTTTCCCTCTACCTTCCCAAAGTCTCACCTATAACTGCAGTGGCCCACCCACTCGTTTGTCTTTTGACTTTATTTTGATACTATAAATCCTGTACCGAATTTAAAATGTAGGATTTTGCTGAAAGACAATTTGATCTAATATAATAAAAAAAATCATTAGTTTATTTTAAAAGGGGTTATTGTAATTCTTGAGAGTGACTAAGCCCTCTCTATTTGTGTCTATGTATGTTGTTTTCTTAATAATTGAGTAAACTTGGGAAAAAAAGTTTACGGTATATTACTGGTTTTATTATTATCGTTTTTCGTTAAAAGAGAATTTTTCAAAGTTTCAATGATATCATCCACTGGTACACTTATTTCCTGGTAAATATGCAATAGTGGAAGCCCGCATAAGCAATCCTGGCCCATCCTGACACAAAAACCTTGACCCGGTTTGACTATAGATATCTATGGATTTGATGTTATCATATTAACTATTTCATGAAAAAAATAATTTTAAAAACCTTAAAAACAAATAACAAAGCACACATATGATTAAACGGCCCACACACGGGGGTAAATATATAGCTTTAAAATTTTTAACATTATAATCTCCAATTATCGTTCATCAATTCCCATTAATGGACAACCATCATGAAGTATGTAGGTGGTTTTTCATTCGCCTATTATACTAAATATCTTATATTAACTAAATAAAAGTTTTACTATTATTTAGATGCCAGTTTATGTTTATGCGAATAAATTCAGTTTTTATATTATTAGGTATATGTTATACATTTATACCTATTCACACACTAATTTAGCATGCGCCGTAAAAAGAAAAACGTGTTTATTCCGTTAGATAAAAAAAATGAGGTCATTGACACTATCGCGGCAATAACATCCATACGGACATAGGTACGTTACGGAAACACACAAAATGTGACTCATTGGTTAACAAGTATAGTAGCTAGGTATACTATAAGGCACGCAAACAAAAAGATAGGTTTAGAGGTTCTTTCCCCCCCTTTCTGAAATTTGAAAAATGTTACTTCTAATACATCTCATATTATACCAATTAGTTCTAATAGATCTATTATATAATTTAAAATGTTAAAAATTTGTTTTACTTAGAAAATATAAGTTTATGACCCACCCTCCGGGCCTCGCCTCCTCAAAATTGTTGTCAATACATACCTGCCTATTATAAATATACAATAGGTATTTAATTGCCCGTTGATTTCTAAATGGAATATTATTAAATCGTCGAATACGATGACAAAATGTTATAATGGTTTGAATATAATAAATTAAACAATTCGATGGTACAATGTGTTTGCAGATTTGCTCCTGGTGGGTATAGGTACACCATTGGTACTTTTATATTATTATATTCGTGTTAAGTGGGTAGATTTAGGTACAATATATGATTATAACAATTTTAACACACACCGGTTTTAATATTTTGACACTTTTTAAATAATTTACAATTGTAAACCATGAAGTTTATACCACAACGCGATCGGACGTGCAGTAGTAATTTATACATATAGTAGGTAGATAAAATACACTGATTTTTTTATCGTTGTGCATACCTACTCGGCACCCATAGAGTCAAAAATAGCGCTGACCTACATTATTAGTATTTAATATTATAATATTGTAAGCACGAGGGTTCCTATATTATTGTAATAGTATTGTTTAAGAAATACAACAATGGTATAGTAAAAGTAAATAATCCTGTATTATATAGGTATACTTACATTTTGAACATGGCGATATTAAAAATTAATTTTGTGTATACATCAAAATGTCAATAAAACCATAGAGACGTCGACACTCAATAACTATATTACATTATTTAGAATCTATACATACCTATACATACCTATGTATACAATAAGTGATTAAAGTGATGTTCTCCTTTTTATTTAAGATAAAAATATAAAATTATCAGTCTCCGTTAGCTTAAGCATTCTTAAGTAAGTCAGTGGGGACAGTAGTTATTATCACTGAAACCCTATTAGTAGGTATAATAAGGCATAACATTTTAATAAACAAATGTGTGTGAGAAAAAATCATTTTGGAAGTTTTGCCTCCATGATGAGTTTCTTGAAAGTTGGGTTAGATTTAGCTAATTTTCAGTCCCTTAATTTTTGGTAAATAGTCGCCGATGGAGTTTTTGTCTCTTTAACCACTGTTTACGACAATAACGTGATTTGTCAAGATTACCTAGCTACACATATTAAATTTGCATGGAAATAATTCCAACATAGTATATTTAGCCATTCCTATAATATTATTACTATCGTGATATTTTTAAAATAAGAATAAAATCGTTTGTGTCGTAAGCGTTATAAAATATTTGCGCGTTGTACTTTTTTTTCTGTTTAAACAATTTTGATTTTAAGTGTTTAAAGGGACCGTATATATAGTGCAACGTGCACGTCACCCTAATTAAACACAAGATGGTCATAAATATTAAAGTCACCAAAATACGCTGTACAAATAATAATATGTATTTTTAAAAAAAATGACTTACAGCTAGTGTTTGAGATTTTAAAACTATATCTAGGTAGTTAATAATATTATTGAAGTTATCTAAAAATTATAAAATATTTTACAATTTTTATTCAACCTCGTATTTAAATTTAAATTAGCTTTAATGAACCTAACAAAACAAATACTAAACAAGTGTAGAATTATAAATTCTGTATTGACATTTGATCAAAATACGCGCACATATATTTCTATAAAAAAAAAAATAGTATAAAACTTCTCTCGTTTTTTTTGTTACAGAATTATTACTCTTTTGTTACTTTTAATGAACAAACTACGCGCATGAATATTTCACAGATTTGTATAGTATAGTACACAAATTCTCTCTTTTTTTTTTTTGGCAAAATTATATACTCTTGTTATCGTTTCCGGGCGTAATAACAATATACCTATACGCTTAGCTATATATATACGCTTAGTCATTTTGAAAAGTAGAAACGGATGTAAATATGCATAATTGCATATATAGGTATAATTCGAAGGATAAAACAAACTGTACGCACGTGTAAAGTAAAGCACAAAAACGTATTACCATCCGTTCAAATAAAATTATAGTACATAGTTGTTTATACACGGATTTCAATGGAGTTAAACTATAGAGAAGAGATATAGGTATACTACTTAGGTAAAATACTTACAATAGATCTAATAAACTTAGTCACTGAATCTTAGCCACAGTGGTGGATGTGGACTGTCTCTGTGTGTTAAAGTTTAATCACACCCCAAGCCCTCAGCCGTATTAATGTTTTAGGCTTTAATATAGTTATTGGTTATTCTTAGTTCCACGATCAAAAAAATTATTTCTATTCGTATTCTTACAAATTAAACATAAAATATAATTCATATATAAGTTGTATGAATATGCGTTTAGAAGTCAAAATACTAGCTAAGTAATCAACGGAATAATGGGTTACTAGTAAATTTTGCATCCCGAAACTAGAATATTGTTAGTCTGCCCCTGAATTTAGGTTAAAATGGTTGTAATTCAGTTAAAAATCATAATATTATTTCGATTAAACCGGGAAGGGATAAGGACTGACTACACAGTCCGGTAAATCTATGGATTATTCCAGCAGCTCACATAGGTTTTTTTTTTTGGAAGAAGGTTGTGCTTATAATAATTTCCTAGAGAGGGAATATTATCAGTACAATAGGTACTTATCATTATTATTACTGAATAAACTATTTTCACGAAATTAGATTTCATTTTATTCTATGGTATAAGATACTTATTAAACTGCTGAATGCAAAACTTGTTTTAAAAAAAATGTTGTGAATAAAGATATTTCGAAAGAGGGCTCTAACACCCTAACCCCCTACGTGTACGCTACTGATGTATATACCATGATTTATATAGGTATACCAAGAATTCTATCTATTGATTTCACATAATATAAACACGTCTATAACCGATATCATTAAAATAGGGCGTCACCTAAAAGTGAAACATTTGTAACGCTCGAGAGATAGTATTTAATGTAGTACCTAAGCATTTAATAGTAATTACATAGGTATATTTTATAGTTTTTAATTTATTATCAATAGTTGATAGGTACTACACGATACCCAAACACGTGATGAGAACAAAGATTTCCTCCGTTTTGTTTCGTGTTAAGTTCAATGTAGGTATATTCAACTTTAACCTATTTAGGTAGGTACGTGTGTCAAGCATCACCATTTTGATAACGACGAATTGAAAAACACATGTATTACGTAAAGTCGTAAACATATTATTGTTATTGTTATGTGTGGTGAATTATTATGTGGTGGATATCCTGGCAAATATTAGGGGGCTGAAATATTTTGTACCATATAAAGCCATAGGGGTTATGCCCCCACATCCCCAAACAGTTTTCCAACACAAAAATGTATAACAGAAATAATGCATACTTAGGTACCTAATCATTTATTACAAACAAAATACATTTATTTGATTAAAAATATTAATATTTAATATAATAGTATTTGTTATTAATAACAAAACTAGGTACAAAGAACATAACTCAACCAATATTCTAATTCTAAAACCCCCACCGTTTTCCATGTTAATTATTATTTTATCAATAGACTCAATTCTCCGATTTGGTCAGACACGACAGATTAGAAAGTCTTTAGCAAGTTATTTATGCAAAATATACACATGGATTAATATTAGATTAAATAATTTCTGAGATTATGTATGCTTCAAAACGTAAAATATTATTTATTAATCACTAATCACTAATCACTATAGCGTATAGTTATCAATTTTGTAAAAATATGTTGTATTAAAAAAAATATACAATATGTATAATTGTATATATATCATTATTATTAAAAATAGGAAAATATTATTATAGGGGAGCTTGAAAAACGGTGTCGGCACATTTGCGGTCACGACCTTTTTGGTAACACTTGTGGTCACTCGGTTTTTTTTACTCTTTATCTTTTTTTAAAATTCATCACATGGACATCCGTGTTTGCATACATTTAAAATAAAACCTGTCTTCACACTTTTACAGGCTTAGGACTGAAAATTAATATTAATTTAATATTGACTAGTGTGTTTAAAAATTATTTTTTAATGTACCCCACAATTTAATTGCCATATTATTATTATAGGTACTGTTTATTACCATTATTAATTTTTCTTAATTTTATTAAAATATGTGTGGTTATTATTCTATTTAGTTAGGATATTATTTTAGGTTAGTTTTTGGATGAAAGAAAAAATGTTTAGACATTTAACTTCGAACATAAGACATTTGTACTGAGCTAAAAAAGTTGGTCGAGGTCTATTAATTTGTTTGTTTAATCTGCTGTTCTAACCTTTAACCACATTATTTGTTTTAAAAGTTTATTTATAAAAACATTATGTAAATTGTAATTCACTCTAGCTATGAGCACACATCAAAGTAAAACCAATAAATTTCTCGCTCCATTCCAAATCTATAAAATATGAAAATATATGCAAACCCGGATGTTTGTGTAATGTATTGAAAAAAAGATAGCAGGTTAAAAAAAAAAATCCGAATGACCGCAAATGCCGGAATCCTGAAAAACATTTTGAAGGGGCTAAGCCCCCGTAAGCATCATTTTACTTCCACCAAATAAAATTCTTCCTTACTTCTAATTAGGTGCCAAACGACGTTCGATCATTATTACTCTAGTCTTTAAGAAAAGCGTTTGAAAATAAAACAAATAACAAACGATATATAATAGGTAGGTTGTTAATTTTATTTCGAAATTTATATTGAGCCAGGGGGCCTCGTAGTTTTAGAAGGTCTGGCAAATGCCTTCCCGCTTCAACGCGGTACCTGTATCGGCGGATTAGGTTAGCTTAGGATGCACACACAAATTCGCACAGGAGCAGTGGGTGAAAACAGCGGTTACGGTGACTAATAAAATATTAGTCACGGATGTTGTGTTCGTTTCGTATTATTGCGCAGGTATCTTAGCGACTGATGTAACCGACGCGGAGAATTGCGCTACGCTCAAAATTCTCTAACAGGAGTAGGTAGGTACATGACGCGTAGGCGACGCCGGAGGAATGGCAATATTATAATATAAATTAATCTTTCCCTTTGTTTTCATTCCACATTGCAAGTGGAGTTAGTCAGCTACTACTTCCCTACTCTCGGCATATTTGTATTTTAAAGTTTAAAGAACCCAAAGTGGTAAAGAGTAAAGTTATGGTTATTATAATTAAACAAGAGATTATACAGTGTACCTATATATATATATATATATATTATTATTATTGGCGTTTGTCAAAAATCAAAATATATTATATACTTACCTAGGTATACTTACGTGGTACACTAGCTGACTGTGTACAAAAGCACTTTTAATTAAAAAATTCAACGACCCCAACTCCATGATCTTTAAAAGAAAAAAATTAGGTAATTCTTTTCCAGTATTTAATACATTTAAATATATAAATAAAATATATATTGAAATATAAAAATAAATAAATGAATGAATGCGCGTCTGGAGTATTATGATTAGTGTATACGAGTCTTGTTTTACATTTCGACTGTGACATAGGTACCTGATGATGAATTTTTAATTCGAAATCGGTCGTATAACACACTTATCGTAATATTCCAAGCGACGCATTCTTTCATTTTTGTTTTATTTGTATATATAATTTTTTTATTTATATATTTATTTACGAGTACAGTGGATTCCGCCTGATGTGGGCCTTAGTTAATATGGGCATCCGCGTAATATGGGAAAAATGGTCTGGTCCCAACACAAATGTATATTAACAAGGTTAAAAAAAAAGGAATAATATGGACACTTGATTCGGTTTATGGGGGTAATTTTTATTTTATCATAGTGTTAGAATATATACATAAGTATTTAAAAACGACTAATACAATCTGGTTTCGTCGTATCTATAAGATTGTGTTTATCAAAAACTATTAAAATAAAAAGCATTACTATTTATTTTGATGATTAAATGTATAGACTTGCATGTGACTTCATGCAAGAGGGTAACGAAAATAATCTGTCTGATAAACTTAAAGTGTGTGCCCATTTTGTTAACTAGATCCACACTAAACCGCTTATACAACTAGCAATTACAACATTTTATATTTTGTACAACTTCCACATCCAAATAGTAATTTTATATAGTATGTTATATTTAGTTTTATTTATGCAGTAATTTAACATTTTTTTCAATTGTATAGTTCACGTGTGCAAAATAAAAACTTTTTAATATTACAAATTTTTGTGTTTTTTAATTATTTTCGGTTTTTATGGGCAGCCACTTATTGTGGGCAAACAAGGCTGGTCCCAACGTGCATTAAGCGTACATTAAACAGAATCCGCTGTATTAACCATTTTAATAATTTTGTTTTTACTTTATTATTTCATTATTAACACATTTAGTTAGGCAATTCTTTTTAAAATGTACTTTTGTGTCTATGGTACTGCCCAATAGGTTTTTAGTCACATTTCCAGTAGGTACTACTAATTTGTAATTACCAATATTATAATAGTTATAATTAATAACCGTCTATTGCTACCAAATTTTTAAGTGACGGTCCAGTATGTGATCTACCAATAAATTTTAAATTTGTGTTATTTGATTATGTTTTGTAATGGGTAGTGCAAAAATTTATAAGAATTTTGGTCCGCCATTGTATGCCTCATGGCACGGAGTACAGATTGAATTTTAAAGTGCATCATATACTTAAATTAAATTTCACAGTTAGGTTAACATAATGAACCTGTCCGGTTTACAATTCACCACAATTCTACACATTTTCAAAATATAGATATTATTTTTATTCTCAAAATCTTATGTTTACCTGGGGCTTCAGTACTTACAATTAACAACAAAATTCAAATATATTATTTAACACATGCTATTGAATAAAAAAATATTTATATTAAAAAAATAAATAAATATAAAATATGGCAATTTGTATAGTCTGTATAAAAATAAGATCTAAAATAATTTGATTTAAAATTTACTATTAATTAACAACAAATAAATTATACTATTTAACGTGATTAATGATTTAATAATACATATTTCTTAAATTACATATAAAAATAATATTTTTCACTTAAAATATCTTAGAACTAATAATTTCAACAAAATTGCACTCTATATTTGTTTAATATTTTGGTGTATAAACTGTAGATTTTAAATTATTAATTTAGAAACAGACCAAATTTAAAAATATATAATTAATAAATAGCATAGTATCTTATTAAAAAAAAAAAAAATTAAATATCTATATAGATAACCATGTTTAAAATTTTTATTTGTGATAAAAAAGAAAAAGAAAAATATTCTTGAAGTCACAGTAAAAATTAAATGTACAGATAATATATTAATTTAAACACCTATTTGTATGTTTATCTCTTTACAGAGAAATACTAAATCTTTAACAATAATTTTATTATGTAGGTGATCGATGATTACAGAATTGTCAGGAGTCAATTTTTTAACTTTTGGTTATTTGATAAAAATTGTAAAAATAATTTAATTTAAAAGTAAATAACTATTGAAACATATCATGTACTGATTATACATAATTTCTATGTAAAAATAATTGAATGTGCGCTTATTATTGACATAAAATTTGTGACTCATGTGACGTTTCTGCAATAATCGGATTCAGAAATTTCAATTATTTATAATATTATTCATATTAATATAAACTAATTAGTAGTTTTTATAAACATATAATTTTGAATGTTAACATAATATAACATTACAAGAAACACTTGAACAATTTAACTACCTGTACATAAACATTAATATTTAACACTATAGGATACCTAAGTTTGATGAAAACAAGTAAACATTTTTTTAATAAACCACTTTAGTAATTGATTTCAAAAATTTTCTAAACAACACCGTGTGCTGATAATTGTTCAATACATTCATCTAAAAAACCATGATGCATTCTTGTATCAAAGTCAGTTTTATGTACAATACCGTTCCACGCAACAACATCTTCATTGCCAGTTGTCATAGAAAGTCTAACTGTAAAAATGAGTTGTCTTTCGAAAGCTTTGCTTAACAATGACAACACACGTCTTCCTTTTTCCGTGTCTGGTAAATAACATATTCTCGGAAAGCCAAGAGCATAGTATGGACGGCCTGGATGTGGATGTTCTTCACCTTGAATTCCAGATGATATCCTATAAATATTAAAACATTATTTCACTAATATAATTATTATCTTTTTCTTTTTTAAATAATACTTACTCATATGTGATTTGAATAGTTCTCGTACTACCATATCCAGGTAATGATCGATTTAAATAAGTCCATTTCATGGCACCTGGTGGTTGATTTCCTCTCTTTTCTCCATAGACTTTTAAACAAATTGGACATTGAATATACATCCACTATAAAAAGTTTGATCGATTAGGAATTAGGATGTAATTATCATATAATATTTTCAAATTTCATTCATAAGTATTATACCTGATTAGAATAAGGCTGATTGTTTAGAACAGAGTTTAAACATGTAAGATGCATTCGATGTTGACACACGCTTAAAGCTACAACAAGACTTTTGTTTGATTTATTTGATGATACAAATGGATTATCACAAAACGGACATAAAGAGTCAAGTCCTGACCAAAATTCATCTACTATTTGAACGTAGCAAGATAATTTTTCACTTACTGAATTGACTCCTGAAATATTTTTTATATTAATAGAATATTACAATATACTTTTACAAAATCTAAATGCCAATGTTGATTTTTAAAATGTTTTAGTATTTTAATACTAGAACTTACCAATTACAGATTGATTTCTTCCCTCATCTGATTTCTGTTGACATTCAAAAGCATCATCGCTCCCAATGCTACCACCGGAATAATCTAATAGATCATACTATAAATACAAATATATGATTATCAAATATGATAAAAATAGCAAAGTAATAATTATTATATATTTTAAAATATTTTACTCGTGATGTGCGAAGTTCGTGACTGTCATGACTTAAATATGTTGATACTGTATCTACACTAGGACGTCTACCACTACGTATACTACTTGAGTCTAAGTCTATTATAGATGAATCAGACTGAATTGATTCACTATAGCTTTTAGTTGCTGTGGTCCCTATTGGCCATTGAGCTTCTCTAGAGAGCGACGAAGGATTCTTATTAGCTAAACATATTTAAAATATCAAGAACTTTAAATACCTAGGTAATATATTTAAAAAGAAAAAAAAAAATGGAAAATATGATGTACTTACCAAAAATGCTTAACAAAGTACGAGCTATATTTGTACCACTGTGATGATTGTCAGGAACTAATTGTTTTGGTTTTTTATATTGAAGTGATTTTTTAGCCATTGTATCTATGTATTCTGAATTAGATTTTCGAATGGGTTCGTTTTTCAATGATAAATTTCTTATAGTTTCTACAACTGCCCTATCTGAAAATAAAATAATAAATTACTATTACCTATATTAATTAAATGATTATGTATACTGTACATGATATAAGAACAAACCATTAAATTGAATAACTTCGTCCGATTGTATTTTCACAAGTGGATATGGAGCTTGGTTTACACGTCTAATATTACGTTTATATCCACTGTCATTACGTACCTGAGTTAAATTACAAAAATTAATTGTGTACGGAAATCCTAAATATGTCCTGCTCACATCTATAACTTGACAACCCTGAAAATTTAAATATTTTAAATTAGATGTAATAATTTGTATAGACCAATAATGTATGTAGGTATTAAGTAGTTTATGTAGTACACAGTTAATAATACTCACCAATGCCCAGGCCGTTTCTAAAAAACATTGAGATTCCATGTCATATGTATGCCACTCACCAGGTACATCACCAGCCCATTCCCACCTGGCTCCTTTGCCTGGTAATGCATTGGCTGGATAGTAAGATCTACGCACAGCCAGAAGTGCACCTAAAATATAATATTAGTTTTAAAATAAAATACAAATTAAATGATAATTTAAGTTGTGAGTATTATATTTTTCTGATGGTGGTTTTTTTTACTAAAATTGGTGAACATTTTTTCTAAGTACTATTCATCTTTAATGTATAATATTGATATAATTGAATAATTCTAATACATCTTTATTATTATTTTGCATTATAGTTATACAAATATATATTTTGTTTTGTTTATTTTTCGGGATTATGTTCAATACAATAACTTCTTTTCTCTTTGCTATTATCTCCGAAAAAATTAAAATATTAGTTAATCAGCAGCCAAAGTCTCGCTTCTCCGTTCACCATAAAACTGGACACAATTAATTTCTAACTCATCAATTTATTTAATTAAATGTACTCCAAATTGAATGGACCTATAGGAATACTTACGTACCTATACTTTTTTATGTTTTTCTCAAATCTTCATGCTACGTGTTATATAATATATTCTGTAGATACTGTACTATGTAGTGAGTATTCCTAGTTGAGAAAAAAACCAGTAAAATTACCTTCGTTCTCTTCAGAACACTGGTACATTGTACGTAAATTGACAAATGATGATTCCATATTGGGGTCGGCATCCCTTAGTATTACCCTGGTCAACTTTTTGAAATGAGCCCTTTCCAGCAATTGTGCTACTTCGGGACTATGAGGTTTCCATCGACCGTTGCGGTTTTCCCATTCCCAGACGACCACGGCATGTCCGAGGGCCATGTTACGTCCAGGGATCGTCGGCAATTCAAGTAGGTTTTCTTGGACGCATTTAGAAGGTGGCTCGGGCGGGTAGTGACTACAGACAGGTTATGACACGAATAATATCTAGTTAAACATTATTATTATTATTGTTCGTCGTGTTTACAAAATATACGGTTGGTTGATAACAATTGATAAGTCGATAACGATCGATCAGTGTTGTAGTTACGTGTTCGATTGGCCAAGTAGCCTAACCCACGTTCGGGGGCGGTATACACTGCGCCCACGGTCACGGTGTATTGGTAAATATTACACCCTAAAAATATTCTTGATTACACTCGAGTGTGGGACGTGCGTATTACGTATTATCAGTGAGCCGATAGCTTTGAGAACTTAATACCGCTGTTGCAGTACGTCTGCTACAGTTAACAGTATTTAAATATTTATCCTGTCGGCTCACCAATTACATTTCTGTGAGCATTAATTCTGAGTTCCGAAGAGGCGCCTCCGTATCCACCTATATGCGTGTGTCATCAGGCATCCGGGCACTACAAGGATCAAGAGTGTATGTCGATTCCCATAATCCTGTGATTTATTGCTGACAGTTCGTTGTTTGAAAGTACGATCGTCGTTGTTCAATACTATCACTTAATAGAAGATGTCCGACGAACGGCCGGAAAGTTCTGGGAAACGATGGGAGGCACGGGCTAGGGTCGATTATCCGTTACACTATCTCATATGGTTGCGAGAACACAAGTTACTTGAAGAAAAACTTGGTATAATCGGTCTTGATGGAGATTCTACCGACCAGGTAACATTTATAAAATAGGTTTTGTAAGTACTTGATACCAAACTCTTTATAAAAAAAAAAAATATGTAGTTAAGTACTTGGTTTAAATTTTTCAAAAGGTACACTTAATTTTATAAGTAATTATATTTTAATTTTAAATATTTTGTCAAGTTTTCTAACAATTATTTATTTTATTTTAGTAATACTAGGTACACCATTCATATATTTTGATAGGTACCTAATATTAAAATTGTTTCTGTTTTCTAATTAGTTTTTACAGGAAAACTTAGGTGCTTAAAATAAAAATGTTTTCAAGTATAAAAAATTTAAAAGTTTAATTATACAAATTTTTTTATTCTTATTATTATTAGGCATTATATATTATTTATAAAATAATTTAAGATATTAAATAATAAACAAAATATTTCATATCCAGTTAGTAGGTAAATAGAATTCTTTCAAAAAATAAAATTTAAATGAATGATAATTATTATTGTTTTGGACACTAATAATAACTTTGTTTTGAATTCAGGCCAGTTAAAATAACTATGTAAACATAATAAAAATAACATTTTAGTTTAAAATAAACAGTTAATCAGATGTATTTATAGGTACCTAGGTGTTTTATAATATAATTAAATACCTACCTACATTTTAATTTTTGTAAACAAGCAAACAAAATTGTATTTCATATCTTTTAATAATTAAAAATTAAAAGATTTGAGGAACTATTAATAAACAGGTATTAAAAATGTACCTTAAAATAGTACCTTTAAGTTATAATTCTTTTTTAAAAAAAAGTTGGTCATCTTAAATCCTAACAAAGTGTATATTTTCAGTTTTAAAATAGATGTTTAAAAAAAAACATTATTACAAAATAAATAACAACTTAGGTTCTATGTTTCACTTGGATAGTATAAGTACTATTTTATTGTTTAATTAGCTGTGTATTATTGTTCAGTTATAAAGATATATATTAGTATCTATAGGACATATAATAAGGATTTTATAATTTTATATTGAAGTATATTTAAAAGTGTGTAAAATTTTCATCACATATTTATACACATAAATAATGTATACATATTTATGTATATAAATAAATAGTGTTAGTAGGATAATAATACAACTAAACAATATTTAATACAATTATTTTAATTAAATTATTACATAGCAATGGCTTCTTTAAAACCCTAAATCGATAATTATGTGTAAAAAAAAAAGCTTAAGGTTAAAGTAATGCCTGGTGACATTATGCAGTGAACTCAGCTATTAAGCATATTAAAAAAAAAAAAAACCTGTGTACTTACACCCCAATATTTTCCATTTGACCAAAATTATTTTATATTCTATTTGAATAATAAAAAAATAATTTTCTGTGCTGTTGCATATTAAAGCAATTTTAAAAAAATAAATTAAACTCATCCATTATATTATAAAAACTTATATAGGTATAGTCTAATTGCCCTGATCTTATTTTTAAGAGGCTCCTTAAAAAATTTTAATTTTGTCTATTATAAAGTAGTTTTAAATGATTGTTAGATTAGTATTTACTATTGATTATGATTTATAATTTATTTTGTTATTAAATATATTGAGGCTGTATTGTTCTAAACTAGTGGTCTTCAACCGGTGGGTCGCGACCCATTTTTGGGTAACATAAACTTAAAAATTGGGTTGCGATAAGTTTTCTTTTTGAAATAAAAATTAAGTTTATACAATTATATAAGGTTTACAAATAGTTGTTTAATTATTAAATTCAGAAAATGAATAAATGAAAATACAGTTTGAAAATTATTGTAATATATTATGTATAAATAATATTATATAATTTATATTCAAAAATATATTAGTATAATGGGTTTCAAATCACAGTATATATCTCATATACTGATATGATTCTACGTAGTATGATGTAATATATTAGTATTAAATATAATAATTTACGAGTAAACCAGGCTAGTAATAAAATAAATATATTATAGTATTATCGTCAAAGAGTCCCATAATCTACGAACTTTGTCGATGTTGTCGCTGTGTTTAAAGACAAATAAATGTTAGTTGCGTTATTCTAATCATATTTACGTATCCTTTAAAAAGTTTTTTTATTTTTATTTATTCAGTTATAACAGTACTACTACTACAAAGTATTAAGTAATTTTAGATTTTTTTTTTTTGTTTTCCTACAAACGTTTTTCTTAATGTATGCCTTATGTGGGTCGTGAGTCCAAAAAGGTTGAAGACCACTGTTCTAAACTACCTACAACTTTAATTTTAATAATTTTACTCGAAAACCATTCAGTAAATTGTAAATGTATTCTTGGAACAGCTTTAACATGTATTTATACAGAATTTTGAATGAGTATCACATGTTCTTAATTCTTATAACTATTTATGTTATATAATTTTATAATAATATAATTACAGAGATAAAATTGAAACATATAATTTATTTGGAGACAAATTTGTATAATTTGTTTACATACAAAATATTCTTTAAATTTAACTATAGTTGAATTTTATAATAATTTTTATGTTCAGTTTCATAGTTTTGATAGATTATAATTTGTTATTAACCATTTAGTGTTTAAAAGTTAAGTTTGTTGGATGATATGTGCAGTAATGACATGTACAGTACTTTAAATTCTGTTACTATTAAGTACATTCATCATAAAAAGTTGTTTGTACTTGGTTGAGAAAAAAAAACCATGAAAATGTTTTATGTTTTTAATTTTAGGTACCTATGTGTATATACAATTTTATTTTTATTCCACAAAAAATAATAAAATATTATTGGTAAAACTTTCTATAAAAGTTATTATTATATTTCATATTTAAACTATCTTCTTCTTATTATGTCCAGGCTTTATATAGATGTTTTATTAAATTTTTTTTTGCCCCATTGATCGGCTATTTGTATAACCGCATCTGTTGCATTTGCTAGGTCATCTCAACTATTAAATTATTATTAGTTATCTATAAAGTTTAATTGTTAATTATCTGTATGTTTTTAGAATCCAATTGAGAAATTAGATCCTAGAGGCCGTACTCCATTGATGTTAGCCATAACATTAGGCGATATAGAATCTACTAGATTATTAATAATCAGAGGTGCTAATGTCAATGTAAAAAATGATGAAGGATGGACGGGTAAAATAAAATAAAAACAAATTCAATTGAATGATGCCATACTATTTTGTAATTTTAGTACTAGTAATACTAGTAATATTATTTTATAGCAATGCAGGAAGCAATAGCTACAGGTGATCCACAAATGGTCCAACTTGTCATGGAACACAGAGACTATCAACGTCATTCAAATCGTGCTACTGGTGTTTCAAAATTGTTAAAGCTACTTGAAGAATCCCCCGATTTTTATGTAGAAATGAAATGGGAATTTATTAGTTGGGGTATGTTATTTTAGTTATACACTGTTTAAATTTTATTTAATTCCGTTTATTATTTTTGATTTTAGTACCATTAATATCAAGAATGTGTCCAAGTGATACATATAAAATATTTAAACAGGGATCCAAAGTGCGAATAGATACTACATTGTTGGGTTTTGAACAGGGTAATTGGGAACGTGGAAATTTAAGTTATATATTTTTAGGTCAAAGTGAGTGAAGTATTAATATTTCTTATTTTATTATATGCTTGGTCATGTCAATAACATTGTAAAATTACAGCTGCAACGCTTTTCAAATCAGAACGAACTTTCATATTTCAACTTAACGAAGGTTAAATCTTTCATATAAACAAAATATAACTTTTATTTAGAATATAAATGTTCATATTATTTTCATTAATTATTATAGAAAAAGCTTTTCTGATAATCAAATTTTAAACACTAGTAAAGGTATAACTTGTTTATAATAGGTTTAAGATATGTTTTAAAGATCCTTGAGCAGTTTTTAGAACACCTTGTATTAGTTTGAAATAATTTGTCAAATATTTTATATACTTATCTGCATTTTTCATGTATATAATCATTATACCATATTTAAATATTTTTGAAGTAGTTACTAACCTAATGCAATTTGTAACCATGTAAATTATTTAAATGTTAACGATGTATTGATTGTTTTTGAGTGATACATTTATGTTAACTGTCATTTAGTTGAAAAATAGTGTAAACATAAATTTGTTTGCTCAAATTTAATTAGTACAAAA
Source organism: Cinara cedri (assembly GCA_902439185.1). Taxonomy (NCBI): domain Eukaryota; kingdom Metazoa; phylum Arthropoda; class Insecta; order Hemiptera; family Aphididae; genus Cinara; species Cinara cedri. The sequence goes on along the minus strand of CABPRJ010001467.1, from coordinate 126,016 downwards.
CAAAGGTTTTCTAAAACACTAAATAAAAACTAACATTAAATATAATAATACAGTAATAAATTTATTAAAATATAATTATTTATCTATACTTGTCATTGTTAAATTTAAAAATAATAATTACAGTGGAACCTCGATAAGTCAAATTTTTGATAACTCAAAGGAATGCCTTGGCCCCTGAATTTCAATATATGATATGTGGTATAAATTTGCTCTATAATTCAAATTTCGCTAACCCAAATTCCTCAATGTGTCGAAGTTATTTGAGTTGAATTTTGGCTTATAACTAAAATTATTCAAAACAGATTACTGATAATATATTGATAAAGTATAATAAAGTGTATATTCTTAAATAATGATAATCGTAATAGAAAACTTATTATTTTTATTAATATTTACTTAATGCTTAAAAGGCATGGATATAAATTCGTTAAGATAATAAAACAATATAGCCTATGATATTAATGTTTATTTTTGTACATTATTAGTAAATGTATATGTTGATCGAAATATACTTATAAATATTTAAAAATATTTTTGATAACTCAAATTTTTTTTGCCCCCAACCAATTGGAGTTATTGAAGTTTTCTGTAGGTCAAATTTTTAATAATTTGAATTATTTTTTTGCCCCAAACTGATTCAAGGTATCGAGGTTCCACTGTATTTTATACTATAATCATGTGCAATGATTGTGTTATTAGAAACTGACCCTATGACATCCAAATAAATAGATCTTAATAAGCTTTAAATATATGTGATTGTTAAAATAATTAAAAATTATTGATGTATTCAATGTTATTAGGTCAATCAGCTAAATTTCTAGAGGTTGATCACGAGACACACAGGGTATATGTAGAAGAAATACAAATGATTCCTTTAGATCAAGGTATTGAAGTGATGCGTCCATCGGATGATACAATAGCTAGCAGATTGTCTGCTCCTATCGTTAGTTTCGATATAGACACAAAAAAAATAAGTTTCGAAAGGTACTGGTTGAAAGGTTGAAGTAATTTACTGTTGAGAAATTTACAAAATCTTTAATTACTTTTTATTATTAATTTTACAGAAATAAAAGTGGGATTTGGGGTTGGCGGCAAGATAAATCGGAAATAATAAATGATTATAACTGTAAAGTTTTTAATGCAAGTAATGTGGAATTTGTTGCCAAATCAAGAACAGAACACATGAATGAAACTGAAAAGGTAAAGTTAAATAGTACAAAAAATACCATCCAAACAATGTTAGGTTCAAGTGAAGAAAAATGTGTAAGTTTATAATAAACTTTTTATACATTTGATAAATAGCTTATGTATATTTTTATATATGTTCTTTAGCCAGTTAAACCAGAACTTAAAGTTACTATGGCTGAATATTTTGACGAATTTGTGGATATTAGAGGTAAATATTTACGGAAACCAATAGAGCAAACTACCAAAGTCACGAAAATCAAGGTAAGTTTAAATATAATGCCCAATTTATAATTGCTAATTAAAATACATTTTGTATATTTTAGGCCAATTTATGGCTTAGTGAAGATTACCCATTAAGTCTGAAAGAACAAATAATGCCAATTGTTGATTTAATGGCTATTACAAGTTCTCATTTTGCTAAACTCAAGGATTTTATTGAAATGCAACTTCCATCCGGATTTCCTGTTAAAATTGGTATTATACATAATACTAATTTATTATTTATTAAATACTTAAATAATTATAATATTATAGAAATACCATTATACCATATTTCTAATGCCCAAATTACTTTTGGTAATTTATTTGGAATGGATAAAACTATAGAAGGTGTTCAAACATTAGATACAGATGGAAAAATATTCTGTGTAGTTGAAGATTCTGTATTTGTTCCACCCAGAAGTTATGTAGTTCTTGGTAAAATATAAATAATCTAATTTGTTTTCCTTACATATTTTGTGTTCATAAAATTACTAAAACTTTTAAGGTGCTGAACAAAGACGTCAAATTGGTGTAGACAACGATGAAGAACTACTTCAATTTGCTGTTCAACAGAGTCTATTAGAAACTGGTGCTGAAGAAGATCAAGTATTTTTTTTTTTTTTTTTTTGGTCTATATTATAATCTACTTAAGAAAAAAAAATAAAAACATATTATTACTCATTATCAGGTAGACATTTGGGAAGCATTACAAGTTCAAAGACCGAATACTCCTAATGACCCTTATTTTGATCCAGCTGATGAAGAATTGCAAAGGTATAATAATTAACATATCAGATATGATACTTTAATATACATATTTCTTAATCTAAGTGTATTTAAACAGGTTACCATTTAAAAAGAGAGGACTATAAAAATAAAATGCTTAATTCCTCTAATTTGATCCTAAAAATAAATCTACCTTATACCGAGTTGTTAAATATAATACAATTTGATTATTAATTTTGGTAACCACCCAATATAGTGTAATTTATTATGGATCCTTTGCTTAGCTTTTATGTAAATTTAGTTAATTTCCTTGTAGAGCGATCCATGCAAGTTTGACCGAGTGTTCATTTGTGCCTGCGGTTTCGCAACCAGATGTGCCCGATCTTGTAGATGATACAACAGTTAATGATACAGATGCCGATCTTAAAGCAGTATTAAGGTTGTCGATGGAAGAAAAGAGACAGGCTGAACTGCAGATACGAATGGAAGAAGAAATGTTAGAAAAAATATTACAGCTATCTTTAATTGAAAAATAATGGCTTGTAACAGAATATTATGAGTATTAATAAATTATAATTTATTATACTATAATATTTTACAATATGTGTCCCATTAAAAGTGTACAATATCTAACTATAGTAAGATGAATGGTGATTATAGCATCAACAATTATGATGAGAGCTTTTATTTATATATATTTTTATATACTGGGAAAATATTTTTTATTTAAAGATTATGTGCTGCATAAAGTTTACTTAAACTATCAGGTAAATTATATAAGCATAAATAGTTGATTTATTATGATGTGTTTTTAACAATCACTTCAACAAATACCAGTTTATATTTTTTATTCAAATTTAAAACAATCATTGTGTTTTCATTTCTATAAAATACTATATCTTGTATTTGATTTTTGACCAACTATTTTCTTTGTAAAAATAGTGTTGTTGAAATTATCCCTTTTTACTTTAAAACATTTAAATAATATTAGATATTTTGGTTTATAGAAATTTACACCTATATATATATATATATAATGTACACAGGGTGGTATATTCTCTATAAGACTCATTATCTTGAAAAATATTTACTTTTTGGAAAGTTAATGAAACAAGCAGTTATGAAATGTTTTATTACTGTTATTTTTAAGTTTGAAAACTATCCACTTTTGATTTTGTATTAGAAACCCACATTAATTATTCCATAAATAGATGAAGTTTATATTTTAATGTTGAAATTTTCAATTTTTTTCATCCACTTTAAGATTTTGGCGGGGGGAGTGTAATGGAGCACTATTCAATGATCATGCCGCCACACAAATGATGCTTTACTGTTCTTCCCCTATTCAAACTTGTGAAATGTTTCATCAACACGTTAACATAAAAAATGTTCAACACTAAAATATAAGTAAACTTAATCTATTTATCGAATTTTTACTATAGATTTTTATTTTAAAATAAAAAGTTGGTAGTTTTTTAACCCCTTAAAATAAAGGCGACAGAAAATTTCAATGTAACATTTTGAAACTGATTATTCCATAAATTATGCGAAAAAAAAATTCTGAAAAAATTAATTATTTTCTAGAATAATAAGTTTCTTATTGAGGATTCTGTTTAACATAACATATATTATATTTCTTTATTATGTTAATATTACAAACAATAATTTATGTATTTACTTATGTTTAATAATACAGAGTGATTCACTCAATTGGAAACACTCATTATCTTGAAAAGTATTATCATTATTTTTTTTTTTGAAAACTTAAGAATCAAATAGTTCTAAAATTGTACGTTATCATTTTTATTGTACCTCTTATTTTTGGGAGTGAAATGACTGTACTACTTTTGATTTTCAAATAGAAACCTATTTTGAAAATGCTTTAAATAAATGGAGTATTATTTAAAATAATATCTCGTCAACGGATTGACGGAAATCAAAAATTTCAACAACAAATTTTATTTTAAATAATACTTCATTTATTTAAAGCATTTTCAAAATAGGTTTCTATTTGAAAATCAAAAGTAGTACAGTCATTTCACTCCCAAAAATAAGAGGTACAATAAAAATGATAACGTACAATTTTAGAACTATTTGATTCTTAAGTTTTCAAAAAAAAAAATAATGATAATACTTTTCAAGCTAATGAGTGTTTCCGGTTGAGTGAATCACTCTGTATATACTTATTTTGTACCTAGCAAAAATTTTAACTTCTTTATCTTTATTAGTACAATATTATTCGCAATGTATTAATGTTATTAATGTTTATCATAAGCTTGGGTGAAAATTATATCTTTTTTTTTTATTATTATTATTATATTTGATCTTGATTTTTTTTACATTAAGTCATTAAATTACTATTTATATTGTTCTTATGTTATATTCCTATGAAATTTATATTACTTGCATGTATACTTACTCAGTTTTTGCAATGTATTCAATAATTTAAAAAAATATTTGTTCACCTACCTATTTATTTTAACATTTTAAATTGAAAACTAAAATGAATTTTGTAGCTAGTCAGAAGTTAAGTCATTATTATCTATGTTGTTGAGTATAATATATGATATATTGAACCGTGTAATGTATATATATTTATTTTTGTTTTGTTATTAATATAGGTAAGTAACTATTATTAAAATTTACCTGTATAACTGTCGTCGTAATCCATCTTATTTTTTTTTTCTGTTTTTCTGATTTGTATTTTATACATTGTTTTAAAATCGAAAATTGATACCATTTACACAAACCTTATTATTACACCCATCAAAGTCGAATGTTTTTTTCCCTTCTCACCGAATTTGGTCAAAACAACTGTTTCCCCCCTGAACCCTGTTAAACATTTTTGGATTTGTCCCTATTAACTGTTACAGTGGCACTGGACCATGTTTTAAGAAGGAGGACAAGTAAAAGTTGTATAGACCACCATCCTCGTTTACAAAATAAACTTCTACACAACACTCTTAATTAATATTCCATACGTAGGTACCAATTCGATAAAAATATGGCTCAGATACCCATCAAGAATCTACTATCACCCACCCATTGAAAGAAGGGTGGCAATCACTACCCTTGACTGCTGGTTTGGGTGCCACTGAACTGTTTTATTTGGTGTATACATTGTATATATAATATAATTGTTTAGCAGATAAAAATAATTAATATTGTTTAGTTAGGTAAGTACTGATATTTTAATTTTTTTATCTATAACACATACCTGCACACATTTACATATTTGAGCAGCATAGCAATTTAGAACAAATTTTCCTTCAATCAGATGAAGTGAAGAGATCATAATTCTGAAAATAGATTTGAATTCAATAATGAGATATGCAAGTATCTACATTAAATGAGGAAGGCTATTCTTAAAATTACCTACGCTGAATCAAAATCTATTTTCAGAATTCTTATCCCTTTATTAAATCGATCAGCCTGATTGAAAATTGATTTAAATTTTAGTGCTTAGAATGAGTGTTGACAAAAAAGAAAAACAGTATGTCCTATCCAATTCCTTTAACCAGGCACGTAGGTGCAAAGAAAAACATTTGTCATTTCTATCTGGAAGTGCCAATATGTCCATGGAAAGTGCATAATGTGAAAATTGATTCATGTACTTATCGTTATTTACAGATGACTATTAGAAGAAGAAAGACACAATTACTTTTTCACAATATACAAAATGGAATTATTTTGTACTTCTTTTACAAGGGTGCAACTCCTTCCAACCAGCCGTGTTTACAAAAAAATATTTCAGAGGGGTTTAAGGTTTTACACTTTCATACTCTTAAAAGAAAAAAAATTACTTTCTTTTAAGTGAAGCATTATTTTTATTTTTCATTAAAAATGTCAATGTTTTTTAACATTAATTTTAGATTCTGAGTAGAACAATGAATTTATTGATTTTACAATATTTTTTCTTTTTTTTTTTTTCTGTGGACAACTTTTCTACCAGCAATTTTGTTCCAATATACTATTAGAGCACTTTTTCTTAAATTAAATCTGACTGAAAAGGTATTTTAAGGAGGTCATTTTTCGATTTCCCAGCAAATGTGAATAAACGTAGGAATAACGAGTAAATATAAGTATAATATTAAATAAATATTAAAGTAAATAAGTTATGTATATGTAATTATTTTATCCTAATGTTACATATATATATTATTGACAAAGCAATATTATAAACCGAACTCCGATCCCAATAGTTTTTTTCCTTAGTAATGGTCAATCGTTGCTTACAGATATACATAAAATTACTAATAATAGTGACTGCACTCGTAACCATAATCTTAGGACAGCTTTTCAGCCTTTTAAGTACTTATTACTAAATTTTATATTTAATATTTTTTCAGTAAATATAGGCTAAATGATAACGTAATTTCTATTATTGTGATGATAATGCGGACTATGTGATATCGCCGTATAAATTATAATTTTCTAAAAGCTGGAAAAGGAAAACCACAACAAATTAGAAATGACAATAATAATAATATAATATACCTACTGTCTAGTGAGAAAATAAAAATAAAACCAGGATTGTATTTATTTTCCGCATTGGCAGAAACCACATTTGAGGCTCTATTAAAAATCTACTTTCATCATAATTTCCATGAAATTTCGGGGGGTTTGAACCTCTACCACCACCCTCCCCCCATCCCCTGTACACGGAGAAAAAATCAATTTTGAGGCCACGGCGTCGTATCGTGCAGGTGCAACTGCTCCCGGAACAGTCGTGGACACCAAAAGTTTGGTCGCCACGACCAGTGGCGTCTTGCGAACCCGCAAAGTATACCTACTTAAATATCATTTTCGTACAGATATTGCAATGAATTGATATGCACACCTTGGAAACCGTACCTTTACTGTTCGTGTCACGATGTTTGGGGTTTTACTGTTACGGTACTGTGGCCTATGACTCGCCATACCTGTACGACTGTACAACATACATAATCCGTCTTGTTTTGATAATAATATATACTAAGTATGAACAATTTCAACATACGTACGGTGTACGCGCCATGCCACTGGCCATGCAATACTAAATACGACATTTTCGGTACGGCATATATATTTTAATCGGGCGTTATTATTATTGCAATAGTGTCAGCGCAGTACAATGGAGAGACTATGTAGCCACGACGTGACGTTTGACGGGCGCTACGATAATATTATTATTACTCATACAGTACACCTACATGATATTATATGTGAGCATTTACGATTTTCAAGAGAAAAAAAGGCCATTTGACGTCGTCCTATATATTTTCAATAGAGCCGTCGGAGCAATTATAGCATTATACAGGTACACCTACCTGCGGGTGCCATTGAATGATCGCGAACAATTTGTATTACACTATATTGTTCGGCGACGATAAACTGTATCTACTGTAACTGTAGGCGCACCTATCTATATTTACGGATATTTTTGAAAACCGCCCGTCCACGTAAACCGCGATACCTACACCGAGTATAGTACGTAGTCGACACGATACTCATTATGATTTCAAAAAAAAAAAAAATTCAGTAAAATCGCGAGTGTTAATATTCAATAGGTATCTATTACCGAGTGGGTATTTCGATCCCTGCATATTATTTTATTGGATAATAGATAAGTAGGTGTAAGGTATGGTAACCTATCTATTATTATTTCGAACGACTTCGGCAATCACCGTCCGAGAAAAATCTCAATGTATATATTACATGTGTTAGGTAAGTAATAGTGTTCGGTGAGTACAGGTACCACCTACCTTACACGAGAAGGCGAGAATTGTAGCCGAGTCGAACGGAGTAGAATAATTGCTGCGAGTAATCCGTGTACTATTTTCTGACGCCGGTGGTTTTGTACCGAAAACGGTAAAAAAATCAGTAAATAATTAAAATCCACGTCCAATATATTTTAATACTCGCGGTTTTGCATCATTATTATATTTTACGTCGAACGCGTTTATTTTTCATTTTTATAACGACGATTACCTATACATAAAAACGTTCATATAAATGTTATAAAGTTTTGTTTTTTTTTTTTTTTTTTTTATAAAATATAGATATAACATCATGTACGATTTTTCAAATCTTCTGCTGAACATTTGGCAATGTTGCTTCATCGCACCGGTCACGCGACAGTCGGATGGCAATGGCGGCAACAAAAAATACGTGTTCAGCACCGTGTGGTACGTGGCGAACTTGGTCGTGTTGTGCGGGTGTTTGGTGATCGGCGTGTGGGCCATGTCGGACGACATGCACGCGTCAAAAGTGGGCCGGTCGTTGCGGATGAAGAACACCTCGTCGGCGGTGGTGACCGTGTTGCAAGTGACGTTGATGTCGATGGTGTGCGCGGTGGCAGTGGTGAGATCGGCAGGCCGGCACCGCACGCTGCTGGAAATCGGCCGGCAGCTGAGGAGCGCGGACGCCGTGCTGGGCCCGTCGGCCGGCCAGCCGGTGGTGATCCGGTGCGCGTTCGTACTGGTCACTTTCCACGCCGTCCTGTTCGTCGTGGACGGTTTGTTGTGGTATTCACGTTGCTCGACCAGCTGGATGTACACGGTATGTTACGTGTACTCGTTCGTCGATCTATCGTCCATGCTCATGTTCGCGCAGATCGCCTGGTGCATCGGCACCAGGTTTCAGGCCATCAACGAGGTGATCGAGCGGAAACTCGTGGCCGTGGGATCCCGGCATCAGAAGAAGAGCAACTTGGCCCGTTGCGGCGGCGGCCGTTCCGCGCGTCAGCGCTCACAACGGATTTCCGGAAAATGTGCGGCCACCACCATGTCCATTACCACTACACCGATTATGTCCGACAACGATTACAACACGAGTGAGTGTTTAAATTATTTATAGACCTTAACAGATTATGAATGAAATCCATAAATGTATAAACCGAATAGGTGAATTATAAGTATGTACCCTAAGAGGGTAGCCGTAGCATAGGTGCGGCTTCGATAGTTGACACAATTAGAGAAAAAAATACTGAAATTGTTTGGGTGTGTCATGGGGTGAGATGAAGCAGCAAGAATTGTAATAAAAATAAACGTACGAAGAAATAAGGGAAGAGGAAAACCAAAAAAGAGGTGGTTGCGTTTGAGAATGATGTCAAATTACGGCCAGTGTATGTGAGGATGATGTGGGAGATCAGATCAAATGGAAGTTTAAGATCAGAATGGCTGACCCTAAATATTTAGGATGAAGAAGGAGAAGAAAATTTGTAGTATCTTCTTCTCCTTCGTATAGATACTACGAGTGTTATAATTTATAATTAGGTATCTGATCAATCGTAAATCGAACTCTGAACGTATTATATTATGTTGCCTAGTGCAGGTGTTCATAAATAAACCATGCACTCCAATGAATTTTTCGGTCCGGTTCTTAGGAAAACGAAAATTTCGGTTAAATTAATTATTATAAAACTAGTTCCTATATAAATATATCAAGTTTAATTTTGTAATTCAAGTCAGAACTATATTTATTATAAAGTAAGAAACGGAAAAAACCAAACTTATTAATCATTTCAATAATTCATCGACCCGAAATTGCATCATCTATATTTTCACACCACCTTCCCCCCATATAACAAATAGTTTCTGCGCCTCCGAGGTCCATGAAGGAGTTACAAAGGCATATGTCTTATATTAAGTAGGGAGGTAATTATGGTGATGGATAGAGGAGAAGCACGGTGGGCAAGAATAGATAGTAGATTATTCAACTCGTGTAAGATATAAAACCAAAGAAAAATAATTGTAATATTATATAAATTAAATTAAATGTGTACCCATAGGCGTTGTATTTCTGTATATTTTTATCTAATTTTTACTCAGATTTCAAAAACATTTCCATCGCCAAATTACAAAAATTCCACTGGAGCTTCTGCAACAGTATCAAAATGGTCAACGATCAATTCGGCTGGCAATTATTTTTACAACTGTTCTGCAATTGCGTGCAACTAATCGTAACACCGTATTTTTTGATCATGGATCTATTTTATCCGATGCTTTATGGTTCCTCAACTACAGACATCAAATTCATTCTGATCCAAGTCGTCTGGGTACTGACCCATCTGTCTCATTTATTATTACTCGTGTTGCCCACATCTTATGCTACAAAAAAAGTATAAATGAACAATTTTTAAATATTTACACAAGAAACCGGAACAAATCGGTATAAATCTAAGACTTTTTGTAATATTTCACAGGGTGAAAGAACTGCAGTGATCATATGCAAATATTTGACTCTTGACGTCGAACCAGATGATATGAAACAGGTATTTAAACAAACAATGTTGGTACACACAAATTATTCTTCATTTTTGAAAATATTCAATTCGATATTATAATACACTTGCAATACCTATATGAGTTTTAAGATATATTATATCTTAAGTCATAATATACAACTTACATTTCACAATATAAGTAGCAATATTAGATTGATTAATTATTACAAACAGCTATAATGTATTACTGTAACTTTGTCAGTTTTAAATATTACATCGGTTATTTACTCAAAAGTTTTTCTTTTTGGTATAATATTTTTTCAGTTAGAAATATTTGTCCTTCAGTTGCATAAATACGCGATCGATTTTACAGCGTGTGGAATCATAAATTTGCATCGGTCTACTATAACAACGGTAAATATAATATATTATTACAATTCACTGTGTTTTTTTTTTTTATTTTGAAGACGCGTTTGGAAACGTTTTATAACTATTAGATTTACATATTATATACGGCATTAGTTATAGGTACCTACGTATTAGTGTAGTCATGTGAACACAGAAAATATTAGATTTTACTTTCGTTTTATTTCAATAAAATATTATGTGGTTTTGGATTTGGTTAACTTTAACATTAACTATTTAAAATTTTCTTGTTATAATATTATAGCTTTACGTTCAACGTCCAATACATAGTACAAACGAATTTATAATTTATAGTTGGTAATAATCATAAATAATTATAAATTATAATATGATTATGACGTGAGTCATGGGCGTGTGCGCGGGGTTTATGCATAGTATACATTACATCTGTATAATGTATTATCAATGTAGGTATAGATTCATCCTATTAAAAAGTCTATTTTTTTTTTCATCAATGAACTCGTATTATTATTTTATTGATAAACAGGAATTACAATGTCGGTTTCTATCTCCATATATTATTATATAATAGATATGAATTTATTTAACATATATTATAATATATAGGCCGTATTGGTACTTACATATTATTTGAGTTTAATTTGTAGGTATCTATTTAATAATTTTAAAAATATATTGATATACCTATTTTTATTTCGAGGGAAGATGGGCTTAAGTCAATTTTGTTTAGTTATCAATGCAAACAAATTCTATTTTGAAATACATACACTCATGTCATTTAGATCAAAAACTAAAAGGGTAACAAATAATATAAGATAAAAAAAATACGAAAAATTGTGTTAAGCCCTCGCTGGGACCAACGATATTATTTATTGGTTTATTAAACCACAAATATAAAAGTGTATATAACTTACTATTTATTTATTTATTCGATATATTCAATTTGTTCTTTTACGACTAAATTGTCGTGTTTCGCTCATATTGATTTTTCACATTTTTTTTTCGCTCACAAATCCACTTTTTCGTCCAGAATAACTCCCATCACCGAGTTAAAAACGGTATTTGCGCCCATTTTATATGTATTTGTATTAGATAATAATTGCATTAATAATTATTTCAGATTATCGGTTCTGCAATTACGTATTTGGTAATTTTAATCCAATTTAAAAACTCAGACTAGAAAATCGACGATACAATATTATGACGTATAGGATTATAGTATAACAGACGTGAAGGCGTTTCACAATGATTGGACAGTGGACACATTATATACATCACAAATAACATTATAATATAAGTATACTTATTATTTGACAAGTAAATTACGTATAGTGTCGTACATATAATACTATTATTATAGGAGAATACCTATCTATAAATAGGTATTATTTGTTTAAAATCATAAATATTGTATAAGTTTACTGTTTGTATAATTTATTAAATTTCAAGTCTATACTGCAAGGGTAAATCGTTTAAACTTGTTATTTGTTACGTTTCCGACGAGGTTACTGTTCCGGAAACGTCATATGAAGGGCACTGTGTTAAAACGCGATAACTCCTTTCAAAACTTTCCAAGAGACAAAATAAAAATTGCGTTTTAAAAACATTGAGTGAACGATACATTCGAATACCATTTAAGTTCCTCGGATCGTGATAATTGTAATGGAGAACCGTCTGGTATAGTTTTTATTTTATTTGCACTGTTTAAAAATAATTCAAATTGCGCGGAGTTACCTGCCTTTTTGCCGCCCAGATTTAGTGACTTAAGTACATATATTATATTATATTTTATTGAAAATATATATCACAAATAGTATTCTTTTCGAATTTTAGTGAGTAAATTTGTATTCTAATACCTAATAGTATTTAGTTTTAAAAAAAAAATAATCATAAATAAATAATTAATAATCTTTCACATTTATTTTATATCTCTAGTTAGGTAAATAGGTTATATATTTCGGAGCTATCATATTCTTTTTACTGATGAAAAACCAGATAGTTGCAAATATGTTTTAAAAACGTTAAAAATAAAACATAAATATCTCCTATAGTACGGATTGTTGTAATTGTCTCGTTCTTATACAGATACCTATTATATACGTGCAGTGGTGGATCTAGAATATTTTTATGGGAGATGCTATTGTGCTATTATTTTCTGTATAGTCCATTTTGATTATGTGACCTTTTTTTTTGTCCCAAAAAAATTAATGTGTTTAGTATTTAAAAAGATAATCATGAATGGAAACTTTAAAAACACACATTTAAAACAAATTCCTTTATTTTAAAAGAATAATCTTCTCTGTAATAATAATAATAAAAAAATAAATTTTTTAAATGAAAAATTAACATTCTATCAAATATTCATTATAATTGATAAACAAAAAATCAAAAAAAAATTATTTGGCCATTTTGACCATTTTGTCCATCCTTCTCTTTTTTTCGCACGAATGTGACAATAACTTGGTTTATGTCTATCTGTTACACACTATCTGTTAGTGTATGTTTAAGACGGTCAAGCCGTTAAGACGTAATTCAGGAGTAGTGGATCGTAAGTAATTTTTTAACCTTTTTAAAGTTGAGAAAGATATCTCCGTTGTGGCTGTAGAAACTAGTCACATGGTAAAAAAGTATTTTGATGTTGGGAAAAGTTGATCGCAGTGTTCAAATGCTTTAACTGCAATTTGTAGATCGTTTGAAATTTTAGCCCACTGATTTTTCCACAAATTTATTTCTGCTTTCAATTCTAAATCCGAACCCTTAATATCTTCATAATAACATTTGGCAGATTCATAGAAACATGCCGGGCCTTCTAAAAATACATGAATGCACTGTGTACGTATAGTATTTGTTTTAACCATACGGCAATATAGCACCCTAGCACCCTCCTCTGGATCCTCGCCTGTATACGTGTTATTTTTTGTTTTTATACGATTATGTAGTTTAATACACGAATTTTGACGAAAAATGAAATTATCGCGTTTTTGCACACAGCTCTTCGTACCATAATTCCGCCGTACGCAATAATACAATATTGTATAGATAATGTTTTATGCGTCCGTCGCCATGGCCACTTTATGGCGGTGGACCGGGCTGGAAACGTTCGCAGCAAAAAGGACGTGTGGTGGTAGCAAAACTGCCGACTGTTGTAGGGCGTCCTCGCTGTTGGCCGTCTACGCGGCGGCCGTTTATGCGGTGTACGCGTACATGTTCGCAGTGTTCGCGTCCGACAGGATGCGCAAGGCGTACAGGCTGTCCCTCGAGGGCACGGGCAGTACGCTGCAGATCCAGTTGATCCAGGACACGAGCTCGGCATTGTTGTTCGTCGGATCCACGACGGTTTACTGGTGCGTAGCCGCGTACCGTCGTGAACAGATACGCTTGTACGACGAACAGACCATCGTCGAGCGTCTGTTGTTCGGTACCACTGGCCAACGGACACCGCCACCATACAACCACACGGTGGACGCGTGCTGTTGGGCGTTGTACGCTCTGCTGGCTATCGTCCTGTGGCTAGACGAGTATGCCTACACGGTGCCCTATACGCACGCGGCCGTGCACGCTTGGGGCCATTACGTACTGCTCACCGGCACTGTTCAGTTCGCCGTCACCGTGTTCGCGTTGAGGGGTTGTTACTGCGAGCTGAACGGTCGGATGCGAGCCGACGGCGCGCGCGGCACGTCCCGCCGCCGTGACGTTTTATTGGACTTTGGTGATCGTTACGAGGGTGGCGGAGCCGGAAGTGATGACTCTCGGCCTGTCGCTGATGACGATCCGAAAACGTCAACGGAGTCATCTGCGGTGACGTCGAACGACCCACGACTACTCCAAAACGTTATATTCATCGGCGGTAAAGACGCGTCACACGATTCAAAAATACATAAATTTCATAGACACTATCGATAATTTTGATATTATTCAATTTTTTATTTTGATGTTTGACAAGGGGAGAGGGCTCATGTAGTATACAAGTATACAATTTTCGGATAGATCAGTGAAAACGGTGAAAACACTGAAACTCCTAGGGACCGAATAAAATGTCTGTTTATTAAAGGTTAAATATTTTTTCGTGGCTAGATTTATTATAATTTTTAAATATTCGTACAATTTGTATACACGAACACGTTGTGCATACAAAATGTGTTTAAGCGGCTGAAGTAACTACGCAATTATTATTATAACATAGATATCCTATATAACATCCTTCTATTTTATTTTTACGAGAGACCGAAAATCAAATTATTCAAATTTATTTAGGTACTTACCTACTGCAACGCAGCATATTGACCTGGTTATGTATACATAAACCGATTCTCGAAGGACAAAAAACAAACAACATTTAGCCTAGTGGTCCAGGGAATATGGTCGTAATTTTTGAAAACGATAATATTTTTTAAAAATGCTTATATTGTTGATTGGTTTGAAACTGTTATAGAAAGCAAGTTGGAAGGGAGGATATATTATAGAGCAATTAAATTTATACCTGTAGTATAGTAAACGAAAAACGATTATGAGCGGAGTATTGCTGGTCGTGTTTTTTCCAATGTCGTCAGATTAATCTACAAGAAATGAACAAAATTTATAAAAATAATTTCCAATTTTTCTTGTGTGTTTAGAAAAAAAATGACTCCCAATGCACCGACTAGATTAAAAATGTCATAAAAAAGTCCTTATAAATTTTTGATTGGAACAAGATTTTTGGGAGACAAGTTATTACAGACGCATAAAAAAACACATCGTATAGTGAAACCGTTATATTTAACGCTTCGCTCAGAATTTAATACTCGTCTACGACGTCACGAGTATTCAGTATTGTTCTAATGTTCACCACTCGAAGCCGGATTTTAGGGGGCAGGGGGGAATCTGCCCCCCCCTGGCACAAAAAAGGCACAATTTTTTTTTAAAGAATGTCCTATTTAGAGAATACTATTAGCGATTACGATAAAGTACTTACTCGGCACGCGCACTCGCATACGCGTTTCCACAAATTTACTCATATCCGAATTTATTACAAGTAATATCTACGGGTCACAGTGTCTATTTATACAATATTGTACACGTAATAATTTAAATAAAATTATTAAATTACTGTGGAGCGTAGATAATATTTCCACCGACAACCGCGAGCGATAAGGCTTCCATACACTACGAATATTACGATAAAACGAAAAAACGACGGTTTACATGTCGTGTTAAAATCAAGACTCGACAAAAATAAAATCCGTCGTGTTTCGTCGTCGGGATTTGCCCATAAACTTTTGTTTTGACGGTTGTTTTATCGTGACGATGAAAACCGTCGTTTTTTATCGTAGTGTATAGGGGCGTTATTCAAACGTACCTATAAAAATAGATTAGTTTATCTATTGTACGCGATAAACGCGGTACGAGCAAACAATTAAATTCGTTCGAATCGGCCACTTGGTTAGAAAATCATATTGTTTTTTTCGGTGATATAGAAAAACGATTTTATTCAAGAAGCAGTGCGATTGAGTTTTACGTAATGAATTCTATTTTCCCCAAATCAGATGAGTCAAACTAAGCTAAATTAATACACACAATTTATTGACTATTCTGAGAAACAAAGTTGGATAGTTTAATTCCTAATATTTGAATTACATTGTGATTGTACTATACTATGCCAATATCTAATGATGTGCCGGCGAAAGATCGTTTTCGGGCTTAAAAACAGTCAAAAACTATTTGCGATCTACTCTTTCAAAAGAAAAATTTGATTAATTTTCTGTTCTTAATATTGAACCTATTTCATGGGATGAATGTATCGACCAATTCGCTAAATAGATCATCAAGAAAGCATTTTTATAAAAATAATATAACTAACAAAAATAAAATAATGTACTTACGTAATTTACCCAGTATTTTATATAATAGTTTTAATTAATTTAACTTCAATTTTAATCATGTTTACAAAATTTAAAATATTGTTATTTGTATAAATTTATCTATCTACGTTTTTATTGTAGCATTTATATTGTTTATTAGTTTATATTAAAAAGATTGATAACATATTATTTCATTCTTTTTCTTATGACTTAAGGTTGAACAATTTTTGGGAGGGGGAAGGGGCTCTATACTATTCCATTTACCTTCTATTAGAGAATAAAATTAATAAATATCAAATTATAGTAAAAAAAAATTCATGTATATAAAAAAAAGTTCTGAATCTTAAGGAGGTTTAAACATACCTATGCCCTGGGGCGTACAATTTCTTAATCCAGCCCTGGACTCATCGCTTTTAAATTAGGTAGGTACCTATATGTAAAACTCGTAAAACTGATATAGGTATCATATGTTGTATTACCCGAAAAAATTGTTCGTTATTTATTCAGAATTTATAACAGACAAAATCATGAACTTGGTTATCTTTGAGATCTTTGATTGTATGTGTGCAAGTTAATTCAGTGACATGCGGAGGGGGCGGTTAGGGGTTATATCCCCCCAATGGCTTGAAATATAAAAATAACTAAATATGAGTAATCTAATAATTAATAATAATATATTTCAACCATGTTACGAGGAAAAATTAGCCTTTTTTAGGATCAGGCTTTTAAATTACCAATTCCCACTATAAATTTGGGTAGAGAAGACGAATTTATGATTCTTATTTGCTACATCCCCTCACATTGATAATTCCTGAGCATGCCACTGAGTTAAATACTAACATGTCGAACAGTGGTTAAATTTAGCCATCACATGTCGAGCCACTAGATCACAAATGATATTTAATCATTTAAATAGTGTACTTACTTACATATTTTATTTTAGATATGCATTATTTATTTATTTCACTCATCCCCAGTGGTGGATTTAGGATTATTTTTTTTGAAGGAAGAGGGTCAAAGTTGCTTAAAATAATATTAATTTAGACAGTAGGATAATGCAAATCCATCACTATCATTCAAACATCATATATAATCGGACACTATACAAAATACATAACTGTATAAATGTTTTGATAAAATCGACTAGGCGGGTAGGCTAGAATTAAAACTCTTCATGTCCAATAATCACAATTCAGAAAACAAAAAAACTGAGAAAGGGTTTTTCTGTAGGGTAAAAAAATCCAAAATGAATTTCTCTTATAAAATTTAGGCTAAACAATTCAAAGCTGCTACGAAAAATTAAGATTGTAATCATAATTTATATTTATTTTTTTTTTGAGGTAGAAGTTGGGAAATTAATTTTGACTTTTGAATTTATGGTACGAGACATCTGAGTTTTAAAAACAGTTGAAATAAAATATGTGAGTTTTCATACTATAGACCATATTGTGATTTTTGACACATGTTAAGTAACAAACATGACCAATTGGACTTGTTAGTTTTGAGTGTTTTGACATGAATCCTTACTTTCCGATTACATTTTAGACCTGTTTTTGGGTGTTTATATGAACGTTTGGAATTGGATTCACCAATTTAAAACAGAGTTAACTTACTGGTATTTTAATTTTATGGAATTTGTGAGTTTTGATTCTAGCCTAATAATGTACGGTTAGTTAAATAATATAATAATTTATTCAGTATTTTTATTCTGTTCGTATACAGCAGTGGTACTGGACAAAGAAAAATCGCTTACGATGTTGAAATATTTTACCGATTTGCATTGGTCGATCACACAACTCGTATGCAGAATCAACGACTTGTTTAAATTCCGTTTGTTCGTATTCTTTCTGTGTGGCTTACTGCATTTGATGTTTACGCCATATCTGTTGTCATTGACCATATTGAACGAGGATATAGACATCTTGCCTCACATAATCGAACGCACTTTATGGTTCGTCATTCATATATTCCGTGTGTTTTTGATGATATACCCGTGCGCTCTATTGGGCGAAGAGGTAAATTCATTTGAAAATCATTTAAACGATTAAAAAAAAAGTTTTTACTTATATATTTAAGTCTGTGCAGGAAATTATTAAATTTTATTAGTACCTATGCCAAATAATATTATATACCTACTCTAACGGTCCGTATCTTATATTTTATCTTTTTACTCGCAGGCTGCTAAAACGCAAATATTACTAGGAAGTTATTTGAATACTACAATGGATTGCGTAGACATAAAAAAAGTAAGAATGCAATTTATCATATATTAAGCAAACATACTACCAAATCATATCAACACATAAACTCTATATCGTTTAAAATATATTGGAAATGGCTGATGAAATAAATAATTGGTTATAGGTATCTATATCTTCGTTTTTAATATTTTAGGAAGTTTAAGTCAGGGCTATCTCTATAGGAGAGGCGAGTGGGGCCCCTCGCGTTCATCACGGTTGGACAGTCTCAGCGATTTTTTAGATACAATAAAACAATTAAATTAAAAAATCAGGCAATTGAAAAATAGGTGTATTTGAAGTAGTTAAGGACCCCATCACTTCACTCTAATTTGTTCACTGTCAAATCCGTTTAATATACATTCTGTAGGAAAACACATGATGTTTTAGTCCCCACAATTTATGTCTACTCCGAGTCCCGCAAATTGTCAGTACGTTTAGATTCAATTAAATATGATTATATAATAAGGTTCAATTTTACAATAATTTAAAACTTGAATAATATTTATCTATAAAATTGTGCAAAAAAAAAAAAAACCGTTATTAATATTTTAGTTATTACATAATTAGTTACAAATCAAATTTATATTAATCTTTGAATTAAAAATAATTGGTTATCAGATATTTGCGCGCGTTCAAAACACCTGGTAGATGACCGTTGTTCGCCGGAACGAAAGATCTATAGTCTATATACAATTAAATAGGCCCTTGCTGGAAAAAAAAAAGGCTTTATAAGCGACTATATCTTTGTTCCCAGGGAAAAGAGACTTAAGTCAGTTTTCGATATTTTTTTTTATAATTGTGATTTATGTATGCCATTTTTTCTTTTTTATTTGTAATGTCAAAATGGTATAAGTATGTGTATATTCTAATACATGTTATAAGTACTGAAAATTAAAATATCTTAAATTCTTAAGGCACTATGACTTATATACTTTTTGTCCAGTAAATTAGACATAAGTCATGTAAGCAATTAAGGTTTGTATTGAAAATTATATAAAATTACTTAACGACCTTTCTTCCTTTTGACCAAAGACATAAACGTAGGTAAGAGGTAAAAGGTTTGAGGTGTTCGACCCTCGCCTAAATTATGAACACCTAATGGAGTACAAATAAGACTTTTAAATACAATTCACTAATATTAATTTTAGATTCTGAGCGGAGTGAAGAATGAATTGGTTTTACATTGATGATTATTTTTATTTTTATTATTTTTTGAAATTTTACTCCAATTTTCAAGTGTAGCACTTTTTCTGAAAAGAAATCAGACTGGGTTTGTACTTTAGGGGGATCATTACCGGGATCACCGGTAAAAAACGTCGGAAAAACGAGGAAATTTACGAAATGTACTTATTATTTTCAAACCGTAAATATTACGGCCTTTCAAAACATGTATTATATATAACTTCAATCGGTGCTCAGAATCGTTTTCCGTTAGCAATAATTAGTCTTTACGGACAGATATACGTTAAATCTCCTCTCTACCATCCCAAATTTTCACCTACATCTATGGCCAACCCAATGTGCGAAGTATGTCCGTTTGTTTTTTAAAACATAATAAGATGCTTATGAAAAAAAAAAAAGAAAACGTATATTTTTTACTAATTTATTCATAATAAGTTATTAATTTATCATACTTATATAATAGTATCAAATATTATAATTTCATTTTTATCTTATATTATATAATAGTATTTTATACTAGTAGAGTAGAAACTCGATTAACCGTCAACCTTTGTCATCCGTCATCAGTCACCGTCTTATTTCTTCTTAAAATACGAAATATTGTCGTTCAAAAAGCTCATGCATTAAAAAGAACAGAAGAAAATTACGGATTATTTTGTTTAGTATTTTTTAGTATAGTATTATTTTTGTTATTATTATATATTATTATTATTTTATTATTTTTGCCTACAAATACAGACGTTGTAAAATATATTAGTTTATTGGCTTATTACAAAATTTCTGTTAACCGTCTATTCGATTAACTGTCAGTCACTGGATCGGAACTATGGCGGTTAATCGAGTTTCTAATTTACTATAAAGCCAACACTTAATTTTTTTATTTTTTCTCAAAATAATAGAAAGACTGGACAAATATTTTAGAGTCGATCCACAAAATTCTGAAAATTTCGGTAAAATTGACTACACAACTCGCCTGTAGATATGGATGATAGGTATCATGTCCTTTTTTCAAATGGTTTTTAGAAGGTCGTCGATTGGTTTGAATATATAATAATAATAAATATTTCGTTTCGATAATTCAAACATAATATAATAATTAATAGTGTACTGAAGCTGATATAACAATCAACTAATCATACTGTATTTGATGTCGAAGTTTACACCATGCCCCGTATAAGTTATCTATTTATGGTTTTTCGGCGTTTACACAGTTTGTTTTGAATCTAATAGTTCATCCGAGTTTATATGTATTACATTTAAACAAAGTTGAATATTTCGTTCACATCTCTCCGAAAATCACTAAAAACCGTTTTCGCGGGACCAAATAATAAAATAACCAAAAATCTATAGTTTGTTCACGAAAATATAAACAAAAACAAAAAAATCCGTGTTTTTTGTCAGTACATGTATTATAATATTTGTTAACGCATCGTTAAACATCATTTAATTTTCAGACTAACGGTTTTATTATTATTTTTTTTTTAATCGGATATTTATTGTGCAAATATAAATAGTATGCCTACTTATTTAATTGTGGTAACGAAGGAAAAAAGAATATTTTACAAAAAATTGAATTATATATAATAATACCTAACATATTTAATTTAGTTACTTGATATTTTTAGTTTTCGTTAAGGAAGGCTGTATAAGTCCGGAAAATATATGTTTCTTACCTTACCAATATTATTAACTATTATACAATATAGTTGAGCACATGTAATATGTAGATGTTTTACGTTTTTGTATATGTGTATGATAAAAAGCATAATACTTTTTTTTATAGGTAGAAACTTATGCACAACAGTTGGACGCCAACAAACCGGAATTTAGTATTTACAGTATGTTTGTTATAGACAGACCACTGGTTATTACTGTAAGTATACCTTAAACATTTGGGTTGTTAAATATAGCATTTATAGATATTAAACAAATATTATAACATATAAATGCATAATATGATTACACAATATTTTAACGGAAAGTGAAAAATTGAAATAACTATTATGTTGGAAGACGGGAGTAAATAAAAACTCATAAATACCTATAAATAATATATTTCGATACAATAATAAATAATAATATAATACTTGGAAATATTAACCGGGTAAAAGCAAAATCGATTGATTGATTTATCGTTATTGAACCGAATGACATTTTTTGGGGAATACATTTTGCGACCAGCCTACTACTCTTTATTAGATTTACTGATTTCGTTTAAAATAATAACCTACCTAATTTATTATTTTTATTGATATTTTACTCTTTGAAATCATTATTTATTAGTTTATTGAAATTCATCGACCATTATACACTCTAGATGATATAATGTCTAAGCAGTTATGTATATATAAACATTGGCATGGGTTACGTGTAATGTTATTAACTTACGGCTGTAAATACGTCTGACAGTTGTCTGTTATTAAAATGTACAAAGTCTTTCTCAGCTAAAACAAGGTGCCTAATATTTGTGTCGATAACAATCATTTTATTTAACGTTTTGTACTTATAGTTAACAGGAGCCGTTGCGACTTATTTGGTGATAATTCTACAACTACCAGGTCAATCGTAATAATGGTGGAATAACTATTTATCATTAAAACTCGTACAAAATGTTTGTTTTGCATTCAAATATCTAATAAAGACACGTCATCATTTTAATAATGTATTTTTATCGATTATCCTCAATGCACTAGCGATGCAGTGTTAAATTGTTAAGTGAGTATATACGCTTGAGACGAAAAATACCAAGAAGTGAGTATACACCGTGTACCCGAGCATACGCTCCGATACACCTAACAGACGGTCAGGTTATTATAGGCCTATACAGGGCCGAATTTGATGGAGGGTTTTAAGGGCACTTGCCCAGGGCAGCAGATGTTTCGGGGGGCATCCGATTGCCGGAATACTAAATGAAAAATTTAAAAACTGTTGAACCTTGGCTTAGGAAATTTATAGAAAAAAATATCATTTCATCATCAAATTATTATTGATTTATACTATGATTTAGGCAGCGAATTAATACGTCAAGATTTCACGAAACAACATAATGGCAATGAGGCATCCAGCGAACACAAAATATTTTAGTAAATAAACGTATAAACATTGGAACGTTTATACGATTTATTTTTAGACAATGTGGTGGTAGTATCTGCCGCCCAGAAAACACAGGTTTGATAAGGCGTAACATGAACTTCTACAGTTTCGCGGATCACCGTACCATATTATAATAGCGCATACCGTTGTGTAATTTTGTTTTCACGTCATTATCTTCAATATAATTAATTATAAACATTAAGGGGATTGGAAGCGACAAGTTTCTGTCTTTGGCTTACACACATGTAATACAGGGATTTAGACGTGTTCTAATTCCAACGCATCGATTGATATTGTGAAGCGATAAGAATTCTGGAAACAGATTTGAATTTGTCGTGAAGTCTACTTGAGATCGACTTTCCTGCTTTTAAAATTTATCTCGTTAAATTCTAAAAAAAACCATACTTATGAAAGAGTAATTGAAAAAGATGGAATATTTTAATTGGTTGAGAAATTAAAATCAATAAAGTGGGAAAGTTCAATCGGCACATTGGAAACAAAACACGTCTAATTTCCTATATCTTATGTGTGTAAGACAAAGACAGAATCTCGTCGCTTCCAAACACCTTAAGTATCTAATTAATTAAGTAAAAATAAATTAATAAATACCTAACAACTCGTTCAGCTGTTCAGTGTACAGCGTACTGTTGCGTGCATACGTGTATTTAGTTTCGTGTAGTCGTGTGCGCGTAATTACATTAGGTTTTTTTAAGAATGTACATGAATGTATTGGTTTTACATTTTTAATTCTAAATTAAATGCGTCCAGTGTTCGAATTAGGTTCGCACACGAAAAACATTAAATGACGCCGTTCTCGAAGAAACTGTTCGCTTTCGGGAAGGTTAAAAACGAACTGATAATAAACGCTTGCATTGTCGCCGTTCTATCGTGGAAAAAACTGTTCTCCTCGAATTTGCCCGCGGATACGTCTTGTGTAATTCAACCGTGTATAAAAATCATTACGAAAGTCGGTCAGATTGTTTTACCGTTGTATCGTTGTTCGTTTTTTTTTCTAATAAAATAAACTAAGTGCTTTAGTGATAATCGTTCAAGAAGGGCAGTTGGTGGAAATACTGAAATGCCGTAGCATTGGTGACTGGTAAGCATCTTGGAAATTATGTTTACATAAAAAACAAGATTACCGTTGTTTTGTATTTTCTCAATATTATATAGGTACCGTGGACGATAAGATATTCGTATGTATGGTCACTCGTGATAGACAGGTTTGGTGCCTATTTAGCTTTCGTATTTTAGATTTCGAGCGTAACGAGGGAGCTATTGGTTTTACAATGCTGTTTATTTTTCTTCGTCTTCTTTGTTCTAGTCTGTGGACACACTTTTTCCTAGTAAACTTGCTCCGATGTATAAGTATAGAGCCTTTTCTGAAAGTCAATTGTATCTATTTGGTAAACGCATAGGCCATTTTTTGATTTTCTAAACGGTATTTAAAATAAATACGATTAACCGGGAAAAATTTTTTCAAAATTTCGTTATTTTAACTCCAATAGAAAAACGACAAGAGACCTTTTTTGTTGAATTATTAATCTCGTTTTTAATTATGCAGGTGTTTTTTTTTTTTTTTTTTTTTTAATAAGCGTTTTGAAATGAAATTTAAACGAAAATCTCCCAAAAAAATTACGGCACTTTAAATTATGTATTACCAAACTGCGCTCGGGATCGTCTTTCGTCAGCAATGGTTTATCGTTACTTACAGATATAAATGAAATAACCTTATGTATCCTACCTTCCCAACTTCTCACCTACAACAGTGGCCGTTTCCATCCATAATATCAGCTTTTTTTTTTGTTTTACAGTTTATTTTGTTGATACACTTACACCACTACACTTAATTTTAAAAGTTTCGGTTTCCCCCCCCTAGAATCTTAAAAACTATCGCGGAAAGGGCGAATTGCCCATGCTAATCTGTCCATCATAGACGTCTCATTGGTTTGCAACTTGACGAGTTGCGTATTGTTTATTTGTTTACGTCGTTCGCTGTTATGTTCGAATAACGAATATAATGTTCATTTAATTCGAAACATTTTTTGACGGGTGGTAACCGTTTGAGTATTTTAACTTTTAGTAATAGATATACATTATTTAACTTTTGTACCTAATGCCATTTAATAATATTATTTGGTGTATATCTATACGAGAAGAAAACATTTTGAACTGTTATTTATAAAGTATTATTTATATTTTGTTTCGGGTTTGGCATCTGGTCTAAAACATTAAGTACAAATAACGTCACGAAGTTATAAACGTTTAAGAACAGCGTATAATATTGTAACAGTTTTTAAACGAAAGCAGCAAGGACCTAT
The DNA here is from genome assembly GCA_902439185.1 of Cinara cedri. Lineage (NCBI taxonomy): Eukaryota > Metazoa > Arthropoda > Insecta > Hemiptera > Aphididae > Cinara > Cinara cedri. The sequence goes on along the minus strand of CABPRJ010001467.1, from coordinate 100,575 downwards.
ATACTTATTGGTTTTACATTTTATAGTAGGTACCTATTACAAACAGGAACGATAATTTGTATTATTTGAATTCCACAGTATTTTACAAACTAAAATGATATAATATGAATGACACGCGTGTTTAATGTTATTAACAGAATGATTTTTGTTTTTAACTTGCAAGTTTGAGAAATGTTTAGGTGTGTCGTTGGAGGACGTGAATATTCTAATATATATTATTACATACATACATACATACCTAGGCACTTATAAATATGTATAAAACGTACACAATTGCATTTTACAAGACAGTTTTCATGCGACACCTTTTATTTTAAATGTTACGCATTTGTATAAGTACTCGTACTGCATGTCTCATATATATATATATATATATAGTAGGTACATACATTTATAAATTATAATAATTAACGAGGTAAATTAAATATTTATATATTTAGAGAGAATATTAAAATAATATGATCAACTATCAATTATAAATATATTATTGTTATAATGTATACTAAACACATAGGTACCTGTAAATATTAAAGCAATATAATATGCAATATGAAATTACTGGAATGCTAAAACAGAGTATGTATTATATTATAATACTACAGCCTACAAGACTTACTTAAGTACGTTGTACACGTTACACGTGTACAGATAGAAATATTATTTTAACAAGACGTGTGGTAGGTGGTTTAAAAAATTAAATTACCAAACACATTTTTACGGTGTACTTACAGGTGAAATTAGAAACAATTATGCATTTTATTATAATACAAGCAGGCACTCAGTGGCGCCCAAACTATATCTCGAGTGTAACAGTGTTACTACACATCATATTTTGGGCGGATGAGTGCTCCCGGTAATCGGGATTTGGGATAGTCGGGTAGAATGGGTATAAATATTTAGGGTATTAGATTGTAGGGGTCGGAAAGTATATATTTATATGGGTAAAAGTTATTGAGGTGGATGGTGGTTTTGGCTTTCAGATTCCGCTCTCCCATAAAAATATACTTTAGGCACTGCTGTAGACACTTATAATGTTATATTAAAATATTGCTCTACAAGCCTTCGACTATGCGCTATACAATTATTATAATTTATATTATTATGCGGTAATAATAGGTAATCTTTTCAATGTTTTTTCACTCGTTAAAATAATATACCAATGGCCATTATTATAACTTAATATAAGTATGCAGAAAAATAAATAAATTGTGGGGTTTGTGTAAAACTGAGATATAATAATATTGTACATGCAAGTGATCACGTCATTAAATTCGGAAACGAAAATACAGTGAAACCCCCTTTAACGATCACCTCTAAATAGCGAACACCTCCAAACAGCGGACGTTTTTTTTGGAAACGGGGACATTTTCACTATTTATTCATAGGAAAACCTCTAAAAACAGGACACTCTAAATAACGGAAACTTTTTAATATTGATATTGATAGTTTTTATCGTAAATTAAGAATAATTTATAAAGTTGAAAAAAGAATATAATATTAAACCTTTTGAAGTGAGGTTAGATTTCAACATGACTTTTTGGCATTTCGTCTGTCTGTTTTTTTGCGCAATTACGCCTTTGGACATTGGCACTTCAGATTCGGCTTTTAAATTATCACTGATAAGTTAGGTATATGTATAACAAAAGAAGATTCTAAGATTTATTTATGAATCATGATCATTATTTACTACATTCCCTTCTATTGAAAATTCCTGGGCATGCCACCGTGTTAAATAATCGTAAGAGGACGCAACAGTGGAATTTGTCATATTTGCAGTATTCGTAACAAGTAATAGGTAAAGTAATAGGTGTAGTAAAATTACGTTGCTTAAAATTTAGACTGCGGTGGTTGATCATAAAACTGCTTAAATTATTTTCTTAAATTCTAAATGTAAAATTTGGAATGTGAATTAAAACGAACGTCAGTGAAAATACGAACTTAATTCACATTTCGTTTATACAATTTGAACTTTGAACGAGTTTATGTTTTAAACTCGTTCGTTCTGAGGTCTGTCCATGTAAAAAACGCGTTGGTTCGATGGCATATTTTATGCCCGTTAATCGCAATACGGGAACATTTTGCAATCCGCGTGCGTGAGTAATATATAATACCTACGCGAGCATTAGTAACTATTGGTTATGCGCGTGTTTACATATTTTGGACAATGGGCGGCAAACGGAGAAAATTGTTTCGGAAGGGATTTTCTGAAAATAATACCGTTTTATAACGTATGACGGTACCTATATGATGTCGATGTCTACATATCATTTTCGTCGTAATGGTACTGCAAATTAATCGTATTTTTTCAGGGGTGACGGTGAGGGGGGGGGGAGGGCACCCGTTCGATTTTTTCATAAAATAACATTGTTATTGGAAACGATTTTTTCATTATTTTTCTTTTCATGGTCGATTCGACCGACTGTAGCGAACGACAAATCATTCCACCGGGCCAACACAACCGGACGGTAAATCCGCCCTTTATTCAAACCACTGCATTATATTTTCGACCCCGGATTACGGAGCGAGCATTACCAGATCGGGCCACCTGGGCAGTAACTCGGTAAGTGATACTAAATTTTCCACCAAATTCGTTATTGTTGTTTTGTCGCGTTTACTCGAACAATTATTATTCTCCCGTAAAAAAACCGGCGCAATAAAATATTATCCGCGGATCAAACACCGCAATAACAGTATAATTTATACGGCTCCGCCAAGTGCGGTCTTGTAATCGCCGGCGACCGGTACGCGTGTACGGACATTATTGTTGTTAGCAATCGGAACGGCGAGTTGACACGCGAAGTCGTCTGCGGGTTTACGCAATCGGCAACGTTAGACGACGGTATTGCAATAATATTACTGCACTTGCACTCCGCCGGGTACCCACCACACCGCGGCGGATGTGTGCCAAAGCCAGTGTTTGTAATGCGGCACATTCGTGAATCGCACGAACCTATATAATATTGCATTGTACATGCGTAATGACGATAAATTATGATAATATTCAATGGTAATTGTATGCATACATTAGGCACGGGTTAGCGGCGAGTATAATACTGTATACAGGGCGTAGTCTGGTGTTTATTTTTTATTTTTTTTCGTTACATTTACGACTTGACATTTTCAAACCGAAGAAAAAATCGTTTCAAATAGTTTTTTTTTTTTTTCGAAAATCGCACAGTGTGTCAGTACGATATGCCCGAGAGCAAAAATATTCCATTTCCGACCGGACATTCATGTAAGCGTTATAAGCGTACCTACCATTGTTGTTGTTGACGGCGCCGCCGTCACCGCGGTCAACGTACTCCGCGGCGGCGGCGGCGTGCGCGGGCAATATGAAATTACAAAATAACGAACGAAAAAATGCCAATGCAGTGCATATACAACAGCAGCTGCTCCGCTGCAACGGTGATTGCGGTTACAGTGTAGCCGACGGTTGGTAGCGCTAGTCGCATAGCCATCGGAGAACAGCACGCATTGGCCGGGGGGGCTGCGGTGCATTCGTAGGGTAATAGATGCATTGTGACTCGAGTACGATAATTACACTGTCACGGTGTAGCGGTGTATGTTGCGCGCGCACCGGGCCACAGCGGTACCAATGGACAAAGTCTTTCTTCCACGGCCGGGTGCAGTATCGGCGGGGCGATCGGGTCGCGGAGAACACCGAAACCACCGTCCCGCCACCGCGTTTATTTTGCGTTCCATGACCATTCCGGGCGGCCGCCGGCGTCATCTCTGGTTTGTTTTGCTATCTGGGCGGTACACCGACTACACTGCACCGCGATTAAAGTGAGACACCAACACCGACGCGACCATTCGCACTACACCACCAAACAACACAATAATACTGTGGCTGGTCGTCCGTGTTTTGTATAATATTTACGTTTTAGTTGAACTGAGATTATTCCCGGTTATTGTATTTTTTTTTCTTTCCTGTTCTAATTGTCATTTTGTTCCTGGAGTTCTGGCTAGTTCTATTGCCCCACTGTCTGCCCAGCGACTGTTTATTTAACCGCCGTTAAAAACCCCGCCACCGCCACCGCGACGACGACGACAACGACGACCACGACCACGACTCCGGAGCCGAATAGCCGCCACAGCCCTGCAGCCGCCGTTATCGTACGTTCACAGACCGCGCCATGGTCTTGATCAAGGAGTATCGTATTTGTATGCCACTTACCGTAGAAGAGGTAAGAAAAAAAAAATATACTATCTAGGTACCAAATGTATAATCCTTATATAACAACATGGATATAAAACGGGGACGCGTTTTTAACGGCACAACGCCACGACCTCCAGTGGCAACGGTCGGGGCCTTTTCGTTCGTCTCACCGATCCCTACTAAAGGGCTCCTCCCGAAACCTTAGATGGTTTTTATACTCCGAACGGGTACCAAAAAAATTATCCTAAGAATTTTCAACATTTGCATATCAAATTTTCGGCCTTACGTTTAGCCAATGCGACGTTTCGGCGCGTCTTTTCAATTGTCATTCAAATGTGTGTTGAAAATTTCTATAGGTTCCCGCCATTCTACAACTGTGAACTTCCATGGATTGCGCTCAATGTTCAGTTCATTTGTATTGACATTTTGTTCAGTGTTTACATACTCCATTCTGATTGTTTTGAACAACCAGAAGAAACTCTTTAAGTTTTAACTACAAATGATTTTTGTTGATTATTGTCTGATTTAGTCTACTGTTCCAGAGCTATCTTGAAATGATTTTTATATGACAACGCTAATTATAATATTGTAAACGGACATATTCAATACCTGATCATAATATTTAGTTTTTGTTCATAAATATTCGATGAATACATTTGGATAATGTCTACTGATTTATAAGGTTTGTTTCAAATTGTTTAAGTATAATAATAATTTTTTTTTTTTTTTTTGTTTTTGTTTTTTTTTTGAATTATTTTGAGTAGGTACTTGAATTGAAATTTATAATTTTTATAATAGCCTCTTTGTTTTTTTTAATTTATAAAAGAGCATATTTATATTATATATTTTAATAACATTATACATATTATTTAGGTAATTTATCATTTTTTACTTTCTATTTATATTTTAAGATTAAGGTACCTATAGGCATTTATTGTTTTTTCGGTAATTTTCATTTCGTAGGTATGATAATCAATGTTGGGACATGTTAATCTAATCAATATTCTAGTATCGGATTAAATATTTTGATACTTTAAACCTTTCTTTAGTTTTCAAATTTGTATGAGAATAAGGTAGGTACCCTACCTTATTTGTTTATAGCAAGCCTTCTATATTAATATGTCAATTAATTTGTATAACATTATTTAAAATATGATACCTACTTTAAAAAATTAACCTTTTTTAACACATTTTCATCACTTTTTTTCATGTTAAATTGATTCATTGAGGCCGTTCAGATCAATATAATATATTCAAATAAAAAGATATTTGGTTAAAAAAAAAAAACTTCCTTGTTAATAACTCTTGTTAGTACCTATATCTGTTGGAACATTCCTTTAATCTTTATGTTTTATAAAGTAAGGATTTTTATTTATCTGTCTTAAATTTCTATCACAGTAAAATTAATTTTATCAGTTAATAAATATATGCTGCAGTTTTTTGGTTATTAAGTATGTATGAAAACAATATTAATAGGTATATTAATTGATTATTTTTCAAATTATAGGTATTGTTAATACCACCCATCTAAAATAAGATAAATAAATGACTATAGGTGTAATCAATAAACATTTCTGCATTTTAGTTTGTGAATTTTAAATTTCATTAAATTATTTTCAACATCAATTATAACTATAAAACTATAAAAAAATATTTTGTAATAAAAATTGCGTAGCTTTCAATGTGGGTGTACGGCTTGGAGCCCCGGCCTAAATATGCCACTGGTTCAAAATAACAATTTTTAGTTTAATAAGCTAATAGTAAGGAAAATTATTTCCTGAAGTTGATTTTGTTGATTTTATTTTCCAATTTTTATTTACTTTTCATTACCTGGATATTTTTTTAAAATAACTAACTTAATATTTCATCAAGATTTTCTATTTGAACATTTCTGTATTTTCTTTTGATAAACCTACAATTAAAACTGGATTTTTAAAATTGGAGTAGCTTTCCTAATAAGATAGTTATTGTAATCAATACCAATTAAATACATTGAGAATAAATATATTAATCTTTTAATGGGTGTGAATTGTGGAAATTAAATTAATTTACTAATGCCTAACTTTCTAGTATGTTTATTTTTATAAATTGTTTTGATTATAAAATTATACTTACATAATAACTATAAATTGTATTTTCAGTAATGCAAATATTAGTAAATTCAATTAGTGCAAGTAAAAATAGGTCCTCTAATATTTATTTGTTTAATATTTGGTTAATATGACCTGAATTTTAAATTGAGCAGTTATTCGTCAGATAAATTACTTATTTAGCAAATACACATTCAATAAAGTGATCAGTGCAGTTATATATAAAATTATCTTCCAAATAACAATTTGACAAATAAATAATAACGATTAATTACTTCCCAGATTATTTTTATAAATATTTGTCAAAATTATTACTGTTTTATCGTACTTCAATTAACAAACGAAATAGCAAAATCTATCTTACGCAGTCTGCATAGAATTTGCTGAAATCTGGTTTTAGAGTAAAAGCATCTATTATAAAATTAAAATAGGACAATATTTGGGGGGACATGACAATTTTTTTTTTTAAATTCATTATTTATTATGTTATAGTCATTTAAAAACTATAAATTAGGTTTAATTATTTAACGATATATTGAACATTATAACAAGATCAATAATTAGAATAAAAAAAAAAAATGCATCATCTTGCCTTCCGAAATATTGTCCTCTTTTAATTTTATAAAAGATGTTTTTATTCTAAAACCAAAATTAAGCGAGTTCTATGCCGATTGTATAAGGTAGATTTTGTTATTTCATCCGTTGTTCGGAGTGAAACAGCACATGCAGGTATAGCGTCCTTAAACAAAATACACCTTAAAATAAAAAAAAGGGACATAATATAATTTGTATTCTTTTTACTTCTTGCTTAAATGTAGCGAATAAGACACACACACTCACACAGATATATACAATATAGTGTAGTTAAAATATTGGACTTGATATTCTTTTTATAAGTTACATATTAGACCACTCCAGGTGCATACATTTGTTGTTGCATTTAAATATTAAATAACATAGAACCATGTTGGAACAAAAATGAACTTAAATAATACAAATTAACTACTATTTTTATTGTTTATAAAATATAATTTATTATCATTTTTAATTATTTATTCCAGATAATTTATATTTCTGGTAGAAAAAGTGTCTATTCTAAGTTACCTATTCTGTGCTTAATTTATCAAATAGCTTTATTCTTACACTGAAAACATTTATAGTTTTTAATTTTTTTTTCAGTTTAATAATTTGTGTTATTGACAAATAAATGTGATTGAAAAACTTGGCCTAAAGATTGAGAGTTAATAAACAAATCTACAATATACAATATACAAATATACATCTTAATTTTTTATCATAACTATTTAAAATTATCATAAGAGTTAAAGGAATTACACATAACATACTTACCTGCTTAATACAATTATTACTTATTAGACAATTTAATTTAACGTTACTGTCTGGAATGAGGGTAAAAAGTTAAAAAGTATTGTAAATAACATCATAAAATGATCTGTAATGATTAAAAAAACCAAAATCAATGTAGTATTTTGATAAATATTTTTGATAAAATAGGAACTATTGAATTGGTCATATTTAAATTTTATTATGTTGTGTTGTAGGGTCATATCTTATGATCTTTATATTTATTCACCATTTATTCCATTTGTATACACCTAACCATATTATCATTTACATGTTATTATGTTTATCACACAAATAACTGTATAGGGCTTAAGTAGGTATCTTATCATACAAGTCAACATATAATTTTATAGTATAATATTGGACTAATATGTCATCTCCCAACTTAAAGTTATCATGTTTTTAAGTTTACATTTGTGTAACTAATTTTTGGGTAACCCATGGTTTTGTATAATAAATGGCATTTAAATTAAAAGTCCGACAATAGTTCCTAAAGCTATATCATGGTAAGCAGATATTTTCTGCTTTCCATAAGGGGTATGAGACTTGGGGGCGGCTTTGTAATGTCACTTGAGTTGGTGATTGAAGTCATTAGGTCTAGACTCCAGAGTGCTGTTCTCCACATTTTAACTTTGACTGTTTTAGATTAGTGGAAACATAATGATAAAAATGATAATATGGTTTATATACTCAACAATTGTTATTTATTTAGGTATTTTATGTTAACTTTTGTCTATGTACTTTGTAAAGTTAAAAGTTATATGGGAAATAAATATTATGTTTTTGAATTATATAATTAACAAATTATATATATTTGTTATTTATTTGATTATAAAATATTTGTATAATCTATACATTTCATCAAACTATACTTAGGTATTATTGTAGAATTAGTAATTTTTTTTTATTCTCATTGATTAGTTTTTTTTGTGTGTATACTTATGCTTTATAGGTATACACATTTTTTTTCTTTTTTAATATCTAAGTAAGTGCTAACTTAATGTTGATAAAAAGTCCATAATAATCTGATAATTTAGTATAATTTATAGTTCTTTATTTTATTTTGTGTATAATTGTTTTTTTATATGTTGTTGTTATCAATGATATTAAAATTGTTCTGTTTTGTTCTTTAATTATGTGGTACTCATATTTTTAAATTATGATTGAATGGAAACTTTGGGCATTTTTAAATTTCTTTTTAATTTTCTTACAAACAACTTAGAAAGTGAATTTTATGATTTTTTCAACTATAATATGATTTATATTATGTGTTATTTCTACAGTCGAAGGTAAGTAAGTAAAAACAAACTTTGATTTAGATTATTTGAGCTTTATATACCATCATATATTTATATATTCACTTTTCAGAAATAAATCTAGTGTCCCCAAAGTTTCCACTTCAATTTGATTTATCAACTAGTATAAATATATATACAGTAATATAATGTTAACTTAGAATTTTTTTTTTAATATTCTTTGTGTTTTTGTTTTATTGCAGATTATTAAAAGAATATATTGTTGTTGAATATTGAACGTACTGATAAAATGGAAACAAGAATAGGTGTACCTTCAACTCCAGTATTAAAATGGAAGAAAATTGTTGATCCTCTTGGACCACAACCAAGACCACGCCACGGACATCGAGCAGTTACTATCAAAGATCTTTTAATTGTTTTTGGTGGTGGAAATGAGGGAATTGTAGATGAATTACATGTTTATAATGCAGCAAATAACCAATGGTTTATACCCCAGACGTCTGGTGACATACCACCTGGGTGTGCTGCATATGGCTTAGTTGTTGATAACACTAGGCTACTTATCTTTGGTGGTATGGTTGAATATGGCAAGTATTCAAATGAACTATATGAATTACAAGCAAGTCGGTGGCATTGGAGTAAACTTTCACCAAGACCTCCTCTTTACCACATGTCACCATGTCCGCGACTAGGTCATAGTTTTACATTGATAGGTAATAAAGTTTACCTATTTGGAGGGTTAGCTAATGATAGTAATGACCCAAAAAATAATATACCACGTTATTTGAATGATCTATATACATTAGATATATCTTCACCAGATGCTTTAGCCTGGGACATACCAGAAACCGTTGGTGATTTTCCACCTCCTCGAGAATCACACACTGCAGTAGCTTATACTGACTCTAGAGGAAAATGTAAACTTATCATTTATGGTGGTATGAGTGGTTGTCGGCTAGGTGATCTATGGACATTAGATATAGATACTATGTCATGGAACCGACCTATTGTTTTAGGTCCTAAACCTCTACCAAGATCTTTGCATACGGCAGTGACCATAAAAAATCGTATGTTTGTTTTTGGTGGTTGGGTTCCATTTGTTGAAGAAGTGAAGTTGCCTATACACGAAAAAGAATGGAAATGTACTAATCAGTTGGCTTGTCTTAATTTAGAAACAATGACATGGGAAGAATTAAATATAGACACGAATGAAGATAATATGCCTAGAGCTAGAGCAGGACATTGTGCAGCAAATATCCAAACAAGAATGTATGTGTGGTCTGGCCGAGATGGTTATCGGAAAGCATGGAATAATCAAGTCTGTTGTAAAGATTTATGGTATTTAGAAGTAGATAAACCTTACAGGTGTGCTAAAAATCAGTTGGTTCGAGCATCTACTAATGCATTAGAAGTTGTGTGGAATAATATACCAACTGCTGATGCTTATATTTTACAAATTCAAAGGTATGACCAACCAATCGACTCATCTACTCAGACTGTACCATCAATGATTGACTATTCATTATTACCTTTCTTGACACCTGAGTTGGCTAAAACAAATAATTACAATTATAATGATTGCCAAATTGTCCTTCCAAATTCTTCTAAAGTTGGAAGTCCTGTTAAACCAAATCAAACGATTTTACCTCAGGGTTCTACTGTTAACTCTCCATCTTTAATAAAAGATCAACAGTTTGTCCCTGTTACTGCTCAAGCGTCTGGAAATATGAAAATAAAAACTGTTCAGAGTACTAATGTTACTCCTTCATTGCCACAGAATTTGAAATCAACAAGTCCTGTTACGTCAAAGACGAATCCTGGATTTGGTAATGCTCCTTCAATAGATGCTTTGTCAGATACTGGTATGCACACGCTTGCAGCTGCAGCATCAGCTACTCAAAAGATTAAAACTGCTGTTTCTAAACAATCTGAACATTCAAAATCTGTGATTAAAACATCAAGCACACCATTTAAGATTGTTCAGACACAAAGGTCAATAAAAAATGTTATTTCTCCTGTAAACACTACAGCTCCACAGCAACAGGCCGTTCGTATAGCAGGCCCGGCTTTGCAAACTTCTGTAGCTGGAACAGTTATTAAAACTGGATCTAATGTTTTTGGAAAACAAGTGATTTTTCAAAAACCAGGTGGTTCACCATCCAATTTTGTTACTTTGGTCAAGACTAGTCAAGGTAACCTTATACAAGGTATTCCAGGGAAAATGATTGGAACAACTACACCAACTAAAAATATGCAATCGTCAGTTCTTAAATTCATCAATCCTCCCATAAATCAGCAAAGTACACCTATTAAAACAAATCAAACCATGAAAACTGTTCCATTAAAGACTGTAGGGACAAGACTACCAGTTGCTGCTAACAAACCAACTATAGTTATTCAAAAAGGCAATCCAAACAGATCAGCTTCTCCACAAATTATAATTGTAACAACTGGTTCAAATCTCAGGGGTATACAGACATTTTCATCATCCCAGACTAATATGACCAATCGCACTAGTGTAACTAATACACCTGTACAAATGGTAATGGTATCATCAGGTGGTAATACCCCAACTGGAAGTAAACCTATCACTATAACTATGGCAGCAGGAGCAGGTAATCGGAAAATGGTTACACTAGGCAAATCAAACTTGACTGGAATGACAATCGGTGGTAAACCTGTAACACTTCAAATGGTTAGTGGTCAAAATAACATGACTATTTTAACTTCCAATTCCGGTAGTAATGTAGTTCAGTTAAAGAACACAAATATTGTGAACACACCCAGTACACCTCGGTCCGCTGGAATAAATTCAAAAGTACCGTCCTCAGTAAAATTATCTTCTGATTCACCAGCTAGTACTGAATCAGCATTAACTCAATTGGCTGTAGAAGCAGGAATCATCGATTCATCCAATAAAGGAATCAACGATATGGACGAATCTACTGATTATACCAAAGACGAATTGGAAAATCTCATTCGGGAAGAAGGAATTGATAATCTAGGAGTTGATATATCCGATATCAACAATGCAGAAAGCACTTCAGGTGTTATGACTGAATAAGAAACTTCATTCTGGTGACTTATTGTTCATTGCTAATCTATTTTTATTATAGTTAATTTTGTATTTTAATTTGTCTATGTAGGCATATTTCACTTTAGCCTATCTCCTCTAGCCTATCAGATATATTGTATACTATATTTTTCATATAATGTTTTTTCTAATCACAGAAAAATATGGGTAGTTGTAATTTTATTATGTAAATACAATTTTGTATAATATATAAAAACATAGTTTGGTAAAAAACGTTAATTTACATGAATTATTTTGGTTTATATGATAATTTTTTTTTTTTTTTTTTTTTTTTTTTTTTTTAAATAGCCCAATTTGTTATTTCAAGTGTTTATAACATTAAAGATTTAATCATGGGTATTTTATTAATTAATATTTTTAAGAATTTTGGTTGTATGAATATATGTAGGTAACTACAATATAGTTTATGACCCAATACTTTTTATGAAATTTGCGTATTCTGTACACAAAAAAAAATAAACCAAGGTTTTTAAAGGAATAGATTTTATAAAAGAAATACAAAGCTAACAATTTTGTAGTTTTTATTGAAATTAGTACTTATTTTTTCGATCCATAATTATTTATTTGTAAGTGTTTTTAAAACTTACTTGAATTAATTAATATATAAACTAAAAATACATATTAAGCGGTATTTACTTAATTAATATAATAAATTAATAATTTAAGTTAAGGTTATTTTAGTCATTTACTTCCATTTGGTTTCTGTTCTAATTTCATCGAACTATCTAATTTTCTCTTCAATATAGGACATTTTGTAAAATTATTGTATATTAATTTACAATGGAAAAATGTTTATGTGTCAATAGAAATTATAATCTAATGAATTTTTTTTTTTCTAGAATGAGTCTTTAAACCTAGGTTCGGTTAAAAAAAAAAAAGTTCGTTCTGGTTCTTGGAATATTGGTTTTGATTCTTGGTAATATTAGTTTCGGTTAATATTACTTCCAAACTTCAGCTTAATTTAATTTTTATTTTTTTCAAAGGTTTTCCTCTTCACCTTGTTACTGCAACCAAACATCTCTTTCAATTAATACTGGCTTTTAAATTTTCATTGTTAAGTTATATAACAAAATACAGTTGTACAATTTATTTATGAATTATGATTATTAAATAATCTTTGTTTATTTCTGTATGTACATTTTAAAACTCCTGTGCGTGATAGATCATGCACAGATTGACAGAACAAACTATTAATATTTCAGTCATATAGAGAACATTTACTATCTGATTGTTGCATAGATTAGCTGAATTTTATTAAAGATTATTGAGTCAAAAACTATAATGTAGAAAATAGGTAAGCTTATGTGAAATGTAGTTTTAAAATTTTAGGACACTACTATTTTTATCAACCAGTCTGACATCTTGTATTCAACAGTAATTTATGCTGTACAAGTGATATTATTTTGATCCTATTGTATTATAACTACAGTGAATCATAATTTTGTGAGCAAGTTCTCACAATAACAATATAGTGTTAATATAATAATAATTTATAGGCATCATATATTTTATTATAATTAAAATAAATTCCTGATGGAAAATTTTATTGTTTTAAATTTTTTTTTTAAATGCAGTTACGCTGTAACATTAATGGTCATACGATTATGATTGTCATTATCTGATGGTTTAAATTTTGCTATTTTTATACTCGAACCTAGAATTATATTGGCTTTTGTTACTCTAAATATTGTCAAATTTTAAACCATTGTTTATATCACAAAGGAAATATCTTAAAGCATTTTGTAAATTATGCACTTGATTCTTAATTAATCTGAACGCAAATTGGGTTTTATTGTAGATGCACCCAGAATACAGATGGCCTATTGGATATGACATTGAGAAATAATATCATTGAATACTTTTTATTATTTGTCTTGATTTATCATTACATCTGGTCAGAATGTTACCCTGTCAGTAAATGGACATGCCTTGTAAAAACAGATTTCTATCCAGTTTTCCTTCAGATTAATTTAGGGGCTTCTATACAACATTTGATTTCTGTATTGCGTACTTCCACGATTGGGTTGAACACAAACAGAACCGAGTGCATAAATGAGTTTTCAAAATGTTTTTTAGGGGGGGGGGGGGTGCCAAGGACATAGAGATCAAAAGTTGTGTAAAAGCCCTGTAAGGAACAAGAGAAATGTATTGATTCCTTGTAGATACGTAGATAAATTATTTGTTGGCATTAATTTTTGTATAAATAATTATTTTTATCTAATCAAAATTGTAGTAGGTAATAAGACATAAATTAAAAATGTTAAGTTTTTTTAACACCTCTACTTACTTTACTATAGGAGTAAACATAAAACCGTCAATTTTTCGCGAGAAGTAATTTTATATAATAAATATACTATATTTTAATATTCACTTATAATTAGATACTTAGGTGGGTAACTAATTAATTTTTTTTTCAGAATAGGTACAGTAATCATATTTTTATTGAACCTGTGAATTGATAAATTTATTGTGGTAATTTTTTATACCTATTTTTTAACTGAAAACTCATACAAGATATATATATTTATAGACAAGACGAGTCACCTAATAATTTAAGATCGAAATTAGAAACTAAAAATAAAATTAATTTTCGTACACTTTTTTTTGTGAGTACTTACCTGCTTATCTGATAATCATATAATTGTGACTGAATTGATAATTACTACCTAAATCTAATAGGTACTTATGTTATTTAATAATAATACAAAAAAAAAAGAATTAAAGTAAATACCGTGAAATTTGTTGTATAGTTCTAGTTATTATTATTATTATTATTATTATTATTATTATTATTATTATTATTATTATTATTATTATTATTATTATTATTATGAAATAATTAGAAGCTCTAATATAATGTATATTATAATATATTTATTTTTGAAAACTATGAATAAATTATTTTGAAATATTATACTGTTTACTTTTTGTGTTGCATTATTTATATGAAATTGGTAAATTTCAATTTTTCAATCCTCTGCTTATTGGTAAAATCATTTTATTATTACATAATAAATAATAAAAACCAACTGTGAGCTTCAGGATACTGGTGAATTCTCTGGTCCTAGATCACATAATATTGTATGGACAGGCGCGCATTCTGAGTTTCCCTGTGAACCCCTTAAATGGTTTAAACCTCCATAGAAATTTTAAAACCCCCGAAAAAAAATAAAAATATTGGATCATCTTTTGAGAATGTGGAGTATAACAGTAGGTACCTATCAATCATTTTATTTATCATACAGTTGTCTGATATGTATCTAGTATACTCATTTTAATAACCTATTTATATATATTTGTGTAAATTATCCGATTATAAATTGTAATATTGATGGTTTATCATTATATAGCAGGTATCTAATTCATTACTCGTAACAGTTAATATAGACAAATATTAATTGGACAATATACATAATTAGGTGTACACAAAAATAAATACTCGCTCCGCTCGGAATCTAAAATCATGAATTACATTAATGAATGTTCAGTAGAAATGGTTCTACCGTGGTGCGACAATAGAAAACGGATTTACTTATGATCAAAAAAATCATAGGTTTAGAAGACAATAAGGAAGCGTGGTTAAATTGCAAATTAAATTAAAGTACATAGGCAGGAAGGTGCCCCATGCCTATGCGTACTTGCTGTACCATATATTTTATGTTGTACAAACTATTTGTACTATTAGAACCGGGAAAAGCTGAAAAATGTAAATTCGAACAAATTAACATGCGATTTCATTATTTGAAATTTATAAGGCTTATGTTAATATTTATGGTCACTAATTAAAAAACGACAAGAGGCCTTTTTTGTATTTTTTTGCATTTTAATTTAGCTGATGGGGAAGAAAGTTGTTTTTTTATTTTCCCTGTATTTTTTTTTTAATAATTGAGCAAAACCGAAAAAAACGTAAGAAGAATGGGGAAATTTACAAAAATAATGCTTTTATTATTTTTAATTAATTTTTTTTTTTTGTAATTCAGTTAGAAATATTCGTAGACTTGAAATTTGACAGAAAACTTATATTTGTTTTTTCTAGACGTGGTAT
Organism: Cinara cedri; assembly: GCA_902439185.1. Lineage (NCBI taxonomy): Eukaryota > Metazoa > Arthropoda > Insecta > Hemiptera > Aphididae > Cinara > Cinara cedri. The sequence goes on along the minus strand of CABPRJ010001467.1, from coordinate 84,566 downwards.
AATTTTAAAAACATTTTTTAGCTGTTTATGGACATTTAAATTTTGTGAGTTTTACGTAATTTTTATTTGGCAGATACACTGTGGACTGTGGATACAATTGTTAGACTAAACATAAATGCTTGACAATTTGTCAGGAGGTTCATTATAAGTTGTACCCAGTGGTCAAAAATAAAATTGATTCTACTACGGTAATTTTTTTTTTATACAAATTTGAATGTTAAATTTTGACCGAAATCGTAAATAAAACGCCTTTTAAAATATGTATAATAATCGAATTTTGCTCCGTAGTGCGAATCAGTTTTTCGTTACCAATGGTTTATCGTTGCTTACAGATATAAATTAAATAACTTTATGTATTCTACCTTCCTTACATCCCACCTATAACAGTAATTAATATAGGCATATTGAACAAATAACTAATAAGTAAGTAATAAATAAAATATTAATATTTATCGAAGACTGTTGTAGCCTTTTTAGGTATAAGTCGTAGGTATGCTACAAATGTAGATATTAAATGTATTAATGTTACTATTATTTTTACACGCTTGATGTCACGTTATCCCGTACTTACAACAATTCTAACCGGTACCAAAAATTAATTATCAAACACGATACTAATCGAATTTCAAAAACAGAAAGTGTCACTCGGAATTTTACTATAATTGGAGATTTATCTATTATAGAATCATGACAATTTTCCTCCGACCATAAATTATACAAATTGAACTTGAAGTCAATACATTAAATATATAAAAAAAAACTTATTAAGTTAAAAGTTCATCATGTAAAAAATATTTCGTTACTCGTTAGTTAAATTTAACCAACATTAACTTGCATTTTTATTCAAATTTAAATTTTAACGCATTAATGCTCATAAAACCTGTATATCTGCAAGTATATTTTTATGAACTTATAAAAAATTGACTAAAAAAATATAATGTTATTTTGATGTGATCCGGTGATAAATTTAAATTAAATTGCTTCCATCTACGAAGTAAAACCCTATTCGAATGCTCGATAATCGAGTTTCATTTAGCCTTTTCTCCTAATTTTACAAATTGTTTTCGGTTCGACCGCATACGCTGGTCATAGCTCAAAAGGACATATCTAGGTTAGTATCTATATTATATAGTCGTATTTGTCTTTCTCGCGTGATGAAGCGGAGAAAAACGAGTTCGACCATGTATGGTAGGCAATCCATTTTGTAGATAAACTGCTTTGGTATTAAAAAAATAATAATAATAATAATAATAATAATAAATCATAATTTCAAGGACGTCTGATAGTTTCTTTTTATTATTACCTGTATATAATAATGAGTATGGCTATTAAAGAATAGTTAAAGACGATTTACAGTGTGATTGGGACGTGTAATTAGACGAAGTGGAGATGTGTTAATCAGTGGCAAAATGATGGAGCAGAGTGAATAAATGAAGCCCACAGGAAGTGAGTTTGGAAAGAGTTTGGTGGGAAGCAGAGATGAATCGACAAAAGTAAAAAGGATCTAGGCCAACTGGGAATAGACAATTTTAACGAAATAGCTCGGGGCGGAGACAGATGAAGAAGTGTTTGTTTAACAGCCATTGGCCTCAACGGCATCTAGAGTTGAAAGAAGAAAAATAATAGTTGCTTATTTAGAATTGGGATTTAACAACATTTTCCAAACAAAGGGGAGATTTATAATCGATCCGTGTGAGCTATTTACAATCGGTTTAAATATGTTATTATTACTTACCTACCTATAATATGATGGAACGATAACGGATCTCGGTGAGTAGTTCGGTTGATTTGATTCGGTATCTCGACCAACCAATATAAATAATTTCTCTTGTAATGTACAAAACTATTCATTTTGTTCTTGAAAAATGAAAATAAATAGGATAAAGTATTCGGCCGGGCGCGTGTATATGTATAATAAGTTTTGAGATAGATATTATATACTATGTACTTTTTTTTCTTTTTTTTTTTTTTACGCACGAAAATTTTTCGGGTTTTTGTTGTACTGTAACTGCATTATGATATACACCTACCTACTTAATCGACAAACAAAACACCGAGACTTTATTACAGTTGACTATACGGTTTATTTTTTTCCGGCTTATGGTTTCGGCTGATAAGTATTATAATATACCTAGGCACCCACTATTATTAAACTGTGATGTTTTTTTACTTGATACCTACCGCCTACTTAAATTTATCCGGTTAACATTCAAATTCACGCCTTATTCAAATAAAAAAAAATATTTTACTTAATGTTATTTTTTTTTTTTTTTTTACAGTATCGTGTTGGCCAACTTTACATGATCGCCAGACACAGTTATGAACAGACGGAGAACGGAGAAGGCGTGGAGACCATAATTAATGCTCCCTGCGAAGATCCCGTCCACGGCAAAGGACAATTTACCGAAAAAAGGATACATTTGTCAACGTAATTATATTTTATACATTATCTTTCTCATAGGCGGACATTTGGTTTAAGTTTTAGAGGGCTATAATAATCCAATATATAGTGATCCGCATGGGCTTCACCCTGCACTTCCTTCCTATACACAAGTATAACACATTACTAATAAAAATATGGATATGTTTAAATTATAATAAAAAAAAAAACACTAAATAACGTATGTATATTTAAAAATCATTAATATTTTATTTTTTTTAATAACAAATATTTGTTTTTACCAGAAAATATATTCAAAATATCATTTTTATTAATATTTTCGGACATGCATTTTTTAATATACAGTATAGAGAGATCGCTGAGTCTATTCTGAAACATCGATGTCCTTAGCCAAGTTTTTATTTTTCTCATTGCACTGAAACTTCGTTCACAAGTAGCCGAACCGATGGGTATCGTTAATGCTATTGTAAATAGTTTATGACAAGGCATCTATTGGATATCCACGTGACCGTGTGTTCGTAAATTCAATGAATTCGGTTGTCACTGGTGGCGCTGGATTTGATTGTTCTTAAATAAACTGATGGCCATTGTCTATGATTTTTAATGATATTTTATTTGCGCCATTTGTTGGTTAAATATTGTTTTACAATTTTCAAAAAAAATGAACTGATAATTATTAAACCAAATAACAGCAATAATATCATTCCGAATAAATGTTCGATATTGACATATTTGGGGGTGCTAAGTCCCCATAAGTTCCCCCTTCCCCGATGATCCTTTTACTGTATTATAATAAAGAGGAAACGTTTGTTTTCTTATTATGGTTACTAAAGTGTTGTACGATACTTTATATCAAAAAAGTTAAGATAAGATGACGTGAAAGAACTTTATGGGTTACCGTAGTGATTAATATCATGCAATAATAAAAAATCCTTTATTCATTGTTTTTGATTTATGGCAGTACAATTCATAGACCGTTTATTAACGAATGGACGGCGTATAAAAAGAGACATTGCAAGACGCTATGGAGTGAAAGAGAAGAAAACATAGTTATACCTCTCACGCTACATCGTTTAGGGGGTGCGAGGGGAAAATTACCATCAGTTAATAATCGGTATATGCCTCTACGGTACAACTATAGTAATCATAACCGCATCCATGTAAACATCACGGTATGATAAACCACGTATTATCGTATCGTTTTCTCTTTTATGAGTTTTTCACTCGGGTGTTCTAAAATCGTTTGAAAATAACAACATTTTATAAGTTATACAAGAACTTTGTAAGTAAATTGGATATTATATTGATAGTCTGAGAAATAAGGGTGAAAGGGGGGTTAGAGGAAGTGATGAAATGGCTGCTTGTGAGAGGGAGAGGTCGGTGGGGTGTAGGGAGTTACCACTGACATTTAATTTGTCTATAGACAATGCTGTCGTGCGGGACAGCTATACATAAAAAATGTTGCGTTTTAACGACATACGTGACTTTTTTAAGAGTTAGGTGGACAGTTAGTCTTTGAGAGTTTCGAAATGATAATAATACCCATATAATGCGAGTTTATATTATGTTTTATATATAGAGAGAGAAGACACTAACTAATAGCTAATATAAGTAATAGGTAACGCATACCATTTATACAAGTTATTATTATTGTTATTGTACTTTCACGATAGGAAATCAATATATTTTAGTGTGTAGTGAACTTATTAAATGCTGCTTTAAAGTAAACAATTACAGTTTTAATAATTTTTATGAAAAAAAAAACTATATTAATTCCAGATCGTATACTCAGACAATTTGAACGTGTAAGTTTCGTCGTTAGTGCTTGGATTAAAAAAGCCCTAAAAGAAAAAAAAAAACCTATTGAAAAATGATTACAATAAAAATGCCTTGTGAGCAGCAGAGCTCAGCCGCAGTCAGAATATTTCCCCGCCTATTTTTTGTTATAGAAATAATCTTTGTAAAACAATAAACAAGTAACAACCAAATAAACTATAATATTACAATACTATAACACAGGTACATAACTAGGATTTTTGTAATGGGTGGGGAGTGGGTGTTTTAATTTTATGCTTAAATACAACTTAGGGTGGCTGCTTTACACATCCTCCATGTATTTATAAAATCACATAAACAAACTATAATGATATATTCATAGAAATATTTAGAGACATTTTGTAAAAAAAAAACCCAAAGCGTTTAATGTATAATATATTTTTGGCTTTAATACGCCTTAAAAAAGGGTGTTTCCACATTCGAAATATACAACCCTGGCTAAGTGTCAGATACTACTTTCAAAAAAGTGCGAAATAATATCGACGGGATGGGGGTTGAAAGTTGAAATCCCAAAAACTCAAAGGCATATCCTTGATCCTAACTCAATGTATATATTGTACGAAATGTAATCACTCTAGGTTTATTTGGGGGTCTGAATGGATATTTAAAGTTTTAAAACTCCCGGCTCCCGCAACATCATATGCTGAAATTTATATTGGAATATATTTAATTCGATTTATATCACTTCGATCAAAAATATACTTTATAATTTCCGAATTTGAGCTTATTCAATCCAGAGTTTCGTTAGAAGTGTCTAAAAGTTGCGGGAAAATGATGGATACAATACAGTACATAGTAGTCTCTGTTATGGAAAACTAGAGAAAAATGCAAAACTAAAACAATTTTTTTTCTGTTACGTGAATATTAGGTTTTAAATTATGTAATCAGAATGCGTTGCACTTTATAATGAAATCCGGGTCCTATTCATTTATAATGTAGATGCTTTAAAAAAATTGACTGATAAATTATTAACAAACAATTTCATTGATAGATTATTATGTATTAATTCTAAAGTGGTCACTTCCTGTGAAGTTAAAAAATATATGTTTGCGTTGTTCAACGATAATAAAATTACTAACATTTGTTTAAGTCATTTAAATTTTGAACTTCGATGTTTTTTTTTATTAAAAACATGCGAAAATAAAAAAAAAAATGCATGAGTAAACTGTGACAGAAAAAATAATAAATATTATATACACTGCGATAATGCCGATAAGGTGTATTATACTAATTTTGATAATTTCATGATAGACACTATCATAGTAAAGCGTTTACCGTTCGGTTTATTGTTTAACAGTTTAAAACACAATCTGAAATTCCTTTACAAATGATTGTCTATGCAGTACCTATATAAATTGTCTATTTTTACCTACAATCGTATTTTCGTATTTGTTTTTTGTTCAAATAATGTTTAATTTTCTTTTTACTTATTATTATTATTTTTTGTTATAGTCGTTTGCCGTTTTGGATTCAAGCGATTATTCCCAAAGTATTTTACATCATTGAAAAATCGTGGAATTATTATCCTTTTACGATCACAGGTAAACTTATTATATTTTATGAAATAATAATAATTTTTTTTTACCTAGGTTCCATAAGAAATTGGATAGGTATTTTAGATTATTAGCGAGGAATGTATTGGTTTTACAATGATGTTTATTATTATTTTTTTTTTTAATCGAACAACCCTTATATTAGCAATTTTGCTCCAATTTTCAAGTGTAGCACTTTTCTAAAAGGAAAAACGGACTGGCGTGGTACTTTATTTTCAGATTTCCTAGGAGTTTTCATAGTAAATGTGAAAAAAACGTAGGCAAATGGGAAAATGTACGAAATGTATTATTTTAAAATCGCAAATATTACGGCCTTTTAAAACATGTATTACCGAACTCCGCTTAGAATCGTTTTTCGTCAGCAATGGTTAATCGTTGAGTGCAGATATACATTCAGTTTTCCCTCTACCTTCCCAACTTTTCACCTTAAACAGTGGCCCATTCATCGTGCGAAGTATGTCCGTTTGTTTTTATTAATACACTTATCGAGTTTAATATAATAAGAAAACTTATTTTTTCCTCTAAAAAGTAAAACATATACTACTGAAAAATATTGACATACACTGCTGAAAAAAACTACTTTAATTCGCTTTCTACAAAATAATGCATAGGTACCTATAAAACTATATTTTATTATTAATGTTTATGCATTTTATATATTTACATATCGAATAACTAAATAAATACACCGCGGTATTTAATATACTACTTCTGGTTCCGTTTTGAATAATAATTTTGTTTTTGTTTTATTATAATTTTAATATTAATTCGAAACGTTAATTCAATAGCGTGTACACGGTGCACTCGTGTAATAAAGTCACAAAACGACTAAATGTTATCCACATTTTCATTTAGGCAAAAATGTATACATTTTGTACTTTAATTTTTACGAAGTAAATAGTTATTAGTTTCTGTACAATTATATCGCGGCACGGTTAAAAACGTATGGTTATTTTTATGGATGTTGAAAAATTAAATAAAAAAATTTGGATGCTAACGATGTAAATTACGACGATAAATATTACTATCGTTTATTAAATTAAAAATAATTTCTCGATTTTTATGTATCTGTTTTGTAAAATTGATGTAATATTATTATGTAGTGTTCAGTTTTAAAATTATTAGTGATTAAAAATAAAAAAAATAAATAAAAACTTTTTATGATTTTTATCGACATTTTAACTTCAACCGTTTATTTTGTTAGTATTGGTTAAATTGTTGTTATTGCATAATATTGTTTATACCAGTAAGCGTCAGTGTCGTATTGAGGTAACAGATTAGGAAAGGTTATTAGGAAAATTATATCTCAACTTTTACATTTTTTATTTTAAAAATCCATTATTAATGCAAATTTATATTTTTTTAAAAAACTTAGTTTCAGTTGTAATATTAGAGGAGGTTGAATTACAATAATTATTTCCCAATATATAATATGTATATAAACACTAAACATTTTTTTTTAGTCTTTACACCAGTGTTGGTTGTATAAATACGACACAATGTTCAAATTAATTGTCTCCTTCCTAGACAAAATCATAAATATAGGCCACTGGTAAGGATAATACCCACGTCGAAACTTTACAATAACAGCGATTTTCGAGCTTTTTTTTTTTATCGAGTCAGAAAACGAATAATATTTTAAATTAACTAAGTCCGTTATTGCATATTTGTGACGTAAACGTTTTTAGTCGAGTTCGAGTTCCAACCTGTATAATATTATTAATAATATGTGATGTTTATTTTGTTTGATTTTATGTCTGCCGAAATCGGAATTTCAGAGTACACTGTAAGTATATCGGCTAGTATACTACGCGATCAGTAAAGTTGGTCAGCGTTATTTCTGAATAAACTATAATAATATATATATATTTTTTTTCATAATTCTCGCAGTGTTCGTTCATTCCGAAGTTGAGCGTTACCATCCATACCAAATTTGAAGATAACTCCGGAATTACAGAAAATGTAATTCACAATATAATTATTTATCTTATTATAATATTATATTTTTAATATTTTTACCAATTCAATTATATATATAGGGTGATTTTTTTATTTTTTTATTACGAATCAGTAATTTTCTCGTATGGCTTTTAGTAAATTTGTTCTGTTTATTATTTTTTTTTTTTGAGTCATTGTATAAACGTTTAAGCTGTATTTTAAAACAATTTTCAATTTATTATCCCTACTCTATATACCCTAAATAAATGTATACTTTTAATTTTCAAATAGGAACCCCTTCTTTTAAACACATATTTGAAAAGAGAATATTTTTTAGAAATTTTGGTATGCATAACATTAATATCAGATTTATCGTTTATAACCGTTTGAAGTTTAGACCGGAGAGGAATAGGGAAAAGTTATTAATTTATCATTTAAATATATACAGGCATACAATTTATTATCCTTGATAAAAAAATCACTTTGTCTATTATATTAATTACGGGTTAATTGTTTAACTCAAATTAGCGATTATTTTGTTATATAGATTATAGATATTAAATCATGATTGAGATGTTTGAAATATTGTTTTTTTTAATTAATTTTAAACATTATTTTTAATAACTGTTGTTTTTCAACTTATTTAAAAGAAAAAAAAAATCAATATTTATAATATATGTTATGTTCTAATATTTTATAATGTTCAATATTATAATACATAATTAAAAGTGTATTAACTTAGTTGAAACTTAAAACCAAAGAACGTTGGTACAATTTATAAAATTCTTTACTAAATAACATATTTAACAGTCTTGTTCATGAAATAACAACTAAGGTATAAAACGCAAGTTAAATACTTAAGTACAATATTGTTATATTATTATTACTACTATTCTTGAAATCTATATTATAACAGGTAATCTACTGATATGTTCTCATATTTTCGAATCAGCGAGTTTAGAAATATAGGTTACTATTTGAAAATCAATAGTTGAGACAATGTATTATTATGGGGGAAATAGGTACTTATAAACGCTGAATAAGGATATTATAAAAAACGGAATGAAATTTACTAAAAATCTTCATTTAACAGATAATTGCTGATTTATGATAAAAAAAAAAAATAAAAATAAAAATAAAAAATACCTTGCAATTTAATGATAGCACATTTTTTGTGTTTTTTCGTCGACAATGTATATACAGTGCCTCGGATTGACCGGCGAAAAACTTGTAGAGAGGACCGTGGATTTTATCGACATCGCGTACGACGAAGTCAGCTCTAAACACTACAGAGAAGACGAGGTATACCTAAAAAAAAAAATAAAATAAAATAAAAAAATTGTATGCATTATGTTACGTGTAATGCAGCCATCTGTGTATATATATAATATGTATGTAATGTGTTGTCTATTGATAAAAATATGTATACGTGCTCGTTTTTTATTCACTGCATTTTTTTTTTTTTTTTTATAGGATCTGAAGTTTTTTCAATCGAAAAAGACCATGAGAGGTCCGTTGACGGAAAATTGGAAAAAAACTGTTTCGCCGATAATGTGCTCGTACAAAGTGGTCGAGGCGTCGTTCGAGGTGTGGGGCATTCAATCCAAAGCCGAAGAATACATACAAAAAGTACCTATATAATAATATTATGAAGGTACCTATATAAAATAATGGAACGAAAAAGGGGCTTTAAGGTGCAGTATAATGCGCGGTGTGACTCTTAGCCCGGAAAAATAGAAAAATTCCGATTTTATCTAGAAAATGCCCTAACATCATATATTAAAACTCGTAAAATTGTTGGCGAGTATTTTTCGAGCGAAACATAGAAGAAAAAAAAGCTGATATTGTTGATGGATGTGCCAATGTTGTATAGGCGGGAAGTGGGGAAGGTCGCATACCTATTATCCGGTAATAACTCAGTTTCATCAGAAATTAGACATGCCATTTATAATACGAATATATTATACATAATAATATAAAACAATACATTTTATAATACTTATAGTACTACTAATGATACGGTTTGTTGATGTAATGAATTTATGTAAATTGCACTACATTATAACAGTATCACCGAAAAAAAGAGTTCGGGAGGGGTACGTACTCCCCACCCCCCCAATGCACCTACCCTGGAACGGCACTGCGCCCAATCCAATTCCGAACCGCTGACTCTGTAATGATTATGGACTAATATAAAATCTTGATCTATGGTTATACAGTGTGATCAATTCTCGATAAGATATAGGATAAGATAAGGAATTTTATTATTGGACAACTTATATAGCAAGTAGCTCTAAAATGTTACATTTTTATCCCTTATTTTCGGTAGTGAAATCACTATCCAATTTTCTTCTTCATTCCAATTATTTGGGATCGGCCACTCTCGTCTTAAATTTCCATTTGACCCATTTATCTCTCCCGCTTTCCTCCTACGTCTTTTTCTGTTACAATTCTTACTGCTTTTGATTTTCCTCTCATTATGACATGCCCAAACCATGTCAGTCTATTTTCTCTCATTTTGTTCATTATCGCAGCCACATCTAAGCTACCTTTTCTGTACTCATTTCTTATCCTATCTTCTCTGGTCACTCCACTTATCCACGTAAGCATTCTCATCAGTGCTACACTTATTTTATTTTCTAACTGTCACTCAACACCCCAAACCATATAACATACTCGAATCACTACTCATTTTTGATTTTCAAATAGCAAACTGGATAGGTATATTAAAAGTTCCATAAATTGGTTGACGTTTAAATTAAAGTAAATTTTAGTTATTTTAATTTTAAGTTTGAGTTGGGGGAAAGTAGTGGATCATGCTTTGTGTGAATGCGCAGCACGCGACATTTGGGTATTGTAGAAATGTTTGAAAATTGTATACAAGGGTCATCGAAATTTTTTTTTCTGGACAGACGATTCGTGAGATACTGTTACTTGGGCACCGGCAGGCATTCGCGTGGATCGACGATTGGATAACGATGACCATTGCAGACGTACGGAGTTACGAATGTGAAATGCAGCGCCAGACCAATACTAAAGTCAACGCTGCTTGCACATTATCAGGCCCAGAGAACTACGAGGTTTCGAGGCCGTTATCACCACTACCTGGTAACCCTGACGGAAACGGACGACAAACTCCTGAACTATCGCCTCAGAGACAGAATCAGTCGAATCCTCGCAGAGAGCTTCGTAACTCTTCGTCTGGATGGCTCTCGCGACAATGACCGCCACATTAAATAATACTATATCCACTACATTTTCTTTTTTTTTCTTCACTACTTTCACTATTTCAAACGAGCTTGATAATGATCACACAGCTTTAGATATGCCTTAGGTACCTATCTATTTTTCTCATTTTTTACTCATACTTGCGTTATAATAATAATACCTAATATATTATTTAATGACCTAACCATTTTTAAAGATTTTCGTTCCCCTCTTATTATTAATAATAAATACCTTAAACTCTAAATCAAACTTAACCTATTGAAACTATTATCATTATATAAACTTTTTATAGATAAATAATAATAGTGATTTTTGTTAGATTTATTTTCAAGTAATCCTTTTTTTTTTAAATTTTTGTTAAATTTTTTTGAACAAATAACTGCATGTCAGAAGAAATACACAACACCCATAATAACTTCTGATTAATTCAAAATGTATGATATATGTATGAAGTAATGTAATGCTTGTAGTCTCATCTCAAATTTACACCATAGAGTATTATTATGTTATACGATTCTGAAGTCTGAACTATTTTCTATTGAGCGATTAGCTGTTCGATAAGAAAGTGATTGCAACTCAGTGATAACTCAGCCACTGTGGCTGAGCCATGTTAGTGCAATATTTGATGCTATCTAATGAGTTGTAGTCCACTCTCTTATTTATCTAATCTCTTTGGTTTCCTCTTTGTGTACTTGTGTATATATATCCACATATAAAACCATATGTAACCAAAAATATTATATTATAATAAAATTACAATTAAATTGTGTGATTGTTATTTTCAAACATTCAACTTAATTTATATGAGTCCAATATATAATAATATTACCTACTTTTTCAAGTATAAAATATAGTTAATATATATGAAATCAAATCGAACAAAAAACAAAAAAAATTAAAATCACATGACTTTTTGAGTTATTTAATGGTTGAAAATTTGTTTCCAACTTATAATACTATTATTATAATTTATTGTTTGTTTTATTAATACTTTTTCATATTGTAATTTAATTTATATACGTACCATAATTATAACTATTAACTCAACTGTAGTTAATAAAATATTATGTGAAAATTAACAATCTACTAAAATCAAATAAAAAACGGAAAATTTTTGTCATTACATCATAATAGAAGAATGAATAGGTCTTTGAATCAAATTGAAGAGTTGCAATTTCTATTATATAGGACCTGTTAATTGTATTATTATTACATTACTGAAGTATTTTCACAATATTATTAATAATATAGTTTTTAATTTTGTTTTTTTATTTTAAATTTAATAATTTATAGTACCTACAGACATTATGTTTGTTGCCGTATGTGCTTAAAATTAATAAACCGAAGTATCTCTCTCATTATTTTATTAGTATGTTTAATTGTTCGTTTTCAATACTACTTTAGTTTATAATTCGATTAGAATTTAGAAACAAGTATGTTTGATTTATGTTTTAGATATAATTTTTTGTTGTTTACAACAATCTATCTATGTACTATTACTATACTAATATTTATCGTTTGAGGTTATAGTATTATTTATTTTTAAGAAAAACAAAGTTGCACTTAAATAATACATCAAAAATGAGAAATCGTTATAGTGCAGAGCGCTTTTTTGAAACATTATGATTGTGCGGTAGAATAGCTTTGTTTAAAAATTGAAATAATGCCTATCAATTATATTCTGATATTGTATTACATTATAATACTATAATATTATTATTATGTTTAGTAGGTATCCAAATTGATTTTTTTTCGTCTCAACCGAACAATAAATAATCTTTTGAAAAATACGATATTACAGTGTTTTTTTTTTTGTTTACTAGAGTAGTCGTAAATGTTTGTATACCTACCTTATCTCGTCATATAGATGTAGGTCTAGTACAGGTATAGACTGTATGTACGACTAGTGCCTGCATCACATTATTATTATAACGAGAACATCACAAGAAGACAAAAGTATTTGTTCCACCAGAACGAGGAGAACATCGACGAAATGAAAATGGCGAAAATAATTGATAAAAAAACCGAGCGAAACGAAACGCAGTGTCGTCTGGTATTTTATGGGATCTATTTTAGTTTCGCTGCCATATTTAGGATGCTTCCAATTGCGGTGGCGCTGGGCACGAAACTGTCTGAATTTTGTGCATCTCAGACGCCGCAGAACAAATGCGTAGGTGTGAACAAGACGGACGGTTATCGCGTGGCATGCAGTGGTGGTTTTCACGAGGATTACTTACCCGAAGAGTGAGTAAGTCGGATTTTGGTTATTGTTGGGACGTGCTTACATAAAATATTATGAAATGTTTTTTACCAGAAATTTTGCTCTAATAAAAATGATAAGATATCATTTTCGTTGCATTATTGATCTATTACATTTTGTTATTTTCTTGGTAGTTTTTGTAATAATTAATGTAATAAAATAAAAACTTTGCTAGTATTTCTTTATTTTAAATTTTTACGTTTTGTTCCTTTTAATATATATCCAATGACAAAGGAAGACGTTTTTTTAGCCCCTCTTATAATTTTTTCGAGCTTTATTTTATTATTAACCATTTTTAAAACTGAAGAACCTGTATTTGATTATAGTACGAGTATAATAGATACATGACTATTGACACAGTTGAACGTATAGAACTATAAGTCTATAACTATACTTCAAAGAATCACCATTTGAGATTTACCATTTCACACGTAATTAGTAAATTGTTAGATGAAAGTTGTTGACCATTTTTATTACCTCGAAAATGTTTTCTGAGAAAAAACAACCAGATAATACTATATAATAATACACTTGTTTATTATTGTATGCACTTTTAAAACAAATACACTTTCTCACTTTTCATTTAAAATGGTATAGGTGGGTGTAAAAAAAGAACAATATAAAAGCAATAAATAAGCTCTTTACTGCAAAATTTATGAAATATTCAAAAATATGCACATTCAAATTTTAGGTTTGGTATTATGGCAACGAGAAATGAATTTTTATTGTACACTGCTATATTTTCAACAAATAACAAAAGTATGCAAATGCTTTAAGTCCCAAACCCTGTAAATAAGTAACTTGATATATTTATATTTTAAAATTTATTATAAATTCATATTTAAATTTTTTTAATAATTTTGTAAAACCGAGAAATACGTGAGAAGCTTAGGGCATTAATAGTTTTATTTTTTTTCATTTGGTTTTTATGATGTAATTCGGTTAAAAAAGAAGTTAAAAAGGTTAAAAAGAATCGTAAAGACCTGATATTTTCACAGAATACTTATCTAGGCCTTTTCTAGACGTGGTATAGTGTTCAAAATATTCTAAAAATTGTCTAACTATTTTCAGGCATTTGGTATTTCCGTGTTTTTAGTTTTTATTTGATAGGTATTATGTGTATAAAATTGTTTGATTGAACAGAAATATGAGTACTTGAGAATTGAATACGAGGTTCATTAAAAGTTATACTTAGTAGTCAAAAAAAAAAAGTAGAGCGTAATGTATAGTAGTTTTATAAATAGAGTTTTAAGATCAAATTTTGACGAAAGTGCTTTAATTACGGTATTTCAAAAGATTTATAACCGAACATCGTTCAGAATTGTTTTTTGTCAGCAATGGTTTATTGTTGCGTATTAATATAAATTAAATAACTTTATGTATCCCACCTTCATAACTTCCCACCTACAACATGGGTACATTATCCTCAGTATCAGATCTTTTTTTTTATGTCTGTTGTATTTTAGCAGCTCCTTTTTCTGCATCAAATAAGCTCAAACTTGGGAATTGTTTAGTAGGTGGTTTAAAGGTGATAAGAGTTGGATTAAGTTTCAATATGAATTAAACGATCCTGAATGTGTTTTTTTTTTGTTTTGTACACTAAACGAAGCGAGGGGAATGCAATTTTTTACATGTATAACGTAGTTGTTATCAATCATCAATTAATTTCGCAATTTTTTTTTTTTTTTTGTAAGTAGTACGTATATATGTGTATTTGGTTGTTTATTGTTTTACAAAGAATATGATTACTTATTATACAAAATAGTTGAGGAAAATTATACTTTAGTCACTAAGTATAATGACTAGAGTCTAGTGACTCTAGCTCTAAGGGGCTCTACTGCTTAGGGGTGTTTTTTTTTTTATATAATATATATATTATTGCGTTATAATAATAATAATATAATTAATTAATTCTTGAATTATTGAAATACATATTACAACATCCTTCGTTTGTATCAATAGTTATCCGCAATTGCAATCACTTATGCTGTGCCACTTGCCGACAGACTATTTCGACCCGACCGAGTCGTTGCAGCCGTACTCAAAACTCGTCAAGTTGACAGTCACCAATAGCAAGATCAAAGAAATTATCGGAGAATTTCCGGAGTTTTTGCAAAACTTGAAGGTAACAAGACTTATAGTTAATTCTCGAGTTTACAATATTAAAATACATAATCATAGTGCTGCTTCTGTAGCAGTGTGTGTTTTCGAGTTTTAAAACTTTGAAATTAGTTTAGAAGTTAAGAAGCTTGATTAAGTACCGAATAACTATTTTCTATAAAATTGTATTCCTTAAATTAAAATACCTTTAAGGATTATGGATAGGTATATTAAGTGTTATACTTATCTATATGTAATGTTTATTCTGAAAAAAATATGTCTATGTCCTTAGTGACACCTGGAGGTCATAAATTAAAATACAAAATTGAAGCTGTTTCCCCAGAAGTTTAAACATCCTGAACAATTATGTAAGGTCTAAAAAAAAAACCGTTTTCGTTGTACGCGATTTCGTAAAATTAAAAAAGAATTCTATACAAATCATATTGATGTAATGGAAAGATAGTGATATGTGGTTCTTTTAAAATTATACGTAGTTGTTGATAATACACTTAATAATAAAATGTTGTAAAAACATAATAAAACTACTTTTTATTGCACTTGTCCTTCGGGTGGCCAAACTCTTTTTGGAAGCTTCTGATATCGCGTTCTCAAAAAGTCTCGCATTGTGAAATTAATAACAGCCATGTAGTTGCACCAATGAGACTTCTAGAAATAAAAAATACCTGAAAAATAAATATTATTTTTGTAAAAATTGCGTAGATAGATAATGTTTTTTTTTTTCGTGGCGTAGTTAGGTATATTACGTCCTAACTTAAATATAATTTTTAAATAATATGCTTATGTCATTTGGATGCATACATAATATAAATTAATGACAGAATTAAAAAGTGATTAAAAGATTTATTCTAATTTAAATTTTAACAACTTTGAAATCAATAATCTTGCTCTAATATCATTAACATAAGTTCTGATTTAAGGTTTAAAAAATGTTGTCTAATTGGTATATTCAAATTCTAATGTATAACTATTAATCTTTTAGATTTGGAGCGTAGCGAAGGATCTATTGATTTTACTATGATGCGTGTATTATTTTTTGGGCCTGTAAACAACTTTTCGAAAATAAATCTTGCTCCGATGTATAGAGTACAGTATATTTTCTGAAAGGAAATGTTCTCTGATTTGTGTATTAGAGTGGACATTTTTGATTTTCAATGGAGTTTTCAAAGTAATTACGAAAAATCCGGAAGAAAATTTTAGATGAAACGACAAATATTTACGGCGCGCCTCGGCGTAACCGTTTTCATTGTTTTAAATTTTTGTTCACGATGTTTTTTACTCAAACTATTGTTCCAATCGACAAATGATAAGAGATCGATTATCTTTCTTTTAAGTTGAACGTTTATTGACAATTACATTTTTTGATAGTTCAATTATTACGAGTTATTTTCAAATTTTATTTCCTAATTGCTGATCGATGAACGTTATCGTTATTTCTTATTTTCATTGATATTTATTATTTTTATTGATTGGTGAGATTGTCGCTGTATTCGATACAGGTTCGCAATACGTCGTGTATAACTATTAAAAGTACAATCATCGCACAAATCGTAAAAATTACGGGATTTCTAATTATGTCTTACCGAACTTGTATTTTATTCGTGTCAGAACATAGGTATGCACAACCATGGAAGATTTTTACCTACTATATCTCGAGTGGGAACTTACATTTTCCAAAATTTAACCATGTTGTTAAGAATGAGGTGGAAGGTGTTTTTGTTTAGTTTTATACAACCATTCAAATGTAGCTACGGGGATGCAATTTTGTACATGCATAATTTTTGTACCAGAATGTACCATTGCCATGTGATTTTAAATTTCAAACACCACCCTTAATAGTGATGGAGATTCGCTGTTCACCGGTGTTTCTTTCTTTTTTTTTTTTTTTTTTATAATATAACTATATTGAGTTTTTAAACTTTAATCGAAATAACTTCGTTTGTCCAACATTGGGGCTATGCTATCTGCGTGAAATGGCGTGCTACTGTCATCCGTCAAACGTAATATTTACAATATTATATTTGTATACGTTTTTAATAATTAAAGTCGGTCGTAAAAAGTCGTTTAAAAATTGTAATTCATTGCAAATCTGACATCATCGTCGTCGCCGTCGTCGTCGGTATAGATGCAACAACATTACTGAACAAAACGGAAAAGCATTTTTAACGTGACGAATTATTATGTAGATCGTTACGTAGACCGTAAAAAAACTTTTTTTTACCCGTCACTCTCTCAGGCATACTGCAGTCAATTTTATCGACGATTCGAATATACAGCAGATCGTCCGTTAAAAACGTCAAGCTTATTTTTTTTTGTCCTTATTATACGATTACGCTCGTTGACAACGAGATTTTTCGTACCGTTTTTGTACATAAAGAATCGAATATTTAGAGAATATTATAAAACGCCGATGAGGTTTAAACCCCCAAAGCCTTCCTCCTGCATTTGTCACTACTCTCCCCTCAACAAAATATGATGAATGCAATGTAAACAGATAATACATATATGTATATAAAATATTAATATAAAAGATATAGGGTAAATAAAAATAAAAATACTATACCAAATAACGAGAAGAGATTGTTTTAAGCAAAATGTAAAAATTAACATCAAGAGTTTAAAAATTATTTGAACTAGTATTTTTTTTTTTAATAATAGTGCTTTTAATTTTTTTTTGTGAAAAGATAATCATTCAAAAACTTATATTTTATACTATACTATTTTTTATTTATATTTATAAATACTTTTTGTTTATTTATGTCATAATGACGCACATATAAGTAGAGATTAGATATCTTTATTTTTTGGAGGGGAGGGGCTTAAATTAGACTTACTATATAAATTACCGGAAGATTTAAATGATTGTCTATATTAGAATATTGTGATATGATTACTTCGTTTTAGATTTGAAGCGAATCAAAGGATCTATTGGTTTTACTATGATGAGTGTATTTTTTTCATTTTTGTGCCTAAGAGCAAATTTTCTCCCAGAAACTTTGCTTCGATGTATCAAGTATAGTACCTATACTGAAAGAAAATTTTTCCTAGTTGACGCATTGGGGAAGGTTTTGATTATCCAAGGGGTTTTCAAAATAACTGGAGTAATACCGGAAAAAAATTATCAGAAGCAAATATTTACGGCGTACCGGAAGTTATCGACTTCGTTATTTTAATTCTTATACAAACTATGTTTTCTACCAGAAATATTTCTTTCATCAAATATGTCAAGAAATCTTTTTTGTTAAATTTTAGATCTTATTGCCAAGAAATTAAGTTATTATTTATTTTCACAGTAGTTTTCATAATAATTGGGAAAAACCGTAAAAAAAAAAAAACGAAAAATGCAAACGAACAATTTTGTTTTATATTACTGTGTACGATTTTATTATTTTAAATTTGTATGCACGATGTTTCTACTAAAAATATTGCTCCAATAAAACAAAAATAAGAGACTTTTTTTGTTAAATTTTTAATTTTGCTGTTGAATGAGAAAGTTGTGTCTTGATTTTATCTATAGTTTTATTTTTTTAATAACTGTGAAAAACCAGAGAAAAACATAGAAAGAACGGGAAAGTTTACAAAAATAATGTTTTCATTATTTTCAATTTTTCTTTTTTTGTTGTAATTTAGTGAAAAATATTCGTAGACTTGATATTTTGAGAGAAATCTTACATTTGCTTTTTATAGACGTCGTAAAATTTTTAGAAAATTTGAGCTATTTTTAAGCTATTTATAGATATTTTAATTTTGAGAGTTTTTATTAATATTTATTTGGTAGGTATTCTATAGATACAATTGTTAGACCAAACAGAAATGCTTGACAATTAAACAGCAGGTTCATGAAAAGTTGTGCTTATTGATCAACAGGAAATGTTGAGTTAAATGTAGAATTTTTTTTTTTTCACAAGAATTTTAACATCAAAATTTGACAAAAATCGTAAATATTACGGCCTTTTAAACATGTGTAACCAAACTTCGCTCAGAATCGTTTTTCGTTAGCAAATATTAATCGTTGCGTACATATAAACATTCAATTTCCTTCTATATCTTACCTTTCTAACTATGTCGGTATTTTTTTCAGTTCAATCTGAAACATTTCGTGGTAGAAAAAAAATGAAGCTCACCTGCATGCGCATATTATAATATTATAATAAATAAATCGTTTTCGAATAAAAAATATGTAAACAAAATTAAATTTCGTTACGTTTCGAAAAAAATGCAGTGTCGTCGGTTTTTGAAATATAATATTATGTAAATGTGTTTAAAAAAAAAAAAAATGTATGTAATAAGTACATAGTGATGAGATTTTCCTTCGCAAATTCTTATAGAAAATTATGCCGTATTGATGGTTCGAGGATGTTCCTTTTCCCGTATATGAAACCTTTAATGCATCAAAATCGTCAAAAATGATACAGTAATAATATTACATTTCCCAGACAGAAATTTTAAACGGAACTCAGTGTGCGTCTTATTATTATTATCTTTTCGAGCTGATTATTGTCATTAGGGAGAGAAAAAAATAATACCTACTAAATCCGTTGATATGAACGAACGCTGATGAAATTGACACCCTTCACTTGAGCTATTGACAATAATAATATTTTGCAACCAATTTTTAAAAATTTGTAACGCCAATTTTGACATTTGTAACACTACCTTTATCAGGAAAATAAAGGGATTACATTTTCTTTGCACCACGCCCTTTTTTTTCTATAGATTCGATATACTTTTATATATTACAACACATTTGTACAATTTTGCATCATCAATTTAAAAATTTACTTCTTAACATCGAATACATGAAAAATAATTTTACTTTAAGAATGCCAAATTTCCGATGCTGTTTATTTAATTGACTACAATCTACCTTAGCACTTTGTATCAATTTTTAAATGGTCTAACTGTTAGATAATATTTTTAATGAGTGAAAATAAAAATATTTATGAGCAAATTACTATCATATAAAATTCTGATCACTTAGCTCTAATATAATAAGAAAAACAATATTATTAATGAACACGATAAATGGCAATAGTCTCCATTGTACAAATAACATTATAATCATATATTTTATGGGCGGTGTTGCTAATTTCAAAATTGTCGTTGCAAATTATTGAAAATCAGTTGCAAAATAACGGTATTGGTTGGAAATCGATGACATCAAATGGGGATGCCGAGCTGGTTAGGTTTGGTAACTGTCAATTTCACAAACGTTACAAACGAATAAATGTATAGGTAACATTTAAAAAAAATGTGGCTATTATATTTATACGCTTTGCAGAAAGCGAATTATTATTTTAGAGGTATATATATGACCTGAAATTTTTAATATTGTTGAATGTTGTTATATTTTTTATTATTTTAAAAGGTAAATATAATCCTTAGACTTCCTTTCACCACCACTAGACGTCTACATTTATTAAGTATGTATATTTTGAGAGTGAATTTAAATTTTGTTGAATTTTCATTTTATTCAAAATTGTCGTTCAAATAATTGCTTGTATTCAAAACTTCTTAAATACTGGGCGTTTCCGATGCTCTCTTAATATCTTTCTCGTTAGGCCGAGTTTAAAATTCAATCGTACGTGGGAGAGACTGGCACGGAGCCAGTCTAATTTATATCATTTGAATAACGATGTTCTTCGTTATTATACAATTCAAAATTAATTTATCAATCTTGTATACAACTATTATTTATTACAAAAAAATAAATGATTTTGTTTTATATAAGTTATTAAACATAAAGTATAGCACATATTATAGAAACACGTTTTTTTTAAATTCTGATCAAAACGAGGATTAGGAATATGAATTAGTTTTAGAAAACTAAAAAAATATTTACACAATTACGGTTTCTGTTTTTTTTTTTTTTTATATATATTTTAGTGAAAAATAATAGCAGGGACAAGAATTCATGATTGCGCTACTATCATGAACTATCATTTTGCGAATAGGGCGTTAGTACCTAACTATCAAACTATTATTGTAGAAGTAACTAAATTATATACGATCATGCATCATGCATAATAATTGACAGTTACTATAGTGAGAGCGATAGTAACTATCGTTATATGTACACATACTATCGTTCTATTTTAGTGCTGTATCGCACTTTCGCACACTGGTACGTTTCTATCGAAACCCACTTTACCACATCGTGTCTTCTACTATAATGATCTGTGTGATAGTTATAATACCACTTGTGTTACACCAGCCATCACAATAGTAACTGATTTTGCGTTTATCAATTATTTATTGTGCTCGTCTTGATACTTGAATACATATTTTACTTTTTATTATTTCCATTTGAAAATCGGCGCTTTTGAATACCTAATTGTTTACAAACAGTATATTATCTGCTTGCTAAAATTTTAAATTAAAAATAATGTAAGTAGGTGGGTTCCTACTTATATACACATTGTTGGTAGGTAGTTATATCTACTCTCATCTTATCTCATTAATTCTTGAAAAATATAAAGACAATATGTTTTTACAAGTATAATTTTATCTTATACTAATAATTATACATAAAAACGTATTTTTCGTGTATATACGTATACAAAGATAAAGTATATATTATGCGGGTTTTATGGAAATGAGTTGGTTATTTTGTTTGTTTATGTTTATAATAAAAAAAAAGTGGTCGTTTTTCGAAACGACGACGACGACGACGATAATCAAAACGAAAATAATAGGGTTCCGTGTACTAAAAAAAAAAAGTAACATGGTTTTTTTTTTTTATTTTCAATATACTTACTTTGAAAACGTATTCGGAGGCAGTTTGATAATTTATGTTTTATAGATTTATTTATAAAGTTATTATAATACTTAGTGGGTACAGTCTCACAAGTATATAGGTATATTATAATTGGTCGTATCCCCGTAATGCAATGAATATTGTATTTTGATTATACTTGGGACTTATAGGTAACGATTATATTTGTTTGTGTATTAAGGAGGTTTTGAATATTATAAAAAAACCACGACGTACCTACTTATTATAAAATATAAGAGTAGATTATGCTATACTGCATACGTTTTTTCGTAAACTATCAAATATTATTTATGCCTACTGCAGTATTTGGAATCATCAATAGAAAAAAACCGTTTTATTAAATTAATATTGTATAGTCCAGGGGTGGCCAAACAGTCGATAGCAGATGATTTAAATGTCGATCTCCATTCTGTTAGAATTTATTTTTATATAATCAGTAGATAAATAACAATTTGCTGATCATTTTTATTTTAATATATTATCTTTATAGTAAATAAATGTATAAATAAAAATGTATATATTTATTTACGAGAATTAATCATTTTCATAATTTTGTTTTTATTTTATTATTTTATACATTATCTTTATTTTGTTGCACGTTTATCAAATATGTAATACAATTCAACTGAGTATAACCTGGCAATTGTGTTTACAATAATGTTATGTTAGTCTTAACAATAGTGTGATGAAAAACATTATTTAACTATACATTTTAATTTTATTATTTCGTACGTGCATGATTATTATTAGTACCTATTAGGTAATTTATAATAGTACATTTTTGTTAGGAAGTCGATCCTAAAAAAAAAAAAAAATATGTTCTTAGTAAATCTTTACCAAAAAAAGTTTGGCCACCCCTGTTGTATACAATATACTTAATACTGCAGTAGGCATAGGTGTATATTTATTGTACTGTATTATGTATACATCGACAGACTTTGAATTTATCTCATTTGAATTTGGAGCGTGTTAAGCCGAGTACGTTCAAGTACCTATCGTCCTTGGAAGTTTTGGATTTGAGTTACAATAAACTCCATTATTTGCAATTGCCTACAGCGGAATATTTACCGAAACTGAAGCAAATTTGGTTGGCTGGTGAGTAAATATTGCATCAGAATACCTTATAGAAATCTTATAGTATCTTGTAGTTAAGGTTTTTATTTTTCCATTATACATGGGCATATAAATAGTTTTATATTTTCGCAGGACACTCTTGGTTTTGTAAACATAATTTATTCTGGATGCTCCGTGTATCGAAAGGTCTAATGACTTTCAAAGTGATGGATTTTAACCGTATGACTTGTGGAGATCATAAGTATTTTGAAAACCCCGTGATCCCCATACTGCGGATGTTAAGCGTACGTTATAATATTATGATATTAATATAGGCACCTAGATATTTTAATAACTACACAAATGTAAGATAATTTGATATTATATTAAAAAAGTTAATGTGACAAAAATAGATTGGAAGTAAAATGTAATATTTTTAGGAATTCAACGTAGAGAGAAAAAATTATAAAAACTAGTATATACAATTAGAACCATAAATTAAGAATACTTATTGTAATTTTAAAATACAAATTACTACAAATTATTGAATTCGTATTATTCTTATTATTTCTTATTCTTTGTATACTTCTTATTATTTAAATTATTGAATTATCGAATGAATCCGTGTATTTTTACTCTTATGACGTATATATGGACAATAGCTAAAATATATGTATTTTAATCAGGATTTGGAAAAAGAATGTCCCAGCAGTCCGCCCAACAATTGTGTCTGTACATTGGACCATGTGGTGAATTACGGTATGAGTTCATCGTTTTCCTTGCATCCGTTAATAACGGTCGACTGCAGTTATAGGGATTTGAAAATACTACCGAAAATACTTCCGCACAATACTACAACCCTCTTAGTACAAGGAAACCAGGTGAATACTGTACAATATTATAATCTCCACAAAATAATATGTGTACATTCAGTAACTATTAAATTAATATTTTCTGTTAATATTCAACATTTAATTAACACAGATATCCACAGTGGACGACCTGATTACCAATCGTTATTACGCGCGACTTTTGGATATTTATTTAGATTATAATCGGATTAGTTCCATAAGTATACTAGAAGGATCGCAATGGTTGGCGCAGTGCAGAATATTGAGTATTAAAGGAAATAATCTGACCAAAGTTTGTGATCGATTTTAAATTTTCTCGAAAAACAATTATTTAGTAAAATATTATTATTTTTGATTTAAGATTCCGACCTACGCATTGGACAACGCTTTCCAGCGGAATCGTAATATTGGTTTAGTCTATCTAGGCGCTAATCCTTGGCGTTGCGATTGTTTATTTGCTCCTGCTTTCCAGGTAAAATAATAATATATATAATATATATTTTATAATAATATGAATTTTTTTTTTTGGGCGGCGGGGTTATTTTTAAGGACTTTTTAATTAAATATAAATCATTCATAGAGGACATAACGGATATCAAATGTTCATATCAACAAGACGACGAATATTATATGACTCCGGTAAGCGCTTTTATTTTTAGAGAAAACACTAAAATAGTATTATATAGAGTGCTGGGTGATTATTGAGATTCATCGGGTTAGGTACTGAATGGTTGTAAATAATTATTTATACATAATTTTCACGAATTGTGAGTATTCATTTTTAATATAAGCTCTATCTAAATGTTAGTTACAAGTATATTTAAGTACATTCGAGTTATCTCGTAAAGATTGAAAATCGTTTGTATGGAGCTATGTGAAATCGTATAATACATAGTACCTACTCGTCGTTTTTAATCACTTACGTGTGTAACATTGTAATTCAAATTTTAAACTATATTTCAAATGAACAAATCAAATTGTATTGTAAAGATACCTATTATACTTGTGAATCCTTCGCGACGATACTGTATATTATATCCGTCTGTGTTGTAAAATTTAATAGGATTCCGAGACGACACGGCCGATAAATGGGCGTAGTACGTAGTACCTACTGCGCATTACGTAATGTCGTGAGTTCGGATCTCCGCTGTCACTGGCGGTTTCTTTCGTTGGACAGGTGACCCGACCAAGACAAGAAAGTCCTCTACCCTGTAATTCTCTTGTTCCCACCTACTCTCCATCGTATGCTCACAGACAACCCGAGTTCCAAAACTTGTGTCTGGTCAGCGTTAAGTTGGTAGCTATATAATATGCGAACCGTAATCCGAAATCCGTCCGGACAAAAACGTCCGAAACACGACCCGTCGGAGGAAAACGTGAGAAAAAAAAAATTTAGATTTATGTTACAGCGGGGGTAATAAGGTCCTTAGACGTTTTCAATTGAATTTACGCGATGCATACAGGTTTTATGTACTTAAATTATAAAACAACAGATTACTGTATACTTATGTGGAAAGTGAAGGGAAATTTGAAAAAAAAAAAGAGTACATAAAAAATCGTATTTTTACAAAAGTAATGGTGATTATATTATACTATTACGATTCTAATCACCCTATATACAATAATAATATACTCGTATTATACAATACTTTGTAATCGAATTTCATCAGTATGGGTACCTAGGTATACTTTAATATTTACGACAAATGTATTTTAATCTTAGTCGGTTGTATACAATATGTTTTAGATTCGTGATTTACCGCGGAACACGTTGTGTAGGACTTCGACGACGGACATGGTGAATTATTGGGACAGTTTGAACGTATTGCTGGCATTTCTAATAGTCGTCTTGATTTTGAAGTTTATTTACGATTACGTGCTGTATAAAAAATACGGTACACTACCTCGAATTACTATATTGTTCCCTTAAAAGCTGCTGTTTGAATAAATGTACGGTTTTAACGAGAATGGCCGTTATAAATTAATTTTGGGCCAATTTTAGTCTATATTATACTGCTTCGATGTAAAATTTCAAACCGCGTTATACGGTGCCATTGCAATTTACATAATAACATGTAGGTTATGTAGGTTAGTTAGCTAAATGTTTTAATGAAATATGTTTTGTAATAAGTGTCTTCTTTGGGGATTTTTTTTTTTTTTAAATGATAAATGATCGTACAATTTCAAGTTGAAATGATAAAGGGCTTCAGTTCACGGGTTAAATGTGAAGGGTCTTAAGTAGTTTTTTGACTCTCCTTCTGTAAAGTAGCATGTTTTTGACTTTGATGATTTTGCCATTTCTCTTAAAAACCGTCCAATTATTATAGTGGTAGGTTAAACAATGTATTCGAGTGTATTAAATTTGAATAGCTAATATAGATTTTTGTTTCGATTCTAACGGGAATATTAATAGTAGTACCTACACATATAATTCTCATTCAAAAAATATACAACCCACGTAAGCATTTTACACGGTGTAATTAGTACGGAGAAACACGTGGCGGTCAGTATGATGGTTACACAACGGTTTAATTAATATTTTCCATTCCGATGGAGTTAGAATTTCGATGACAACGATTGTTTTTACAAAATTAATTTAACACAATTTGTTTTTCGATGTACCGATGATTGAAAAAAATAAAAATAAAACTACATACAAAATTGAAACTGAGTATTATTTTTATTTTTATTTTTTTTTTTTGGTTATATTTTTAATTTAAATTTTTATTTACTTGACTTTTTTGCCGTTCAACTCACTAGTCAGCATAACCGGCTCGGTGTATAATTTGTAAAAAATCGGAATATTATAATAAACGTCTGGTCAACAAAATAAAAAAAAAAAACATGAAAGCTTTGCTCAGTTATTGTATCAAAAAATGTAAAAGTTAAAAATAAAATTCGAACAACATATATTGTTTTTGTGTAACGTTATTTCGTTATTAATTTTTTTTTTCGTTTACTCGCTTACCTATTAACTCAATTTATATGCAAAATAAATTGTTTTTTTTCTATATGCCTATACATAATAGTTAATAGTTTAACTAATGTACGTGATTACTGCAGAAGAATCAAAGAAATTAATATATTTCAATCAAGTCTAGCTTAAATATATTTTTGACATTAGAGATATATATTAAATAGTTTAATATAAAAAAACCGAACATAGCAAGCAAAAAGCAAAGATAGCGGTAAACTAATATGTTTTTCCCTGTTTGGTTATTCATATCAATCAACAAAAATTACGTTAATGTTTCGACATTACTTTGTGTTCATGTTATTAATTTTTTAGAAAAACTTTTGATGGTATTGTAGAAAAAATGTTTCGATACATGATATTACTAACCGAAAAAGTGCAATTTTTTGAGAAAAAACATATCTTAGCAGAGGATAAAGTGGGGAAGGATAAAGGGGAACGTAGTTTTTATTTCTTTATAAGATAAAACTATCAGTCCCCTTTAGTTTAAGTCTTAGAATTCCGGGGAGATGCTTGAATTATTGTCACATCTAATGAAAAAAAACCACGTTAGAGCTTAATTTTTGTAATTATCATTAATTTCATTGATTTGTGTAACTAAATAACAGATAGATTTATAGACCTCTAATTTTGAAAAATTTGATGTTCTATTTATTTTTTTGGACCAATCGTTAGTATTTCTTTAGTTTTGGATACCAGAACAAAAATAAATAAGTAAACATACTAATCTGTGAGACAACGGTGATGATGATGTTAAAGAAAATAATTTAAAACAAAAAAGAGCTGATATTGTGAACAGGTGTGGTCACTGTTGTAGGTGGATAGCGGGGAAGGTGGGATATATTAAGTTATTTAATTTATACCTGTAATCAAAAATAAACCATTGATAACGAAAAAGGGTTTGGAGCGAAGTTCGGTTGTTCATATTTTGAAAGGCTATAATATTTACGATTTTTGCCAAAATTTGATTCGAAACCTATAAACGTAATTCATTAAACTATACTTTTTTCTTGACCTTGAAGTACGACTTATAATAAATCTTCTATAAAATGTTCAAGTATTTCTGTTATGTCTAAAAATGTATTTATAGACTACCTACAATATAAAAATTACTTAAAAACTCGCAAAATACTATGTCTATAAAAAGCTTAAAAATTGCTCAAATGCTCTGAAAGTTTTACCATGTCTAGAAAATATAAATATAAGTTTTTGTCAACATTTTAAGTCTACAAATATTTTAAACTGAAATACGTTAGAAAAACAAAATTGAAAATAATAAAAGTATTATTTTTTTTACATTTTCCCGTACTTTCTTTCTTTCATTCTTTTTCGGTTTTCTATATTACTAAAAAAAAACTACATAAAAAATCAAAAACGACTTTTCTGGTCACCAACTATACTGAAAATTAAACAAAAAGGATCTTTTGATGTTTTTTGATCAGAGCAATATTTATGGTAGAAAACTTAAGCCGTAAAAATTTAAAATAATGAAATCATTGTACTGTAATAAGAAAAATTTTTTTTTTTGGTTTTTCGCAATTATTATGAAAACTACTGTTGATATCAAAAACGATTTTACCTGTCAGTGGTTAAATATTAAAAGTAAAAAAATCAGTTTCTTGTCATTTTTGGGTTGGAGTAATAATTCTAGTAGAAAACATCGTGTTAACATAATAAAAACAATGAAAACGGTAACGTCGTGGCGCGCCGTAGATATTTTCATTTTACCTATCATTTTCTTTCGGGTTTTTCCTAATTATTTTGGAAACCCCTCGGAAAATCAAAATATGATCTCCTCAATGCACTAGCGAGAGAAACTCACCTTTCAGAAGAGGTGTCTATACTTCAGAGCAAGTTTTTTGGTAGAATAGTTGTTCACAGACACAAAAAAACTACAAAAAAATACACATACATCATATAGTAAAACCAATAGCCGCTGCGCTTCAGATCTGTAATGTAAAGTAAGCAATGTAAAATTTTATTCCTCAAAAAATTAATATTTTTTATGATAATGAGTTATATTGATCACGCTGTTCATATTGCAATTTGGTCTTGCATATGCGGTTTCCGGTTAACAACAAATATTCGTGGCGTTGATAGTACTTCGAAACTACAATATTACTGTAACTACGGTAGATTATTTTAGAAATAAAATGATTTTTTTTAAAACCCTTGAAAAATTATGGAATTATATACATAGATAACCAAGTTTATTATGTATAACAGATATTATAGTCCCCGATTGGATACCGACTGTTATTTTGGTAAACATTTTAAACTATAGGTACCTATACTTCGGAAATTAGTCCGATCGATATAACGACAAAAAAAAAAAAAAAAAATTGGTTAAACAAAAACCCGTGGATTTCAGAATTAACAAAATATCTACCGGGAAAACGTCGAAACAATAATGTCGCTCGTACCCTTTCGATTCAATGATGTGGAATAATTTATGTTTATTAAGTAGGTATTTTATCAATAATATTATATTTAATCACTGTGTTATGGAATCTTCGCCAACACATATACATACTAAGTGTACACTGTATACACATTAGGTCTTTATTTTCTTAAAAAAAACTCTTTGCCAAGTTGTCGCAAGGTATTATCGTACACTCCTGGTGACGGAAGAACTTTTCAAAATAAGTATTACTGCAACTGTACAACCCTAGACAACAAAATGACGACGAAAAAAAAGAAACTTCGTCTAATGTTTTTTTTATTTTTTGTTCGATGTTGTTGGTTCTCTTGTTAGCTTATTTTTCATTTCGTTTTATCTGCAACTACGTGTGGTGTTCATAAACTATTGTTCGTATTAAAAAATGTGCTTTTTCTCTTGTTTTGTTTTTTATTTTATATAGTAGGTAGCAAGCCAATCCTATTTGTCTTTCCGCCGTGTGCTGTATTTTGTAAAACATTTGTATCGTCACTGTTCTTATAATATGTTCCACTATAAGTACCTATATGTACGTGCCATATCATTAATATTTTTAAATTTTTTTTTGGAAAAATTGTTTGTTATATATTGTTTAAGTAGTATAATACTGTTTGTATGTATTGTATATAATCATAAAAATATACAGTGACGTAAATCTTCCGTAAAAAATCAAGATTAATATTATTATATGCCCATAGGCGATACACTGACACTACAGTGACATCATTACGCCTATTGTTGAGTGAGTCATTTCATATACTCGCAATATTTCATGTACTAGTTTTTAAAATTATATTAAAAATAAAATGTTTGCAAAAACAAAAAAAATCATATCGTTATTAGATGCAGAGTGGATATTTTAACGATGACTAGAAAATCGTTTATCATCATATCGTCACCTCACGAAGTCACCACTATGTAACAGTTTAAGCGACTACTGTCGCCGTTCTTGATCTTTGTCTCCCATTTTGTCACTTCCATAAACCTTATACCAATAGACGGATCATCCGGGTCTGGCGCAATATGGTGTTGTAGTCAAGACAAGTAGAATATTGTTGGTTAGGTATTATGTTTCCGTACAATAATTATTGTGATAAAATTGGTGCGTCAAGAACTGTTTACTGAATACTGCATATAAAATATTGTTGCATTGCGTAAATCATACATATCCCATATCAAATTAACAACACATGGTGGTACATCGATTTTATTTTTTTTAAATTCTGGATATCTTGAGGGAAAAAGCACGATCATAACCTATCCTGTAGTTTACCAAATTAAACTCATAACAGTTTTTTTTATCACGATTTATTTTTGTATTCAGTACATAAGCTAAATTATTTTGTATCCTAAAATTTCAAGTCTCTACGAATATTTTCAACTGAATTACATTAAACAAACAAAATTTAAAATAATACGAGAATTATTTTTGTAAATTTTTGCGTTTTTTCTATGTACTTTTCGGTTTTACTCAATTATTTTTCCCCAGATCACGGTAACAAAGTTTGTCAAAGGAATTTTTGTCATGACGTATAGAGTACTTTTAAATTTATAGCAACGCGTGAAAAAATAAGTTTAAATAATGTTTATGCATTTTTTGATCATGTATTTTTTTTCAATTATATTGTTCTTTATCATAACATTATTTAGTTATTTTTTAAAATTCTATTGTTTAACTTCAATATTATATGTACATTATTTAACTGATCGATTTATATATAGAGGTTTTTTTTCTCTGATAAAATAATATTATGCATCTATATTGAAAAAGGCCCAGTTACGTGAAACCCTACGCGACCATATAAAATTTACATAGCACAATTTTGCAAAACAAAACTAGCACACTCGACTCGGTCCTATTAAGCATTTTTAGACAATCATTGGAATTGGTTAGAAATAATTTAAAAAGTTATTATACGTTTCTACTTTTCTAGCGATAAGTTCATGCTAGCGCATATAAGACAGAAAATGATTAAAATGTATCCATAACAATATATCCCATACAAATTCGACAAATGTTATTGCATTCCTTCTGTTCAATATTTTTTTTTTTTATTTTGGTTCCTCTGTTTTTTATAGATTCATATTATATATATTTAAAAAAAATTAAAATTAAAAAAAAAAAATTTAAAATCCAAGATGGCCATTTTATAAATATATTTTGAAACTTGATACTATTTAGTACCTGGTAGCAAAAAAAAAACAATTTAAATTATCTTAAACATAAAAAAATCAAATCAATTTGATTCACCAACCAAAATAATGGAAGTCCAAGAATTACTACTTATGTGAAAGTCTAACGTACACTAGATTAAAAGTATACCAATTTGACCATTAATTTCATCCTCAACTAACCTAAGGCTGAGTGTCTACATTGGCTTTGTTGACTTTGAGAAAATAAATTGATTTTTTTTTTATAAAAAAACGTCTTGATATTATACATGTTAAAATATTTATAAGCTCAAAAAGACAAAAAGTTTATTTTTTGTATTTTTTTGGCAAGTTTTCCATTAAAACTTCACTATATTTTGGAAAGCTACAACCAAATTATCACTACCTTGTATAGGGAAATTAATTACAAATAAAAAAAACCAATATTTTTTATTACTGATCTATCGAATACACCCGTAAGTATTCGCGTTATTTAAAAGATAATTTATGTATGTGTGTATTCGTGTATTTATTGTTCGACAAAATTCAATACTTTTATTTCAAATGACCTTTAAATATTTAAAAACAAAACTATTTAAATTTCCACTCATGTGATTTCGAGGCAGTCGGCCACCAAGTATAGTGTGAATTATATTAAAATTGATTGCATATTAGCCATTTTGTGTTGTCGTAGAGTAAATTCGTTAGATAGTTTTAGTTATGTAACTATGGATAATCTTTTATGCGATTTGATGTCCAATGCCAAAGGAATGTCATCTTTATTGGTTTCTTCTAGAAAGTCGGTGTAGTTCTGTTTGGTTTTCAGTAATGCTTGCAGATTGTTCAATCTGAAAACGATTTACATTTAGTTACATTTAAATTTTAGTTTATTTCAGTTATTATTTAGTTAATATAAACTATTATTAGTTCCGGAAGTTCAATATTATTGCGATCACACATGATATATTTATGTTGTTTTTTTTTGATATGCGATGTTAGCAAACATTTTTTCACAATAATAAGTTATAATACAATAAAAAATAAATATATTTTCGTTATTTAATTACTTATTTTAATCGTATACTGCAGTGTTTATTTAAGCAACAAAAGTTTCCCGTCGTTATATTGCCATTAGCTACTTATCTCTAATCTATATAATATTATTATACATTTTTTTTTGGATGGCAACGTGCAAAATTGCATTATATCAACGATCAATTACTTAGACCGAAATTATTCGAAATCAGTTTATGCGGCAGGTATAGGTGTAGTGTAGATTTTCTACCGTAATAAAATAAAAGCACATATCTATGGAAAAAGTTAATAGTTAACTTAAAAAAGTACATTTTTCTCGTAGTCCTATTATCCATGGGTAGAAAAGATAGAGATAGACGTAAGGGAACATCGAGTGAGTGGGAAAGATACTATTTAGATACTATACGTTCTACTATCTTTTTCTTTCCTGTGTTAACTCCCAATACAAATGACCAAATCTGTCCATAGATCTATGATTTTTCCTCTCTGACCTATCCGACATCCGAAAACCTGGATTATTTTCGATTATGTTTTGACGTTAGCTAGTGAATCGAGCAAATACAGACGAAGCAATATTGGAATATTTGAAATTTTGTTCTATGTTTTTTTTTTTTTTTTTTATTAAGCGTACAGGGTATGTATAATCATTATTAACTGTTATAGGTATCATGAATTAAGATAGTGACTATTAACTTAATTCATTTGAGGTACGAAAGTATGTGAGGCGAAACTCTTTAATTAAATAGAGGAGCTCAATCCAACGATTTAAAAACTGCATTCCAAGTGCATAATACTAAAGTTAACACAGACCCGCGGGGGCTTCGTCCCTACACCCCCTCGTTCTACCTTACCAGCATTTTGAATACCACTATTCAGCTAAAAATATTAAAATTCCAATTATATTTTGATAGCAATACCTACATCCTACATGTTGCAGTAGAAAATAATAATTATTTGAATATTATACCCTGATGATAATTTTTTTTTTGTTATCGCTTTTCTGTGGATAATATATATAACCATCATAGAGTAATTTCTATATGGTAACTACATAGTCAAAAGTTTAGTTAAATAAATTGAAGTTCGTTTGGTTATTGTGGTATCGTGTGCTAAGATATCGATATACCTACCATATGGTAAAAAAATATAGGACCACAGAAAAGATGATAATGTTAAACTAATATCAAAGATAATTTTGAAATTGAAAATAGTAAATTTCGTTACATAATTAACAATTGAAATCCACATTTTAATAAATATTATTTCTGATATTGGTTTGTGCCGTCTCCCCGTTCCAGTAAAAAAATATAGTCGGGGTACTCAACAAAATTTAAAAAAAAGGAGAGAAGATTCGTCCCTCTGCGCACCCCCCTACAATTCGAGCACTGGCCACACGCCTATACATTAAGGCTCACAGTATGCAATGTTCAAAATATTTTCAGATATTTCCTGTAAATGGATTATATTATTATAAATTAGAGGAGGCCTACGGCGGGAAATAATGCAATAATATTATTTCTCGTCTTGTAGGTACCTACCTACCTACAAATTTACATAATACTGTCATTGTGAAATCGCGGTGTGTTTGCTTTTCAGGTTTATTAAAATATTAACGAATCGATTGTAAATTGTTATATTTATATATCCGTCGTCGTTTCTCCATTATTTAACCTGTCTATCTACAATGTTATAATATTATTATGTACGTTTAACCAAAACTAGAATTCGAAACAAATATACATTTCGTTAATTATTAAAGGACACGAAAAACATGTATGCTGTATGTATAGTTTAAATCTATTTTTTAATATTTTTAAAAAGCAAAATAATTTAATCTATTCGTATTATAGTCAGCTCTCTAATAAGATTTTGATTTTGTTGATATGAGTAAGACGTTTGAAGGTAACGTTTGATAGGTACGTAGTCACATGGACATTTATTTAAATTTATTTTTTTTTTGACGTTCAATCTTTCGATTAATTGGCTGCAGCTCTCCATATTTCTCTGTCAAAATTCTAATTCTTCAAATACCGATAATTCTCATTTCCATATCCTAAAGAATTTATGGTATCTACTCGTATACCAATATATTCCATCCTAAGATTTTCAATTTTACCGTATATGCGTAACTTTTAATAAATTATCATGACGTAGTATTATTTGTTATATGTAGTTGTCTTTTTTCCTTAATCCTTCTTAAAACTTCTCCATTTGTTACTCTGTCACACCACGAAATCTAAAGAATTTTATGCGGTGACACCATTGCATATTTCAAATGATTTTATATTTTGCCTCTCAATTGTGCAAGTATCACACCTCCATGTAGGTATATTTTCAAAAAGTTTTTAATAGTATTGAGTTCAAACTTTTCGTAGTTAATAAGTGATTTTCATTTTAGTGCAATAGGTTAATATTTATGTTTAGCTGTTTTTTTTTTTGTCTAATTTGCTACATGTAAATTTATCTTAAAAACGTGAAAATAGAAACTATTAAATAATGAAATACATTTTTATTTTTCGATCAGTGTAGTATACTGTGTATATCAGTGTGTATCAGTGTAGTATCAGGACTTGGATTTTATAGCATTTGTTAGTTTTTATAGGATACAGATAAAAATAGCAGAGTGAGCTTTACATTTTTTTTGTGTGCTAGAGACTCCAAATATGAAATTGTATACTGCTATTTTTCGCATATTTGAAATATTTTAGAATTTTAGTGCTATTTTTCAATTTTTGGTGCTATTTTTTTTACTAATATGTATAATATGATTTATTATGTATTTTGTGTAAAAAGTAGAAAACATCTTTCATTTAATGTGAATCCATAAGAAAAATACCTACATTCTCATTTCATATTAT
This sequence comes from Cinara cedri, assembly GCA_902439185.1. Lineage (NCBI taxonomy): Eukaryota > Metazoa > Arthropoda > Insecta > Hemiptera > Aphididae > Cinara > Cinara cedri. Next base: position 49,098 of record CABPRJ010001467.1, on the reverse strand, counting down.
AATTTATTTTTAAGTAGCCCTGCTTATTGACTTGTCGAACAGTTTACATTTATGATTTCTTTTGGTTGTATTTATATATTTAAACAAATTTTCTCTTTAACCATTTTTCATGTTTTTGTGGTATACTATAGTCGATTTAAAAATTTTTTGGACATATTATAGAGTTTATTTTAAGATTTTTTAGGTCGTATTATAGCGCATACTTCAGTTATTTTCAGTGCCATAAAATTCGAGCCCTGATAATTACTATACACGAATAAGTTCTACAATATTATTAGGTACCGAATGAAATTAAATAAAAATGCATTATTATTCGAAACTTTCACAATATGTTTTTCTATAATTGGTAGTACTTACCTACATTCATATTTAGTATTATACTTGTATACTAGCATGGTACTTTTGTCTTTTATGTGTATTGGAAATACTCATTATTAATAGAATATTATTATACTATTATACATGGGTAGGTATGTACTTGTACTGTTTATATTGTTATGCAATGTTTCGTTGTGTATAGAACGTCAATATAGTTTGAAATAAAAATGAAAAAAACTCGTCGGGAATTTTTTTGTATATTATAATTTCCTCGGTACTTGGAAAACTTGACTCTATAATATAATACCGTTCCCTTTATTCCCGAGCGTTTTAATAATAATAACAATATAATATATTACGTCATTAAAGCATATACAAGTTTAGTTTAAATATACAATAAATTTAAACTTAAACTAATTTTTTCAAAACAAAATATAAGAAAATGACACTCACCCCCCCCCAAAAAAAAAAGTTAAATCAAGGCTTGCTTGAGGTAAGCGAGTTCAAAAGTCGACAACTGTGACTTATTAAAATATATTTAATAAATAGAATAAAGCTAACTTTATGTCAATTAAATTAAGCAAAGAACCGAAATACTACTATAAATTAAAATTATTATTTAAAACCAATGTATACAAATAGTTAACTAACTTTGATTTCGTTTTAAATACCTATATTTAAATACCCGTTTGATACCCATATTTAACTTTCTACATAAATCAATTTCTACGATAACTGTGTTGAATTTTCTAATTTTTTAATTAACTTTTATACAATTATACAATTTAAATTACTTGAAGTTTTTAAGCGTGTATTGTAAACATGATGCAGTTTAAATATCACCACATTAGTTTCAAAAAGATTTTTTTTTGTAAACGCCTTGAGGTTTTATTATTAAAACGACCCAAAAGTCTTTATACATATTCTCAAGAATGTATATACCTATTCGTATTTTATGGCACATATTAGATATTAATACATACTGTGCATATTGATGAAGTCACACTTCAAATGAAGTGGCTCCTGTCGTTTATCTAAAAATTCAATTCAATTAAGTCATATGGTTTCAGACGTTTAAATATTTTTGGACGTAATTCATATATGCTTCTTTTTGGGTTTAAGTTGTCATCTATTTCTTTGAAAACTTCCAATGAAGTGAAATGTTTTTCGAATTTTTTCACGTGTTGCTTTTATCTGTTAGCATTGCACTCTGTTAAGTTTAGACTCAACGGAGTTTAGTAAAAATATGTATTTAACAAACGGTTTGGTAGATGTATTTGATAAACGAAAATACATATACCTAGACTTATTTAAATTAAGCTCTAATATATTAATGTTTAATCAATTTTTAAAGAGGAAATAGACAATTCATGTAATCCATTCACACTGTTAGCTTTCACTAAAATTACCGCATAAACTACATATGAAAAAATGGTTCTATTTATATTAAGATCCAAAAAGTTATTAACATAAATAATAAATAGAATCGGCCCAAGAACTGTACCTTGTGAGATTCCGTGTTTATTTATTAGAGCTTCACAATCATAAATGCCGTTGATTTTTACTACCTGTGATTTATTCATTAGGCATGATGTAAATAAATCCAAACCTTTCCCTTATGTTATATCATAACATTATAATCTATCAATCATACGAATATGATTAACAAAATCGAATGCTTTTTTAAGTCTAAAAAAATGTGTAGTACATCATTTTTTATTATTATTTAAACTAGTATTGACAGAATCATATAAATATATTAAAACATTTAAAATAGATCTTCCTAATCTAAAATTAAATTGGTTATTTGAAAAATAATCGTTTTTATTAAGAGAAAAATAGTGATCCATTTTTAACATTTTTCAAATATTTTAGAGATAGATAAAGTTAAAGAAATTGGTCCGTTATTGCAAAAATTGTTTATCACTATTCTTATGTAATGGGACAATAATTTTTTTTTAAATAATTGAGGAAAAATGCCAGTATTAATAGAAGTAAATAGTACCAAGTGGAATAGATTTATAATTTATACTTTGTTGGACAAACCTTGTTCATAAAAAGTTATTGTATTTTAAAGTTATAATATACGAGTAAGCACTTACTCTTGTTCACTGAACGGTTTGAATTGATTCGACAGAGTATTCGCATTTTGTTCGTTTAATATTAGACGTATCATTTCTGTAGCTGCATCTTCTTTTGCTTTTTCTTTTTTTGAACCTTTTCCTTCAACTATAAGTACAAAAAAAATTGTATACAAATCCTTTAAATCTATTAAATATTGATACATTAATATTATTACCAAATCAAATTATTTTATTCCATTAAAATATATATATTTTTACTATTATAAACTTAAAATAATGATTTTATCGAAAGTTATATTGTAGATTTTATTTGGCTTTGAGAAATGTTTGAAAGGAAAATATATTATAGAAATTGTTTTAAGAGCATTCTCTCTATTATAGAATAGATAACATCTAATTGGTCTGAAAGTCCAATTTTATTCATTTGTTTTTAATGGCTATATTCTACAGTATATATAGTAACACAAATGATTATTTTTTTTTTAGTTTTCACAGAGAATTAATTAAGAAACGGATGACGTAGCGAAAACAAAATTGAAGAGGGGAGGATGTGGAAATAAAAATAAGACAAATTTTATTTAATTAATGAATATAAATCTCTCAGTTAGGAAAAAAACGGGTTTTTTTCTTTACCAACAAAACACTTATTTTAAATTGAAAAATTAGATACGAAAAAAAAACTAATACGATACTATACCATATAATCCGTACAGTGTGCACGAGTAGTTATATATGGTTTTGTAGCTCGTGACGTCCGTCCCGATGATTCGGTACGTGGGTTTAATCTCCGGGTCGATAATTCTGCCGTTCAATATGTCCAGAGGTGACCCGAGTATGGAACTAACGTCTTTGTTTCCGTGGCTTTCATTCTGATAAGAAAAAAAAAAATGAAAATACACAATGTATTACTCTACCCATTCTGTTTGTAGCAATGAAGCTGATAGCTTTATCAATAGTGTTATATTTCTCGAAAAACACTGTTCCAGTTAGTTAAAATGCTCAAAATTATTCACAACATTCATTAAAAGATGCAGATTTTGGGCCGGTGGTACTTTATTTGAAACATTTTCCCTATCTGATTCTTAGTAGTATTTCTTAAAAGTTAAAAACCTGTTAAAGCACAAGGAAAAATAACAGGACTATAATAGTATATATTTGAATGTTTAAGAATGTCTACATAATACCTATAATGTATTATTATATTCGTTGTTGTACTGTTACTTTTATGTAAAAGGGGTTACCCGTATATTTATAACAATAAACTCCAAAAATAAAAGTGCTCTTAGAAAGTTAATATTCTAAGTATAAAACTAAAATGTAATACTATTCGTAGTTGGAAAACTACGTCAGATATAAATTAAATTCCGGGTGAAAAGCAAAAGTCACGTTACGCGTCGAGTACTGGGTAGGCCACATTTTATTTATTTATTCATTTTACCAGCTTATACCCAATTAAAATGTAATACAGTATTTGATATTTAAATATTGCAAATTTATATATGAATATATGTTACATAAAATAATAAAAGAAAAAAAAATGTATATCATTCGGTCGAAGTAATATAATCAACTAAATTAGGAGAAGGAAGTATCAAGATTGTTTTGCCTCATACGGCGAGTGAGAGGCTCATTATTTTGATAATCTGTAGAACAAAACGGTACAGTGTACAGAGTGATGACACGGGTATTGCTCGTAGGAACTCTAAAGTTAACGTGTTGAAGGGGAGAACGAAAAACAGTTTTACCACTGATAAAATTTTGAAAGTAGGTGAAGTCATGAGCACGACAGCGGTCGGCTAGGAGATTTAAGTTAAGGAGTACTGGTTCAAGTCATGAGACGGTTGGATGAAATTTGATTTAAAACTAACGAACTGAGAAATTTATGTTGAATTTATTCGATTTGTTGGCAGTACTCGTATATCAATGAGTGAGGATTCCACACTATGCAACCACATTCAAGCAGGATGGGTATAATTAAAGCACAGTATAACGCCTTTAAAGACTTTGACAATTGAAATTCCCCAGAAATTCTCTTTATAAAACCTAGTATTTTATTTGCTTTGCACATAATTTGATTGATGTAAGCTCTAGGGTACAGCAAAGGTACAAGAATATAACCAAGAGAGCAAGCATCAATATTAACGGAGATGAGGACGGTACCATTAATCGAATAAAAAATAAATGAGAGAAACAGCGTCCAGTGAAGGCCATAGATTTACATTTATCAATGTTTAGAGAAAGCCAAATATTTTTTGATTCTGTCTAATTCCTCCTATATGTTTATGCAACCATATTGGGAAAAATGTTTATATTATCAATAAAACAGAGGAATTTGCAGAATCGAGGAACGCTTGAAACACTGGTTATGAATAGTGAGAATAAGATTGAAGATAGATGTCGACTTCGAGGAACTCCAGACGTAGCTATAAATATATGCGAATTGAAGCTGAAAAGCTTAACACATTGAGGCTAATTTAGAAAATAGGAACGTATCCAGTCTAACAGAGGGTGACAGAACCGAAGCGCCGCCAGTACAAATGTTGAAGAAGTTGCAGATTTTGGTGAAAAAAATTCGATTCTGATCTTATCGTATTCCAGAATCGTCAATTTCTTGTCATTAAATTCGTACCGGTATTAAATTCAAATTTTAACTGTTGATTTTTGGTTTTGAGGTTATGTTTCTAAGAACCTGAGAATAAGTGGTATTTGGCAATCTAATAATATTATCGTAATAGTCGCGTTGTCGGTCCACTGCACATTTCAATTTCTTATCATTGTATGTGCTATTGAGAAAAAAGTTACATTTATTTACTGTGACCAGCAACACCGTTAAGGTTAACATCGTTATATAAGTGCAGGGTTGTCGTGAACAGATCGAGAGAATATTATTTGACTCGAGGATAAAAATAAGGTGACGAGAATAAAAGCTTTTACCGGAAACAACGGCGGGGTGCAGTGTTGAGCACGGATGAGAATTATTTTTATTTTCGAGATTTCTTTTGTTATTTTTCGTCTGAAAAAAGACGATGTGACTGAAATTAATTTAGATAAACTTTTCATAATATCGAAATGGAAATCTCGTTAAAAATTCACTCAACACTTTAAAAAAAAAAAAAAAAATGCTAAATTCATAGACTAGCGACAACATACCTACAGTAATATTATTATTAAGTTAGGTATTATAGTAACAATATTATAACTTACATTTTGACGTTTGAATTCGATAGTGCAGCAGTTTACCGAACACAAGATTATAACTATTGTTATTATATGCGTTGTTGATCGAAACGAATCGTTTTTTAAGGTTTATTATTTGAATTTATTTTTATAATACGAGGGTTGTTCCAAAAGTAATGCACAATTTGCTCTGAATAAATAAGTTTTTATTTTAAACTAAATACAATATTATAGACCTTCGATATAATCTCCCTGCTTGTCTATACACGATTGCCATCGTTTCGGGAGCGCTTGAATGCCGCATAGGACGCCATCTTTGTTGAGTTCACGGATCCTTCGGCTCACTTCTTCATTTAGTATATCTAAGTCGGGAAAACGGATCCCTCTAAGTGGTTCCTTCAGTTTTGGAAATAAATCAAAGTCTGGGGGACTTAAATCCGGCGAATACGGTGGGTGTTTGAGGCGTTCCCATATTTCTCCAAAAGAGCGACGACTGGTGCTCCGATATGCGGCCGCGCATTATCGTGCAATATGGACACACCATTTTGTAACATTCCTGGTCGCAATTTTTTGGCAAGGAATGTTTTGTAGTAATCCCCGGTTACACTACTGCCAATTGGAACTCGATCAATGACAATTATCCCAAGTTTATCGTAAGCAAAAATCATCATTTGTTTCACCTTTGTTTGCTGGCGACGAACTTTTTTTGCTCTTGGTGATGTTATTCCCTTCCAAATATTGCTTTGAGATTTTAATTCCGGCTCAAAATCACGGATCCAAGTCTCATTTATTGCAATTATACGATCAAGAAACGTTTCTTTTTCATTTTCGTAGCGAGAAAGGAGTTCACGGCAGATGTCTTTGCGTGTATCCTTCTGTTCCGGTGACAGAAAATGAGGCACCCAACGTGCTGCAATCTTTCGTTTCTGTAGAATTCCCGTTAAGATGCGGTGAACACTTGATTTTGAAATACCTGTTTCATTCTCTATCTCTCTCACCGTTATCCGTCGGTCTTCATCGAGTAGAGTTGCGAAGATAGCCGCGTTAGTGTTGTCTTGAGTAACCGTAGAGGGTCGGCCAGAGCGAGGGTTGTTATCAATACTTATACGACCATCACGGAATCGCTGATGCCATCTTTGCACCGTACTACGATCCACAGTATCCGTTCCACACACTTCATTTAACGCGGCATGAATTTCAGGCACTGTTTTACCACGAATCGTTTCGATTTTAATGTATGCGCGTTGCTCAAAAACAGAAATGTGAGCCGACGAATTGTTCTCACTTTCGTTATCGCTCTCACACATCATCATACTTTACTAAAACAACTAAAACTAAAAACGCACGTGTTCGTTAGACTTCAAGCTACAAACTGATACTAAAATCAGCTGATAATATCACATTGCAAGACAGCTAGAGCGCGCTGTGCATTACTTTTGGGACAACCCTTGTATTAACTATATTTTATAACATTAAAAGGCAAACTTACGCTCTCTTCAAATAGTCCAGTAACCCATTATGCTCAGTTCTTCGAGCCCAATATATGTCTAAAAAGTGTCTTAAAGACTATATTATCTATAAAAAGACTGGACCAGCTTCTTTTGGAAATTCTTTCGTAATCTAAGGTCTGGAAATAGTATTCCTAATATTGTCAACTTAGACGAATTTTTTAGTTCTGGCTTACAAGACATTTATTATCTGTTTTCTGAGATTTTTAATTCATTTTACACAGCTTCCACCTCCAAAAGTAACTCTTATCTTTCCCACCTATATTACGATATACTCAATAATTGCTTCATCAGTATTACCGATATAGAGCCCGGTCTTGATAAGGTTTAATGGGCTTTCGGGAACCTTTCTTTTCAGCCTTAGGTCTTTTATTTCCATTTCCCTCTAATCTTTAGAGGGAATTTTTAATCTTTAGACAAATTTTTAGGTATTCATTAGATTAAGAGATACTTCCGTCCATCTGGAAGGTAAACTCCATTACCCCATTTTAAAATCTGGCTATAAATACTGTGTCAGGAATTCCAAATCAATTTCTATCCTAGGCCATTGTGCTAAGCTTTTCGAGAAGCTCGGACTCAAAGATATCTTTAGTTAACCCGTCTCTTGTTTATAAGCCGTACGGTTTCAGGTTAGGACGTTTAGATATAATAGCTGTATGTAATCATATTTTTAATTAAATCATAACAAAAAAAACAAAACTGAAAAAAATTAATTTCGTAAATTTTCTCGTTTTTTCTAAGTTTTTTCCGATTTTTATGAAAATCTCTTAAGAAATCAAAATAACTTGTTTAAAGTATCATACAAGGAAAATTACTTTTCAGAAAATATGCCACACATGTTAATCGGAGCAAGATTTTTAAAATTTGTGTACACAGTATATATATGTTACATAAAAACATCATTGTAAAACCAATACATTCCTCGCTTTGCTCAGAATCTAAAAATGTAAAACAACGAAATCGTTAACATATTGCAGTTTGTTTTTACTTTAAATTTTTTCTCAGTATTTCCAATCATTAACTAAATTGCTTAGAGAATTTTAAAAGAACCTATTTTATGCACAAACTTGAACCAAAATGTAGTAATATAATTTTCAAAAAAAAAAAACACTCATCATAGATAAACTAATTCATTCTACATTACGTTCAGAATCTAAAACTAAAACAATGCATTTAATTTTGATCTACGATTTTTGGTTCTATGGGGGAAAAACACAATACCTATTTCGATTCTCTCTAAAATAATATACCTAATAATTTCGGGTTGTCGGTGTTATTATAATTATGTTAAACAGACGTGAGTACGTGACTGGTACCTACAAAAACGAACCAATATTTGATTGATGGTTGTAGTACATTTTGGAACGTATTTTCTTTGTGCCAAAACCTTTCTCATATCTACCTACGAATATAATAATAAATAAAAACGTAAATATTAAAAATAATTTATATTCCCGGTTCGATTTGAGTTTGAACCATCCGGCATCAGAACTATTTTTTTCTCTATGTCCTTTTTTCATTATCAAAACTTTAAAATTTGTTCAACCACCTAAAACTTCGACATCTTTTTACTAATTTCTTCTAGCTTTCCAAATAAAATGTTGCACGGGCTCCGTTTTATTCTCCGCTTAGTGGTGATGGGTTTTGGCTTCATATCCAGCCTATTGCAGTCTTCCGTTTTTGAGAATTCTTTTTTACAATAATTTCTGTGTAACTCTCTTTCAATCCAGCGTCTCTTATCTCTGCGGTTATATTTTATCCATGTCGTCACTTATTATGAAAACTATTATTATGAGAAATATTATGGATCTCATGCTATTTCAAAAAATGTGAATTTAGTTTTTTAATATTAGTAAATTCGTATTTTTAAGCCACTCGTGACCATATTTTCAGTTTCGAGATTTACCCAACTGGTTATCTTTGAAAAATTAAAAAAAACATAGCTTTTATAAAATTGTTTTATTATCAATGATACCATCAGTTCTTTGGTTTCTTTAAAAATTCGGAAATTTGAGATCGACTATGATGGTTCTAATGCAATACGTTAACATATTTTTACTGGTCCAATGATATTTCGAAATGAGCAGATTTGTTATCAAATTAAATTCTCGTCTTCCCATAAGAATGTTGTTAGGTTGATTGTTGTTGGTTAACGATTTTACGATTTTTCGGCAGTAGTATAAATATATAGTTAATATAATAAATACAAGAATAGTCGTTTGGATTTTTTTTTTTTTTAGACTGTTGGCTATTTAGAAACAACGGTAAAGTTTTTATTTGAAATAAAAAGTATATACATATATAAACAATAAAACTTTGTTAATGACACGTAATTAATAAAAAGCAATCAAGCATATATCAAAATAGTATAGCACAATATCTCCGATTATTTTTCATACGGAATGTCGATAAAGTCTGTTTAACATAATTATATAACAATCAATTTTTATGTCTGCAGTTTGATACGGATTTGTTCTTTTTTTTTTTTCAAGTCTATACCACAGTTTATACAAAGTTTTTTTTGTTTTGTTTATTTTAATGTCTACCGTTTATACTGCTTCTGAATAATTCGAAATAATATTATGGACGTTTATCGAAGTCTGTGGACTAAATTACTATAATATATGGGCAAATTTAACTGTTTTTTTTTTGTTTGTTTTGTTTTAATTACATTTTTTAGTGAACGAAAAAAAACAAAATAAAAAGAAGCGTTATTAATATTCCATTTGAGTGCTCCACGCCATCGTTTTGAATATATAAAGTAGGTATATTATATACGATCTACGGTTTTTGAAAATACTGTAATTTGTTCTTTTAACCCGTTAGAAAGTTTTCGAGACAGTATAGCTGCTGCTAGCAGAGTAAAATACTGCAGCAGTAAACATCACGTAGACCGTAGCATCTGTTGCTGGGATTTAAGTCAAATCTGAATGGATTTAAATTAAAAACTTTGGCCTCGGCGATTAATATTCTTTCGAATGATAATAATTATTTTTCATATAATAAACACACACATATACACACACAAACACGTAAACATAATATAATTTAGGTATACTAATACTTGCCGTGGGGATGTGAACCAAAACTAATCCAGATACGTCCTATAATCTGCCCAGTATCCATCCACCAATATTTCCCAATATATCTTATTTGATCAGATCAGATCAAATTATGTTAGCTTTTTAAAATTCTGATCACAATATAATTCTTAACCAAAATTAGTATTTAATAAGTTTATACATCTTTCAGAACATAATATTTGGGCTGATCCTAAATATTTTTGGAAATGGGTATCTTACAATAAGCGTTCTCATATTATTTCTCAGTCTCTACATTTAGATTGGGAAATAGGAAGCTATTAATGGTGAGGTCAAATCTAACTTTTTCTTAAAATATTTTTCATCAGTGTATAATTTTAACTTTTATCAAAAATCTCTTTCTAATTCAACCCTTGTACAATACACGAGCGCTGTATCCCCTCTCGTTATAAAATTTCTCTTAATGAAGTTACTATTGGTGAACTAAGTTCCCCAAAAACTTCTAAATCACCTGGTCTCGATGGAATTTTTGATTATTTCTTAGTTCAATTTGTCGACTATATTCTACCCAATATTTATTATTTTCTAAATTTCTAGAAGAAAGTGTATTCCCATCAGTTTGAAAAATAAGTTATGTTATATTAGTTTTCAAAAAAGGTGATAAAACAGATATTAAAAATCATAGACCATTTTTAGCTTGATTCAGATTGGGAAACTACCCGAAAAAATAATTATAAATACAATTATAAAATTGGTTGATAATATCCTTGACCATAGAGACGCCATGGATTTAGAACAGGTAGTTCTAAAATAACATGTAATTTATCGTTTTAAAATTTATTTGTTGGAATCTTTTAGGCAAAATTGTTAAGTTGATGTAATTTTCACGGATTTCGAAAAAGCCTTCGATCGTGGTGACCACGAACTTTTTGATGCACTTAATTACGTAGGCTTTGGTTATCTATTGCTACCATGTTTTAAATATTATTTACTTAACTGATTTAAATTCACTAGAGTACAAAGTTTCTCTTCTTTCATTACAACAGCCTCATCTGGTACTCCACAGGGAGGACATTTATCTTCCCTTTTATTTCTTATATTTATTAATGATACCTCCTCAGCCTTCAAAAATTGCCAATGTCTGTTATTTGCAGATGATATAAAAATGTATACTCGATCACCTCTATTTATGACTGTTTTATTTTACAAAATTAATTGAATATCTTATTTGAATGGTGCCAAAAATGAGGCATGAGTTTTGATATCTGTGAATGTTACTCTATGTGTTTTTATAGGGTTCGATCGCCTTTACAAATTGTTTTTTTCTACAAGCAAAATTTGATAACTAAGTTACATATTGTATATTTATTCTATTACTTAATCGAATCAGTTTCTTATATCAAAGATCTTGGTATAACTTATTCATTAAATTTAAATTTCCATCAACATATTATAGAAAATGTAAATATTAAAGCTCTACAAATATTAGGTTTAGAAAAACGGTATTCTTTTAATTTTAGAAATCCACACAATCATTCCTATGACCATACAATGCCTTAGTTCGATTAATTTTAAAATATGGTTCAATTATATAGAGTCTATAGTTTCATACACTAAATTAGATACCGATAGTATTGAGTGTATTATTGTACTTTTAAACGTTTGTTAAGTTGACACTTTCGTTGAACTTTATGTTATTTTAGTTTACTGTATTCTTGTTTATAATATTATGTTTACTCAGGCCCGTCGTAAGATTTTTTTCTCCCCAAAACGAATATTTTGATGCCGGTCTTTTTTGACGATTATTAATTTCATTTTGCCGGTTCAATTTGATTAAAATTGTATGCCGTCCTAAAGAAACGTATGGCTTGCTTGTATCCCAGCGACGGGCCTGCGTTTACTGTATATTAATCATAGCAAAGTCATAATCATTATGTGCCATTGGGAAATAGGCCTTGGCCCGTTTTTATTCATTTATTTAGTATTTGAATAAATATTATTATTATTAAACAAAATCTATAAGTAACCACGTCTCAAAAACCGAGTTCGTTTTGCCGAGCTCATTCGTTACTGTGTATTTAACACACACGTATACATAATATCGTTTTATTTATTAAAAAACAAAAAAAATAATAATAGAAAATATTTTTTTTTGAAACTCGATTCATCGTTCTTACACCCGCTATAGTATACATATTATATACACATACGATACTAATGAGTAGTGACGTTTCAGACTTTCCGAATAGTTTTTGGCCCGTTAAATAAGAACGGGAGGAAATTGGGGGTGAAATGGTATGAGAGGGTCGTATACAATGCTTACTAAGTACGCAATAAGTTTTATATACGTAATACATTGGCAACACATTAAACTGACTTCGATATAATTTGCGAGATTTTGCATATGGTTTTTTTTCTGCTAGAATTCTTATTCTATTTTATTTTTTTCTCAAACAAGTTTATACCGTTTTTTACAATTTTATAAATATAAGTACTTGTAGTAATTTATACATACTATTCGAAAGTTTGTCCCCTACACGAATTGAGAAACGCGTATTAATTTTTGAATATGTTTAAATATACGATAAGTATTTCTTATTCCTATATTCATGTACTTATTTATTTTGAAACTAATTATTTAGAAAAACGTTGAAGTATTATTTTCACAGTTGTCACACACAGTTTTTGAAAGACTTGAAGCCATCATTGTACTAAAGGAGTCACCGTTTTTAAATTCTTTTACCATTTCAAAATTCTGGGGATTTATTATTTTGCATTTTCTTTTAGGATATTTACATTAATTTAAGAACAAGAATATTCTACAACATTTCGTACGAAATCCTCGTATGGTTAAATGTTAATTTAAAATTAACAAAATAATTAATAAACTTCGTTGATGAATTATAATCTAACCATGCCGTTATAAAACAATAACAACAAAGATGTATATCGCCCGTGATATTTTATAAATAATTCTCTTACAAATGTACGTAACACGTTGCCTTGATTATTCATTATAGTGACATTAAATGTTTAAGCGTTAAAGTCGAGTGAAAATGTGCAAAAGTAATGTGACACGTCCAGAGCTGGACTGGGAAGTGTCCCACTATCCCAGATACGGAAGTAGAAAATTAGTCCAAAAGTGCCGTTATTGAATCACCCCTTCATCCGTCCCCGATTATGGTAATGCTAGTATAGACGGCACACTATTTAGAAACAACGGAGACCAGCTAATAATACAATTTTTGTAACGATAACATATCTCTAAATAAACATCGGGGAAAATTACCTCGAGCACACCAGTATTATTTTACATATTTTACTATCCACATGAACATAATACTATCATTGCATGTTTGCAATATTGTTTTTATTAATTGAACTTTTAAATTGTAAGACCGATATATAAAATCATATTTCTTGAAAAAATATTATGTAGATATAAGCGTATGCTTTTGTGAAACCACGATAAAAATGTAATATTAAAAATAAATATTTAAGTAATATTTACAAAAAAACGATTTGAATATTTTGAACATAGCCGTCGATAATATTAAAATTTAGTTGGAATACCTAACCCATTAAACAAAATTAAATATTTTACTCGCTATTATTGGTTATAGTTTATTGATAGGGTAGATATGTATATGCTCTAAAATTCTTTAAATTTGTATGCAGAAATAGGCACTGAAATTCCAAAAATATTCTCTATGCATCTGCGAAAAAAATCTTAAAACTGCACGAAAATCTTAAATTGAATATGCTCTGAAAATGTACCGAAATATGTTAAATAAAGTTTTGTACTCGTATATAGAATTGCTAGGTCACGAAATGCATTTTGGTGTAAACTATCTATTTTTTTTCACGAATAAATGTATTCTACATGCGAAAGCGTATAAACATTTGCCCTAATTATTAAGTAAGTATATGTTATTTAATTTTGAACTCACAGTCTTGAATCTTGACATTACTATTTCAAGACTATGCGGCTGACTACATGGCTGGCTGCCATGTCGGTCCAATATAATTGAACTAATATAATGTATAGTAAGTTGACAAAAGTACTTTATAATTCGGATACCTGCAGTTACTTATTTCGAAGTCAGGACACACATCATGAGATGATGTTTGACTTTTCATATAAAGTTATATAATACCTACCTACCTAATTTTAACTTAAAAATCCTACTGCCGAGTTTTTATAGAGTTGTTGTAAAAATTGTTAAGTCCGTAAAGGTTTTTCTGATAAATCTGATTAAAAGTTTTGCAGACTTTTCTCGAACGATTCATTGTCAAATCTTACCTTTGTATCTTTTTTCTTTTTCACCATGTTCTTTTTCAATTCCATAGGTATTTCAGTGTTCGTTTTAAACTCTAAAAAAACAAAAATAATATAATAATAACAACAACATTATAATATCAAACGTTTTAATATAATACTAGTTATTAATTTTAATACCGTCAAAAAACTTGTATTCACTCGGAGCGTTTATCGTTTCGACTACGAAATTATATCTATTGATGATCGAACCAATCGTTTCGTCGAACAATTTTACTTTTCTCCTTTTCTCCACCAACGCTTTTTGACGGTTGTTTTCTTTTTCTTCGTTTTGCGTTTCTGTAAAATGTACATAATATATATCTACATCAACATTCTTCATATATATGTTAGAAAACAATCGTAATATTTAAATCGTATATAATCGGTTTACGGAAGTCGGCATCCATTTTGAAAAATCTCGTCCTATTTAACGAACGGTCCATTACCGCGTCGGTTTTCTCCATCGTAAGCAATTGTCTCAGCCGGGTGATCAAATTGTGGGCTATTTCCACTTGATCCGTTAAGTATTCTTCGAGTTCCTCGAGCTTTTCCCCGGTCGCGCCGGCTAACGAGACACATATATAATAACAATTTAATAACGTAGTTTTATCAAAAAAAAAAAAATTTGCGATAAAAATTATAATTATCTAAACGAAATTTGCACGATCTGCATGAAATTTAATCAATTTTTTACTTAACAACAAATAAGTAATAATGCCATATATTTTATAATTCGTTTTATACTCCAATATTGGTAAATTAATACTGTTGATTATTATACACCTATTTCAACATTTGTAAACGCGATTAGCAACCTTTAAAAAATGTTTAGATCGTTAATCATAAGTCATATTAAATATTAATTTTTCTGTACAGTTTTAGATTCAGAGTGTAGCGAAAAACATATTACTTTTACCAAGGTTGCATTAGCTACACGGGAAAATGCATGTCTAATACTACTTTGCTCAGTATCTTTTTTTTTGTTGTTATAATTTATTGTTGCTTTCAGTATATATAAATTGAACTATTCTATATCTTATATCTATTAAACTTGCCACTTACTACAGAGGCTAACTCATGGTCCCTAAGTACATTTGACCTTTATAAAATGCATACTATTAAATAAATATTTTTTCTAAATGTAGATATTATACACAGGTGTTTTTAACATAGGTACATCATATTTAATGTTTGAAATATTTGAAAATAAGAAGAAAATAAAATGGAAAAATCGATGTAGTAAAACTTGGGCAAGTATAATGACTGATTTAGTTTCTACGTACAATTAGAATTACTCTCTAGAATATTTTCAATTAATATTTTCCTGTTATTTTAAACGGATACTCGGGAAGTTCCGAGTTTAGGTTAATAAACAAACCGTTGTCTCTGAACCGTTGACTTTCCACGTACAACTTGGTCATGAAGTTATTGATGGAAATGATTGCTTGGCGTTTTTCCATTTCATATGCTTCCGCGTTTTTCGGATCACCATGGACATTGTGGCCTTCCCACACTCGTAACTGATGCGTCTGGTGGTGTTTCGAAGTCGTATCGTACGCGTCTTCTGGCTGCAAACCCCGGAATATATAAATATATATTTTTTTAAAGAAAAACAACTGTATAGAGCATATTATAGAGACCAATGGGATATGATGGGATATTGGGATAAATTACAATAATGAGAATTTGGTTTGCTAAGTTAAGAAGAAGAAGAAAATTAATAATTATTATGTACCGATATAAAGAAACAAAAAAAAAAAAAAAAAAAAAAAAAAAAAAATATATATATATATATAGTGAAAATCTTTACTTTGTGTATATTATTTATAAGCTAACCATCAGATAGTTATCAATATTTTCATGTATTCTAGAGAAAAAGAGAAAAAAGAAAAAAAAATACACACACATACACATATATTTAAAATCATAATAATTATCGACATTGAATTTATAATTGTTTACTTTTTTAAAAATAATAACCTTAAAAAACAGCGACATAATTAATATATAATATTGAAATGTATGTATAATGTATAATATTGAAAAAAAAAAAAAATTGTATAAATAAATTATTACTTCATCAAACACTTCGATCTCGTCGGTTTTTAGTGATATTTTTCGGTTTTCCATAGCTTAAGTATTTTGAAAACCGTCGTTGGAAATCTTTATGAGCGAAATCACTGTGTACGTTTTCGCCCTCGACAAACTTTTACTATACGACTGCTCAAACGTGCGTCGACAAATATTATTCTTTGTTATTTTATTTATTTTTATTTTATTTTTTTTTTATTCTTTTCTTTTTATGTCTGTGTATGCCGTACGGCCGTGTCACTATGGCGATAGTTATTTTGCTTCAAGTGTCGTGCATACATAGTGCGATTAATACCTTCAAGAAACGATATATTCTACGGAGGCCACATAATTGACTGATATAATTCGAATGAAAAAACAACGAGAATGACGAATAATTTCAAATGTCTTACCATACGTATTTGTCAAACGGGACGGAAAACAAATGTCCGACCGGGACATTTATACGTGCTGAAACTTTTTTGAGAGGAAAACATCTTACGGTTGTTAATGACTCCCCAAACACCAAAAACAATGTTTCTGTACAGGCTTACTTGCTATATATACACACAACTTTCCCACTAGTTTTAACGTCCTTTTCCCTCAACTCCTCCCCCCCCCTTCTTTCAATAAATTATTATTCCGGTTATCTCCTGGTTGTATCGAATAATCTTCGATTACACCCAAAGACTTAAAAGTTTTTTTTGACATTCTATACATTTGTTTTGTTCTCAGTCTTTACACGCACGACACTAATGCGATCGTACAAAGAAATATACATATTTTAGATTTTGAGCGAAGCGAGGTTTGTATTTGTTTTACAATGATATTTATTTTATTAATATTTTTTTTATCTGTGAACAACTTTTCTACAGAAAATCATATTTTGATTTTTAAATGTAGTATATTTTCAGTAAGAAAATGTTATTAAGATGCCACTTTAAGGAGGACATTTTTTGAAGCAGTTTTCATGATGATTGGGAAAAATCAGGAAAAAACGTAGGAAAAACAGGGAAATTTACGAAATGTATTATTTTAAACTTTGTTTTGATGTTATGATTCAGTTTAAAATATTGTAAAAGACTTGAAATTTGAACAAAAACCTTATATTTGCCTTTTCTAGACATGGTTTTCGAAAATTTTAAGCCATTTTTGAGATATTTAAGGACATTTTTATTTTGTGGATACAATTTTTAGACTAACCGTCAGTTAAGCTAGCGTACTGTTTAAAGTAATAGACTTTAGAAGCAAGTTTTAAACAAATAATTATTACAATGCATCGTTATACTAACCTTCAGTTAAATAATACACATAATCAATATAAATAATCGTTAATAATAATAATAGCTCATAGTGAAATCAGTTGTTTTAAATTAACTAGAAATTAACCAAATTTACCATACATATAACTTTACATTATCTATCCTATATGGTCTATAAGTAGAAAAATATAATCTTAACAATTTTAAATAATGTAATCGTTGTGCCGTAATTTGAAAAAAAATCGTATTTTTCGTCTATTTTTAGTTAATTATTATGAAAACTACATTAGATAACAAAAAAATGACTTTCTTTCTCAGTGATTATATATTAAATGAAATAAAATCGATCCTTTGTCATTATTCGAATGAAGCAAGATTTTTGGTATAAAACATCGTTTGCAAAAATTAAAATAACTAAACCGGGACGCCGCAGATAGCCGTAAATATTTGCCGTTTTATCTATAATTTTCTTTTGGTTTTTTTCTAATTATTTTAAAAATTTCTTGGAAAGTTTAAAAAATGACCTGTTATACTCACCAACTAGAGAATATTTACTTTTAGAAAAGGTGCTAGATTTGATACTTCGGAGCAATATTTCTTTTCGAAAAGTTATTTACAGACAGGAAAAAATAAATCACACACACATTATAGTAAAATCAATAAGAAACTATCTAGGTTCCAAATCTAATACCGTTTTGATGTAAATAATTATTTATTTTTATTCACATAAAACTAGATTTATAATACAAAATCAAGTTTCCTCGGACTTATTGGCAGTTCGTTAATGATTTCATCCACATCTTCTGTGTATGTTTCTATGAACGATCATCATTGTTGGTTTATTTTCCTCGTCTAGACAATTATAAAATTGATACTACAGTTATAAGTTGTATAATATATATTTTATGTATCCGAAATAATTGAAGGATTACCTCATTCATTGTCGATCTTGGATTCAATCTTTTTAAGGTTCAAAAAGATATTTTTGGTGTTGTTGTTGACAGTATCAGTGCCAGATATTGCGAGGCCCTTTTACGCTTGCGAGGTCTAAATTCATAGATGGGATGATGGTGGTAAATGACGAGAGGAAGGAAGGGTTATAAATTGAACGTTTATTTTTAAATGATTAATTAAAAACGCTTCTCTATTCCTTCGTAAAAGCTTTAAACGGTTATAATTGATAAACGATAAATCTAATATTAGTGTTATGCACATCAAAGTGTCTAGAAAAATATTTATTTTTTTTTTTTTAAATCTGTGTTCAAATCGGGCGATTTTTGTTTGAAAAAAAAAATGTATAGACTTATTATTTAAGGTATATGAAGTAGAGGTAAAATTAAAAAAAACGGTTTTAAAATAAAGCTTAAACGATTTCACAATAATTGAAAATAAAAAAACAGAAATCAATTTCACTTAAAATCCTTCGAGATAATTGCTTGTTCGTGATAAAAAATCAGTCTTTTGAGCGACAACGTTTACGCCATTTACAGAAAATTTTATTACTGGTAATCTGATAAACGAAAATTATAACGGCTATCCTTTCGATTTCAATTTCGAAATTTAAATTTTATTCATCACTGTGCAGCCGGACATATTTTATTAAAATGAATGTATGCAATTTTGTAACCGGAAAATACGACTGCGCGCACCGACTAATTATCACATTAAATGACTACAACCCTTCCGGTTGTTAGTGAAAATCATGATTTGAAAATAATTATTTATAACAAATATAATAACCGACGACGACGGTTCAAGATATTATAATAATATCCGGGTATTATTTCAAACAAAATTATTGTTTTAATTAAAACTTTCTATTATAATAATATGCGTAGCCGCTATATTACTATACGAATGATATTATGAACAGTATTCTAATTAATTTCGTAAAAATAATATTTCGACTGTTCAATTAATAATATTAAATTAGTTGAATGTCTGTTTTTGTTGGAATATACATTATTATCGTTCAACTGTATACTTGAGATTTACATTATTTTTTTTTTTTTATCGTGTAGGTTTGTCATTGTATCGCTTGTCGTTGAAGGGATATTTGGGAATTAGAAGGATATTTGGTGTTGCTGTTGCGTTTCGTGTTTCCCTTATGTAATTGCAAGTGTAATCGTTTTTGAAAAACTCACAAAAAAAAAAATATTACTCACAGGGGATACCTCGAGAAGGTACAACGAGAGAGTGCCCGGTTCAGATCTCCTATGGATTATGTGGACGACCCAAAGAGCCAGAATTGAGCAAGGCAGATGCTAAAACCTTCTATACAAATGAAAACGTCTGCTCACGTGGTAACGAACTGGCATATTTTAAATAGCTAAATGTTGGTTTTTAAATTAGCGCCGGGCACGTTGTATCAATATGAATTATTTCTACGGATATTAATGTTATATTATGATATCTACTTAAAAATTGTATTTTTAACCTCTTTGACACATAAATTATTGTTATTGAATCGAGTTTAAGTTTACGATTATATCTCGTATACTTGTCAATGTTGGTTTTCGGTACGATACGAACATATGTTATTGGCCGAAATGTATGGGGGAGGGGAGGAAACCCTCGGTTACACTGATTGTAAAAATACTATATAGGAGTGATATAAAACAGGTAAATATTGCCTCTCGGTACCGATGAATAATTCATACCCACCTACGGAGGACGGGTTTTGTTTATAGTCCGGGAATTGAAAATCTATTCAGTAATTACATTGGACCCGTATAGACCTTTAAACTTGGACGAAGGGAAAATAGTATTATTCTTCAGTTTCCAAATGGTTTTCTCGTGTGTCAACGTAGGTATAATATATTATATATTATATTATAGTAATATAGTATTGCTTTTGTGATTTTATTATATTTTTGACGCGAAACAAAATAATAATGATAGAATGTATATTTTTTATCATATATTTTCTGAGGGGAGGACTCTATAATACCCGTATAGTTTATAAAAAAAAATTTGACATCAAGAATTCGTTGGATTTATACAGGGTGTTCCAAATGTTACAGTATAATTTTTTATGAAATACTTATATATTTTTCAAAAAAATGACTTACGTTAAACATGTTTGTAATCATATATTCTAGAATAATACATTTCCCTCATTTACAGGGGTGAAACCACTACTGACTTTTGATTTTAAAATAGCAACCTATATTAAAAATTCTATAAATAGATGAATTTTCAGTTTAAATACATTTTGATTTTTTTGGCGTTTTAATTTCCGTTAATTATTCCATTTTAAGTTTAGTTAAGTCGACTCATTAGTTTAATACAAAATATAAATATTTAAAACCCGAATTAACAAATAAATCCCTAGCTATTTATCGCGTGTAAATAATTTAGTTTTACACTAAACACGGCACCGCAGTATCATGATAATCACGTGTCGATAATTAGAAAAATCTCACCAAGTTGTCCATTCTCTTATTAGCCTCTAATGTGTATCTGTTTGACATACATTTGTCCAGTCCCCTCCCAAACTAAAAAATGATAATTGTTCCTATGGATGTACCTACATAGAGCATTGAGTTGCCTTAATCAAAAAATATATGCTGTTTCGCAAACTAGTTAGCCCTGGTTGATGACTGTACTTCGAAACAGTTAGAATTTTCCCTGTGTCTTTGGTGGCTAAATATGCATGCCCGATATAAGACAGATCAGTACATTATTGGTTTATTATGACAGGTTGCTTAGAGTCAACACGACAACACCAATAGAGAAGTTATACCTCCTAGCAGGTGCAGTGCTACTAAATATCCGCATTGAAATTTACCGTAGATTCACCGTAGGTACCTCTTACCCATATGTAATAATAGTTAATTACGTAATGTAATTCGCTATATTTTAAAACATGTTTTTATTTTTCACAATCTAAATGAAAATACAATTTAATACATAGGTAACCCAATGAAAAATGTAAAACTGATATTTTACGAAAATCAGTTTTTGAAAAACTTTTATTGTAAAATCCCGTGCTTACTTGAGTTTTCGTCATTTTTTTACGATTTTTCATTTCCCTCTCCCCCTTCCCATATAGTTTTGAAACATTTAAACCTTATTTTTTATTAACTTTATTATATTAATTAAAGACACGGGTTTTTTTCATTGTTTGCTATGGATACGATAAGTATTATTAATAGTCATTTATTATTAACAGAATCAGATGCCAAAATGCCAAAATTTTGACTGATCTGAAAAAAAGTTACGTCAGGTAAGGTCGTAAGGGTAGGGTAATAAACACAAAATAAATTATAAAATCCGAATATAATAAAAGTATAATGTAGTAATATTGTAGTTTTAAAGACGTTTATTTGATCTTAACTTTAATTAATTAATCTTAACGAACGGGACAAAACTATATTTATTGGCTTGTTATGAGTAATCATAGTAATACTATGATTTACTATCGAAAAAACTTCTATCTGAGCTTAACAGTTTTTTAGATTCATTGGAGCGAGGAATGTATTTGTTTTACAATGATGGTTTTTTTTTCTGTGGAAAATTTTTCTACCAGCAATTTTGCTCAGATTTTCAACGATATCACTTCTTTTGAAAAGAAATCCGACTAGGAGGATATTTTAAAAAGATCGTTTTTCGATTTTATCTAGAGATTACCTAACTTTACGCGATAACATCGGTTTTCTTAAAATTTTTCGAAAATAATAAAATAAAGTTATTTCTTAAATTTTTTTAATAAAATATTCCCTCTTCTCTGTGAGCAATATATATATAAAAAAAACAACAGAATTTGATTATCTTTATTATCTCCAGAGATATTCAAGGGGTATATCTTCGTGGGATAGCCTGTGTATTTTTGAAAAAGTTACACTATCAACCGAACTCCGCTTAGAATCAATTTTTTCGTTTGCAGTGGTTAATTGTTGCGTACAGATATATATTAAATTCCCGCGTATATTCTGCTTTCCCAACTTCGCACCTACAATAGTGGCTGCACCATTATCCTAGGACAGTATTTTATTAACGTTTTTGAAAAACCTATGTGTTTGAATTAAACATTTGTTATAATAGTATATAAAACTAAACTTTAATACATTTTTTATTTTTAATATATTAACTCGAATATAAATCAATATTTCAATAGTACTCTTAAGCAAAAATACCATAAGTAACTGTAGTACGTTTTACGTTTTTGAGAAAATTGGGTTTAAAAATTTTGAATTTTCTAAAAATTATAACACCTCGTACTGAAATATTGATTTTGAACAAATTATCTGGATATTTATTTCGTAATCTTTACCGAGTAAAAACGCAGCGAGATTATTGTGTTTGTATTTAATTTCAGTAGTGAGTAGCAATCGCCAAAAAGTGCTGTTTTCGAAAAGTACCTAATATTCGAAAACAATACTTGATTGAAAACAAGCACAATTCTACAATAGTTCTAAGTCAAGTGAAACGTAATGTTCATTTTATTAATTAATTTCAACGTAACTAATTTTTAGGTTATCGAGTTTGATTTCCAATTCATTATAATATTGTCGTATTTTGTTTTTGAATGTAGATTTACTGAATTTTAATTTAGTAGCAATACTACAATTACTTGTGAAAATGGTTTTTCATATCATGGATTTTTTCATTATTTTTACATATAACATCAAAATTTACCTGTCTCTAACAACCCAATGTACATATCTTTGAGATATTCATACGGACCCATGTCAGTTGCTAATACTACTCTCTCTACTACTCGTTTGTCGCTTTGTTCTTTTAACGACTATGCATATATTAATCAAACCTAGTGCAGAGCATATCATAACCATGATATATAGTGCAGCACTATTTAAGACGTACTTATTAGCTAAACCTACTACTCTGTAACTAAAATTCTAATAAAACAAATATTAACAGAACATAAAAACGGAATTACTATAATATTGAGTTTGCTGTTTGACTTTAAGTAATTTTATGAAAACTGCCATAATAATATTTTTGTATAATATTTGGAAAATTCTACTAGATAGCGTTGCAAGTTTTTTTGACCAAATCTATTTTATTAAATGAACAACGATCCCTGGACCTGTACTCGTATATTATTCAGTGGTCAACCCAAACGGTAAATCTAAATACATAGTATTAGACTCCGTAGGTGGACCAAATTATTTTTCATTCAACTTTTGTTTTTCCCTCATGTATTATGGTATTATTGTATGATCATGAACAATTTTTTTACGGTGATAATTATAGTTTTGTACCATAATAATGGCCGACACTGTACGTATAGCGTATTGTTACTATAATAATATAATGCTGTCATTTTATTAACTTATCATAAATTATTAATAATATTTTTTGAGAAATTGTTTAGTTTTTCCGCCAATTTTTATACTAATATATAGGTAATTTCTCGTCTACCAAAAAATTTACGAAACTTAACTACACCAAATAATGTGAATTAACGTTGCAGATTGGTTGCAGATTTAGTCAAATTCGAAAATTTACTATTATTGTTATTCCCATGCAACCCTCATGGCATTTATTTATTGCTGATGTTGACTCATATTTGCTGGCTATTAGTAGCTTTTTTATAGTATTAGTTATGGTTGTAGGTTGCCTTTGCTTGATAGCTGTCAACGGCATAGTAGCATATTCAGAGCCGCAGAGGGGGCCATGAGCAGGCTACCATTATTTTCTCCCAATGACCCCCTCCATGTCATGTGTTTTAAAGATTAAAATTTTCGAAAAAAACACGAGCGACTGCGAAGTATATATTATCATCCAGACGATTATCCATTCAGTATAATAAAGTAGTGCAAAGTATTACATTTTGCGTGGTTCTTAAAGTTTATTATGATTATTGTAAAACACAAAAATGCAATATTCGTCAGGCGTGGTGCTCATAAAAGTCTACGTAACAAATCCTCTGCGAGCTTGCAGAGTTAATGTTTTTTTTTTTTTTTATTATTATTATTTTCTTCTATTTAAATTTTCATAAGCACTACGAAAGCGTTCTCCGGAAATTTGATATCCGTGGTTATACGGGAGCCAAGGAATAGTATAATATTATTATAATCGAATATTGGATTTTGAACCGCTGCAGTGTATTATTATTTAGCTGTCTAGCTGAAGCACCTTAATATTCACGAACACGTGGGCAAACGATAACGGGTTTTTAAAGCGAGTTGAACAATACGATTATATTATTATACAAGTTGGTATTTTTTTAGATGTAACCAACAAACTATTTGTTTTAATAAGGTGCGGTTTTATCTCATGGAATACGCTGTTTTAGTTTGTAAAAATGCTCGGATTTCTTTACTTTGTACCTAAAAACCAAAATTTACAATAGGTAGTATTTCGTTTGAAAATGTGGTCAAGAACATCAACAGTTTATTCTAAAAAATTTAAAAAAAAAAAACCGATACCAAATGACACTATCAGAACTCGAAAAAAAAACCTGTTTAGAACATTTTACGGAATGTATTTTTGACAAAAACAATGTAGTTAGATTCTGTGTGTAGCGAAATATATTTTACTCAAATACTTTTTCCCCCTCAAAATATACTTTTAGAGATGACAAAAATTGCTTCAAAGGATTCACGAGGTAAGTGTAGAAATTAAAAATTTAGAGAACAAATTATATAAACTCTAGAAAATTAATAAAAAAAATCAACAAAATATGACGATATTATCGTCATATAAAATCCAAGGATAATGGGGTCGGGTGAAGCCACTGTTTTAAGTAATTGCATGTATATATGTAAATAACTTTACACTGTTGCTAACGAAAAACCAATTGACGCTTTGTCAAAAATATTCATGTCATATTATGGTAAAATAATTAAATAGGCACTATATATTTTCTTTAATAATATTTGTATAATATTGTTCCGATTTCACCGTTTTTCCTGCGATTTTTCCGGGTATTTTGCAATTATTATAGTCCGAATATTATAATATTTCAGATACGTCTAACAATTTCAATAATTATACTCTTGTGTGTAATTTAAACAGGTGCGCACACAAACAAATATTTTAATGTTTTATGGTTTTTAATGTTTATATTCTACTTAGTATGTTTCGTAACCCACTGTATTGATACATACTTTGTAGATTTCCTGAAATTCAATGAATATAGATTTCATATTCTGAGCAAAGCGAGATTTAAATTTGTTGACTTTTTTACGCAATATTTATTTATTATGTATTCTGTGGATAAAATTACTTGACGGAAATATTTAAAAATTTAACGGAAGGGCACTACAAAAGAACTATTGAAAAGTAAAAAATTATATTACCTACCTACTATTATTTCACTATAATAATATGATATCGTATTATGATATTTATATTGTTGTAAAAGTATAACTATTATACTGAGCTTCACTCTGAATCGTTTTTTGTTAGTAATGAATAATTATTTATATTGTTGTGTACAGATATACATTGAATTCCTCTCTATATCCTACCTTCCAACTTCTCACCTACAACAGTTGTCCACCCATCGTGCGAAGTATATTTGTCTTTTTTATTAATAAAATAAATTACTACTTTAAAAGGTTAGTTATTTTATTTTAATATATAATGTTTAACGAATATTTAAAATAATATATGTCACTTTTAAAAAAACATCTCATTTTTCATAAAATATATAACAAAGTGTTAAAAAAAAAATTAACTATTGCTTATTTCTTATACACTGCCAAAAGTACAAATAATAATTATAATAAATAATTTGAATTGATTTTTTTATAAATACCTTGAAGCAATTTAATATTTTTCATTGACCTCATTTCTTTGATTAATCACTAGTGGGATACGCAATTCTTAATTGGTTTCTATCTCAACAATTAAATTATCTCGATTTGTAAACATCAGTTAAATTTCCGTTGGCCCATTGTTTTTAAAAACTAGATTATGTGTTATACAAGCGCTCGTTATAGTCAAGCACAATAATTTAATTGACTTGGCTTCTAGTAATCTGAAATAATAATATATTTTAACACGGAAGGAGAAAATAATTAATAATTTAGGTTTACAAAAATTACGAAATAATAACCCAAAGTCTTGCTCAATTACTGCACGAGTTGAACTTAAATCACTGTTTGAAAAGTTTTTCTGTTAGAATATGAGTAGATTTAAAGAAAACTATGCGATTTTCAATTAAAGGACTAGCTGAATCACTAAGTATATAAAACTATAGAAATTATTTCTTGTGGATTTGTTTTTAGCAGTGCTTTATCCAAAGATGAGTTCGATTTGAAGATTTTACATAATGTAACCTTCCAGGTCAACCAGAAATATAATACAGCCTAAAAATAAGAATAAAAACAGCGGTTAATAAAAAAAAAATGCAACAAGTGTCAAACTTTAGAGCTTTGTATAACACAGTCAGTTTTTTTCTTTGTGTTACATAATATCTAAAAAACAATGAGAGAAAATACTGTAAAAAAAAAAATGTTGATTTTGTTGCATCTATCCGTAGAGCAAAATATTTCTATTATAATAGAATAACTGATCCCACATGACTTCGCCCATACACAGTATCAAACAATAATATCATTATCAATAAACGAACACACACATCATTCATCATGTTGTAGGCGGTGTTGTGTTGTTTGTTAGGATTATTATGGCTACTAAATTAATATCTTTTTGTAGAAAAAAAGAAATTGGCCAAAAATGTGTTATAATATTTTAATATCTTTTCAACCATTACCAAAAATATCATTTAGCAATAGAGAAAACTTCAACTCGTTGAAAAACTACTTTACTTTCATATAGGACGTATATTGACAAAGTGTTTCCAATTTTAAATTGTTGGTAGGGTTATCGATAATTTACCATGTAGGTACCTATCTACCTATCCTTGATTACTAGGTATTCTTCGGAAAAATAATCAAATCAAATTCCGAGTGGGGCGAGCAATTTAATTTACTCGATTGAAACCTCTTATATCGTTTTAATTATTAAAATCGCAATTTATAAAACATGCACCGCGCACATCAATTGCAGCTCGCATAAGTGTTTTAAAATAACTGACTGTTTATTATACATTTATTATAGTCGAGTAGTGGGTATACATTTTATAAGATAAATGAAAACGTACAGTTTACATTTAATTTCACTCGACAATAGTTATTATATCAAAGCTATCCTCGTTTCCGTTCAATTAATAAATAATATAATATATTTAAAAGTATAACTGTGCGTTGGCCATCGCAGCCTAAACCTTGAAAATCGTGAAGTTCTTTTAGATTCCGAGAGGATACTATGATGTGTGCTTATTTTTTCTGTCAGTAACTTTTCTACTAGAAATCTTGCCTAATCGAAAAATACTCAGAGAAATTTCGATGTTGAATTTTGAATCTAGTTGCCGAGTGTTTTTTTTATTTTCCATGTAGTTTTTTTAATAACTGGGTAAAATCGAAAAAGAAACGTATAATTAGTTTTATTTCTGAGGTACTATAAAGGTGAAATTATTCTATACAACTAAATGCTTCACAATCTAACACAATTTTCACTGGTTGCGAAAAATAATTGGTAAAAATCATTAATTGGTAAAAAAAAAAAAAAAATAGCATTACACTAAATGTTTTTTTTTTTTAAGCGTTTTAATGTTAAATTTTTACGAAAATCGTAAAAACTATGATACCTATTTCAGAATATATGGAATGGAAATTTGCCAGTATCGTATTTTGATAGAAATAGTTTATTGTTACTTATGTATACAAATTAAATAACTTTAATTATCCTATGTTCCTAACATCCCATCTACAACAATGGCATAATTATCAATAGAATCAGTTCATTTTTTTTACATTTTTTCGGGTTTTCCTAATTATTTTAAATACTGCTTTAAAATTAAAAAAAATGACCGAGCCAATATTAACGAACTTGTTTCATTGCATTGTTTTTTTGGCATGTTTTAGTTGGAGCAAGTTGGAGTATTTGGAGATACAAAAAGGTCTGGTATTGCTATTGCTTTTGTTTTAGAATGTAAGTTGGAAAGGTGGATATGTAGAGTAATTTAATTTATATTTATGCGTAGTGATAAATCATTATTCACAAAAAACGATTTTGAGCTGAGATTTTATGAGCCGTGTTTTTTCTTTTCTTACCAAAGTAATCTAGAAATCAACAAAATGTTTACGAAAATTTGTCAGTTTTTACCATTACTTATTAAGAAATCTACAAAAAAAAATAAATAATAATAATAACATTTAATAGGTATTATTTATATCAATATATTCTTCACTCCACTCAGAATTTAAAAATGCACATTTTGTAAAACTAATAAATTATTCGCTGCGCTCAGAATCTAAAATTCAGATGTACAAGTATTCACTAACATTTTGTATGATGTTTCCTTCATATTTACTGTATAATCGGAATCATCGTAAAAACTGCATATTATTTTGAGCGTACGATAGTCAAAGGCAGAGGTGGCAAGTGGAAAATATGCAAAAAACCTCTTTTTAACAATACCACAGCTCAAAATAATGATATAATTTTTTTTTACACACATTACCATATAAATACTTGTAATGTATTCACATGATATTATACACGAGCGTAGAACGCATGAACCTATAAACAGTAAGATTATTTTGTAAAAAAATCTTCAAGTTCATTTTTGTTTTAAATATTATCGTATAGAAATAATTTTTCGCAATCATAATGATATTATTCATCTAAGTCATTAAAAAATGTAAATACACTGGAGTTGAAAACAGAAAAAAAAACCGTGTGAATAAATACGTGTCAAATTTTTTCTCGGGCGATTTTCAGGATTCTATCAATTGCAGAAGAAAAAATAATTTCAAAAGAATGTAGGTATTACCTAGGTACTATGAGAGTATCTGTTTGGGGTTTTGCAGGTTGTTCTGTTAGTAATATTACTGGTATCTATACGAAAACATTGGATAAAACTGACGTAGTAGTATAAAAAGTACAGTTCTGGAACACTGATTTTCCTAATAAAACCTGTTATTCAAGCTGCTTCTAATTCTTCTCTCTTTACGACAAGCATAATTCATCTGAGTCCTTTTTTTCTTAATTTTCTAAAATTGAAATCACGCCTATGCTACTTTTTGTGGATTCGTTTTTTATTATAGCTTTTATCGTCACTCCAATCATCTACTGAAATATTCTCATTTTTGTACATACATTTTCTATTCTATTTTTTTTTCTACGAACAACATTCCAAACCATAAACTGTAGTTGGTTTCACTACACTCTTGTAGAACTTACCCTTAAGTTATTGGAATTTTTTTATCATATAAAACATTTAACGCTTATCTCTATTTTATCCAACCGCACTTAGTCCATTGTTACACTTTATACGTACTCTTTTTTTTTTTTGGTTTTGCCACGGTGAATGAATGTAATATACATTTAAAAACAAAAAATCGGTAACCAGAAATGACTAGTATGAAATAAAACAATGGGAATTGGGATTGATTTTTAGTCAAACACTAAATTGTAAGACATCGACATTTGATCGGTGTACAACCGTTAGATTATTTGATTGTCTATATTTCTTAAAAACCGTAGGAAAATTTCGCTTAACCACAAACGTCCGTAATTTCTAATCTACGAATCGATCAACATAAAGCTTTTGCTTCCTTGTACTTGAAAAAGTATATAATTATACCAGTGACTCAGAAAAAAATAAAAATAAAAGACAGTTGATTGTAAAACTCAAACGTATAGGTACTTATTTCATTACAGATATGTATACGCATGTAGTCTATAAAGTAAATAAAATTGACTAATTAGTATAAATTATTCTTTGGAAATGTTTTTCGATTCTTGTTTAAAAATTTAACTTGTTTTCTAACGTAATAAAATTAATTAAAAATATAGCAACGGAAACTTGACGGCATTTAATCGAATTGTCTAGTAACTTTTCTAGTCACATAACATTATTGTTAATGAATTTTGAACATTTAAAAATGCTCAAGTATTTTTATAAGTACTATACTATTATTATGTTTTGTCGACAGTTGAGCGAATAGTAAATAACAATATATAGTAGTATATAATATTATAACGTCGAAATATTGTTTTATACTTTATACACGTATTAAAAATATAAGTTTAAGGGACTTTGAAACTTCACAACGAGTTCAGCTTTTATAGGTATACTACAATGATTTTGCTATTTTTTTGCTCTTTCTGTCCGTTAACAAGTTTTTGACTGGAAGGCTTGTTCCAATCACAAACTTCATAGGAACTTTTTTCGAAGAAGAAAAATTTTCGGATGTATATAATTGGTACATTACGAGAACGTCATTTTGCCACTGGTTCTGTAAAAATGGATATTATTTTTTCATAATTCTATATAATGCAGCAATAAGAAATATATTAGTCAAGATCAGGCATTTTTACCGAACACTAATGTTGGCGTTCCTAAAGTATTGTAACAAACCCAAACAGATTTTAATTATAATTTTACATTTTTGCAAACCAAAATAAACCACCTACATGTAGCAGAGCTCCGTCATAGAATTCAATTTTTCCATTTTATTTTGGAAAATAGAAATATTCTTTGAAAAACAATAGAACCACGAATACATTAATAATACAAATATAATTATGTCACCAAAAGACATATCTTTGATACTAATACCATTACATATAAAATGCCATTTCTTTAGCTTAATTTAGGGGGGGGGAGGTGTTCTGTAGAGCATATAGATGTTCAAAGCTAAAAAAACACCCTCCTTCTCCAACAAGGTTAACCACTTTAATCTGTCTATAAAACAACAACACAATTCTAGCATAATAATATTGGTCTAGAGAAAGAGCTATAAAAAGTGACTAAAATTAACGGGATGACGATTATATAGGTACCCATATACCCGCAGACACAGAAATATAGTGAAATTGTTTCTATTTTCGGGGAACTTTGTACAGTAAAAAGATTCCTAATTGGCAACGAGAAATCCGGCGCTTATTGTAACATACATACTTTATATATCTTATGTATCGGACTTTTAAAAAAAATGGAACGTGCTCGGATATATGATAAAGAACCACACTAGATTTGAGTGGAAAAGTACAAAACTTCTGTGGTTTATGTTTCTTGATAATACTTCAATATTCAAAGAACTTAATCTACGGAATAAAAATATTATATTAAAATAAATAGATGCGTATAGATGGTTCCTCTATACCTACTGCAGACGTGTTTTTACTGGCTCATTAATGTTTATTTTGGTGTGTTTAAATCATTAGCTTTAAAAAATTTCGTGCGAAATTCTGCAGTTTCGATCGAAAGTCATAACATTATTATTATTATATAATACTGGTACAAAATAATATAGAAATGAACATTATGACAATATGAGTATTCCTTTTGAAAATGATGTATCAATACATCGTCCGTAATTCGAGTTTTGAGTTTTTCGAAAAATATTACTACGGGATAGTAATTTCGGATAGGCCTTTGGGAAATGTGTCATTGTAAATAAATAAAGTCTAGCCAAAGTTCGCACAAAGTATTGTTGAAATTTAAAGAATAGCGCTTTTCTTCTTAACCCAGAGTAAAATACCAGTATATCTATTTATAATATGTTTTGTAAGTTATATATTATATATTCGTTGATGTGATAGTACTGTACGATGTATAGTAGTATATGTACACCTATATTTGAAATATTTCAGTATGATAAATTTATATATTTGATCGCGCTCGTTTGCGTGTAACTTTAAATGTTTAAAAAATATGAAATAAAGATACTTATATGGTTTAGTATAGTCAAAATGTCTAAATATTTATGATTGAAAAATGTCGGCTAATAATTTCGATTTTATTGACAAGGTACTAAATTCGCCTTTGAGTAGATCGAAATAAGCAGAAAAACAGGGAAAATTACGTGGTATTACGCATTGAAATTATTACTATTCCTACCAGGTATTATTATTAATAATAATTGTCAGTATTTAATATTTTATTTATTTTTTTTTTTTATGAAAAATTAATTGAAATATATAGAAAAATGTTTTAAATAAAATACAAACTACTGGTAGGGTAGGATCGGGAGACGATCTGAATCATTTATAGTTAGCAAATCCGGTGTGACTCGTTTCGGAGGATATTTTTCTGAAACGTTTCGCTCAAAATTTTCAAATGAATTAAAAAATAAAAAACATAAACTCGAGCTGGTAGAAGGGAAAAACACCACATTACAAAAAAAAAAAAAACCACCCGGTATACTATAATAATATTATGTAACTATAATATTAATAATACACCATGGTTTATAACCACTTCTGGCATGTTTTGTATCGTTGAGAGAGGTAGTGAGGGATGCAGAGGGGAGGAAAAAAATCCGATGCTCACGGGATACCATCGACGGCGGGAGGAAAGGGACAAATAAATCCGGAATTATAGACGCGCCTCGGTCACGTCACCGCCAGTATTGGATTTATTTACGCAGTCGTCCACGGACACTGTCCCGTAAATCATTTTCCACTAGAGAATAATATTATTATTTTGACACCGGTGTGTAAATGGATCGCCAAAATAAAATTTAATATTATTCAAAACCGTTACTCCAATACGGCTAGTATATAATAATAATATTATTATTATTGTACGAGATTTGAGATTTGACTTGGAAAAGGGTTGAAGAAATCAGATGCTGGCATAGGAAATATGCTCTAATACGTTTTTTCTTATTAGGTTTCCGTTTTAAACTATTTTGTTATACTAAGTTTCCAATATTTTAAAAGCTTTTGAGTTCTATAATCGATTCTTTTCGATTCGGTTTCAGTCCCACAAAGAAACGAGATTTCAGCATTAGATTGGATAATTACAAGGAGGACTTTTGGACCGGGTATAGAAACTCCGAAAACAGGGTGATAAAAAAAAAAAATTTTAATTAAGGTAGACTTGATCAGGAAAAGAATCCTAGGAAGACAGTGTTAAAAAAATGGAAGTAGTAATGAAAATAAATTGAACCTTTAAGTCCAAAATTGGATCGTTTTTTATTTTTTTTTTGTAAAATTGGGATTGGCAATCGCATCACTTATCTATAAATATTATATGAAGTAACATGTCCTGATTGATTTACTGATTCATTATCCCTTAGCCTAAACCATTAACCAGATTAGAATGAAATTTGGCATACAGATAGCTATTATCCGTAGGCATCTGTTAAGAAAGGATTTTTGAAAATTCAACAATTAAAATAGGGGTTTCAGATATTTTTGGTACGAATATTTTATTTATGGGTTACCTTAGCGAAAAAGATGACAATAATTGGTTACCATGGACGAGAAAAATATTATTATTACCATTATTTACACTATTATCCAGCGATATCAAGGCATTGCCGAGTCAGCTAGTATATTATATAACAAGCTGGATGGGATGAAAATTAGACCGTAGTGACGGAGTTCTGAGGCTCTCGGGTGTTTTTAACAAATTGAGCGCTATACATCCCGAGTATGCTGTCTTATTTGTCTTTAAATAAAGCGTCACAAGATTTTTGTGATGGGTGATTTGTAATAATTTTGGGGAAAAAATAACCCAATGATTTGGAATTTGAAGAGAAATTGATAACAACTGAATGAAATAACTTATTCTATTTCTATGAAAACTAAAATGAAGTGAAAACATTGTAGTATTTAAATCTGGGACCCATTATTGAGAATCACTTTTCAAATCATAAACCAATAACACCGTGAGATAAAATATGGATCTCATGACGCATTTTTCAAAATTTTGATGAGGTTTAGTATTAAGTAAAATAATTTTGTGTCGAAAAACCCTCGGAGTTTAACGACGTGTTAAAACATACGATTATATTATGTATCACCAATAATATATGTGAAACAGCTACACGAGAATGACATCGACCAAAAAAAAGGCGAACTATTGGAATCGACATTCTTATTATTCCCGAGTCTCGTGCGCACTTCCGTTCTAAAAAAAAGAAAAAAACTTTTCGTTCGGATCCACGTCCGAGTCTGGTTCCCGACCGGCACTCTTATTAAACGGCTTGACCCTTTATTCACGGAGTAAAATAAAAAAAGGGATGAAGCCAGCGGACTCGTGCTGAAAAAGCGGATTTCCGTTGAACATCTGCCACGGGCGCCCTCTATATTACACAATAATAATATACGTAATTACTGGATGCTGTATTTTTTTTTTTTTTTTTGGGGGGAACCTTTCCGCGAAACGCGTTTGTGATTGACCGTCCCGGCGTCGGGTCGATTTTATGATTAAAACGAATACTTCAATAATAATAATCGAGGAAAATCCATTATAATTCAATATATTACATGTATATAGAAAAAAAAAATACCAAATCGAAACTGAGTCAAAACGTTTTATAATAATATATTATGACATTCGATTTTGGGTTTGAAAAAAAAAATCTTTCAAAAACCGTCAGAATGTTTTCAACATAATATTGTTTCTAGGATATTTTTCACTGAATTACAATTACATTCAAAAACAAAATAGAAATAAATAGAAAACGCCATTGTGTGAGTGTATATTCCCGTTTATCTGAAATCTTGCCCATCAATATTATCGTTATTAAAAAACTACGAGGGAAAACGAAAAGCTATTGACGATTGCTATCGCATCAACTCGAAAAAATTTGGCTTTCGGAAACCACGGCTGAAGACGATGATCGGAGCAGGATTTTCGGTAGAAAGAGTAAGTTGTTTATAAACAACAGAATTAAAAATAAAAACACTTATTATTTATATAGGTAAAGTAATGCATCCTTTGATTTTTTCGGTAAGCGAAATGAAAAATCTGTTTTATTTACTATTAAAACTTAATAATTATGTATACAAGCCGTCTGCACGAAATTGCATTTTAATTGCTTTGGAGAGCCAATTCCGAGCGGAAAGGACAGAGGTGTGTACATGGACAGTATTGCAGTTTCCCAAGGACTTCTAAATTAATAATCCGGCCCCGTTGGCGCAGCGTACTGGTGCGATTTCGTCGGGGGGAAACAGAAAAATATGTTAATTAGGCCGCCGGCAGGTAGGTACGCGCGGCAGCTCAAAATTATTAATATTTCGAACGTGATTTCCAGTCGACTTTTAAATAAAAGTAATATTGAAATATTTTCAATTAACCAGTATATTGTGCGACTATATAGGTAGCTGATATAGGTACCTTTGATAGTGGGTAATAATTACTATACTTCTTAACAAAAATTATTAATATTTTTGTTTTTAGAATACAATTATTGAAAAAGTTTCACCGCGACTCGTAAAACGTGCAATATCAGTTTATTACGCTGCCGGTCCGCCGCCAGTGTGTACCGGTGCGTTTATCGCTCTCGTCAGTCGTCGGTATATTGTACAAAATGGGGGTGTATGTATTTAATTTAAAAAAGAAAATAATAATAATAAATACGGGTTTTGGAAAAGAAAAACAAAAGGTTCGAAAATGTGAAAATTCTCCTTCGTTCGGTCTAGGTAAATGAGTAAACATCGCGAGCAATTTTATTCGAGTTTGAGGTGTTTTCTCGGAAATAATACAGGATAATTTTTATCCCGGATTTCGGATACACGCATGCGATAGACGGACACCCGATTTCTGGTCTTATGTTAGAAAATTAAACTTTTTTTTCATGTATGTTTATGGATTACCTCAGCGACAAACAAGTAATCAAGTTATTCTTATTACTATTGTTTAGTTTGGATAAAGAAATAAAATTAAAATAACTGAATTAGTCGTATTAGTCTATAATTAGAGTAAATATTTATATTACGCTCTTTACTGATAAGTAAAAACTACTGAACCAATTTAGATGAATTTTTTTATAGAGATAGAAGCGACGTTGAAGAAAAACAGGCTTCTTTTTGTCATGAAAATAAAACTTGAAAAAGATAGAATAGGAGATGAAAGGTTTTTGGTACGAAAGTTAAATTATTTTTGTTGAATTATGGATTACTATAGTAACACGGATGAAATAAAAAAAAAATTATAAATAATAAACAGAAATAAAAATACCATAACTACAATAACAACTTAAAATAAATAGTCTATCTGACTGTCTACCGGTCAATTATTGGCTTGAAAAAGAATTGGCTACCATAGTAACATGAATGAAAAAAAAAACAAAAAAACTATGTGTTGTACTGGATGGGTAAGTGAAAAGTGAAAAAACGTAAAATGTCATCTCTGAATCTTTGTATTTTTTGGTATAACAACAATACAACAGTACTATTATGTTCTTATAACTTTAGGGTGACTATAGTAGATAATATGCAATTTAATTTCTGTGGTGTGCGGGTATCTATGGTAATACGATTTAAAAAATGTATGATGCACTAGAACACTTTCAGTTCATGGATTATCTACTTTCCACCTCTTTTTTTTTAGTTCAATATACTGATACGGACAAAGAAAAACGGAAATAAAGGTAAAAATAATAAAAAATTAGTCTGGGAAACTCCGGGCGGGGGACAGCTAGTCATATATAATTTAACTTAATTAACGAAATAATAAAATTAACGTTTCCTTAAAGCTATAGACGAGAAATCATAGAATTGTGCGAGAGGTTTTGGGTAAATTTTACTCCTGATTATTGATCAAATTTGTCTCTAAAAACGGCCGTATAACTTCTTCTTAAATGAGGACCGGTTATTAGGGTAGTGAACATTATTTAATTGGTAGTCATTAAAAGGCAAAAAATAATTTTCATATTTACAAAATCGGAGAAATATTGAAAAACCGTTTTCAAATAAACGGGCACCACAGACCAAAGCCGCTCGCAATTATTGATAGCGACATCCGGTAAATTATTCATTGATCAGAATTGTACATACACACATACACTTACACACACCTACATAATTAACTTAAATGTCATCACTATCGTCTGCCGTTGTTAATGTTTTACGAACGTGTGAAATAATATTACAAAGTGTGCGTTTACATAGTGGACAAATTAACACTCTAAAACTGCCGACGACGAAATCGATTTTAAACAGGACCAAGTAACATTTTTTAAAACCTACAAAATTGTAAATTGTACATCGTTACTTATAATTTATTTTACAAAACCTGCAAACATTTTCCTTAACTAAGTGACTAAGGTTACGTAGTTTCCGAAATTTTAATGTCTACATTTAATAGTTAAAGCTTTCAAAGATAGTTTGAAAAAAAGACTCATAATGCTGATGGGTAAATGCCATTGCTTATAAAGGAAAGTTGAAAGTAATTTAATTTAGATCCGTTTGCACTTATAGTTATAAGTGATACAAAGAAAATTCATATTAGTTGTATTTTTCACACCTTACAAAGTTTACCCAAAAATCAACAAAAATTATTCACAAATTTGGTAGCTTTTCTAATTTATTTAAATAAAATTGTAAAAAAAAAAAAAAATGCTTTATGAATTCGTGTTTTTGATGAGAATAAGATTTTTGGTAGAAAAACTGTTTATAGATACATAAAAAAAAAAATTACTTTAAATTACGTAAATGGATTATTATTTTAAAGTAAATATTTACTATTGATAAGCAATTTCTGATAAATTGCTCAAATAATGTATAGGTTTAATTTTTTCTTAAATACATGTTTATTTTTGATCAAAAGTATAAAAAATAATAATATGACGCGAACCTACAATAGCGATTTAATGGGATTTTTTTCACCCTGATATTATAGAATCGTTTTTTTTTTTATGTTTACGAGTATATTATTATGATATTTTATTAACGATATATTTTCAAAATGTTGTCTTTTTAATGTATTCCATACATCCCGTATGCAAACAGTATGTTTATTATACACGCATGTTTAACAACAATATATACCTACGTGTATTTTAACTCAAGTTTAACGGATTCATAATGAATAACTAGTTTTCCGATCGACTTTTTAAATAACTCGACGTTTTTTTCAGTTATTTTTTTTATACTGACGACCAATTATAATAATATATTGTTTCTAGGATTTTCGTTTGGTTTTGTTTTTCGGAGTCCAATTATCCGAAAAGTTTTTTTTTTAAATAATTGATGTGTTATTGCAGTATAGCAAATGGTCATAAAAAGTCAATTCAAAGTCGAACAAAAAGAAAAAAAAAAGAATAATACTTTATTTTTATTTTTTACAATACCTATACTAACAATTATTATTATGGAACGAGCTAAGTTCAAACTATATTATATAGTAGTACATAAAAATGGCCACGGAGTCTCGGGTATAATGTCGCTATATTTGCGCAGTTTCATTCCGGTTTACGAGGTCCGTATATAAAAATGGCAAAAATAAAATAATAATAAACGAAAAAAGTATTCATGTGCGCTCGTCGTTTTTGGAAATTAGAAATTCGGCAAAGTTAATGGAAAAACTTATTCTACTTCTTCGGCGGAATTAATTAAAAACAACATACTTTTAATCGAGACTCGCGAGAAGCGCGTTTCGTTTTCGTCGCATAATTTTATCATCGAAAAACCGACAGGATCGATAAACACGTTTAACGTATCTATTTAATTTAATTTGTACAGTAAATATTACAGTGTTAATTTGTCGACCAAGAATCAAAAGGTTGTATTGATTTTTCAAAAAATCACTTTTTAATAAATTGTTGAACAGGAAAAAAAATAAAATCTTTTTAAAGTAAATTATTATTTGTGTTAAAAAAATTCTATCTAATATACAATTCTTTAAGTTGTAAAATATTCGAATAAAAGTATTTAAATCCTTTTTTGTATTTTAATATTATTCAAGATACTTTAGAAAAAAAATATTCAAATACATATTCCGATTACGGTTTTTTGTATTTTTATTTTTATATTTAAATACTTTTTTCCGAAAAAAAAACTCCGATAAGGTTAGTATAGGTAGGCTGTAGCTTTTCACTACATTTTGATCAATACCAAAAATTAGTGAAGTAAGCCATTATAATAATCTCGTGACCTGTGGGTTGCTTCTCACTGATAAGAAATAATTTTTTGTTGTTCACCATTGACATACCAGTCAATTTTAGAGATTTGGCGAAATTGCCCAATTAGTTTTTGGAAAGATTTTTAGAACTTACGTAAAATATCATTTTTTATAGTTGTTTTGCATATGCAACACACACATATACACCGTACATACAGATTTGTCACACAAATAAATAATATTTAATTATTCAAATAATTTTGAAATATTTGAGCATGTATTCTGAATATATATTTTTTTAAATTCAATAGGGTATGTTTTAATAATGATTTTTAACTCATTTATTCAAATAATCCCAATTCACATAACCTTACCTAAGCCTACCGACTATAAAATAAAAGTATTCTGTACAAGACTGCAAATATGATTATATTAATATAGTTTGAAAATGAAAAGGTTCTATGTTAAAAATGACGTGCACAGTTGTACAATAGAATTACTGATACTATAATATTATGTTTATGATAGCGAAAAATCCCGCACTTTTCATAGTATATTTATCTATAGTTTTTAATTTAAATCGATTTAAATTGAACATTGTCCGTTAGAGTGACGTACCTTCAAAGGGGAAGGGTGGAAATTCGCCCCTCTGTAGGCCGTATAATTATGTGTGGGCATTTTTATTTGTTTTTAGTGTTTTTACAATTGTTTTTATTATTCTTTTTATCAAGTATAGTTAATAATATTTCAACATGGTCAGATCTATAAATATTAAAATATTTTTGTAGTCTATGGTCAAATCAAGTCAAGGTATCTGGTTTTATCATTTAATTTTAGCGATTCAGTCATTGATTCTTATCATTGATTTTTAGTTACAATATAAATATTTTAGGGTCGATTATGCGGGCTTTCACTGTTACAAATTTACCAGGAAATAAGTATACCAGTAGATGATATCATTGAAAGATTCTCTTCTATAAAAAACCGGAGATTAGAATTTGTATTATACATTTGTAACATGCATTATAATATTATTATATTTAATTAAAAACATGTCTTGTTTTATAAATATGAAAGTGCCTGTATAAATATCTTTGAATACAATTTTTGTTGTTTCGACGTTACTTTTTTAAGGAATTTTCTACTTTAAGGTCTTATGAACATATATTTCGCCAATCTCTCACTCGTAATAAAGGTCTAGGTACACCACTGGTCCATCACTATTAGATTTGAAATTGAATAATAGCATTTGATGTCAAAGTAGAATTTTAAAATTTCAAGTGACCTAGAAACTTTTCATTTTCAGATTACGAATACCCAGTTACATTAAAACGTATGTTGAAAAATAGAAAATACAATATTGTTGCCATGGTTGGTAAACATGGCGAATTAAAAAAAAAAAAAAACTATTCGATTCTGAGTATATAAATTTAAGTCTATTCTACAAAGATGTGTTTTTATTGTTCTTGGAAAACACTTTTACGCATTGTAAAAAGGTTCTGATTTGTTCATGTCGTACCTCAAAAGATACGGATTTTTTTTCGGACGGAACTTTATTCAACAATTTTTTCACGTAAAAAATCATAATTCGTTTTCAAAATAAAAATCTGTCAAAGAAAATGTTTTCATTTTTATTTGGCTTTTAGGTCTAAATAGACTCAAATGTATACCGTCACAAAATCACTTTAAGTAAATGTTTATTCATATCAGTCAATATTAAAAAACGAGGTACCTACCTAACTACTAAAATATCAGTACTTAGAGCATAAGGAGTTTCAACAATTTTTTGTCTAATATTTATAAATCAAAATGTTTAATTAATTTATGTATCCACACGTAAGCATAATTCGATTCATGAACGTGCAATCTTTTGCATTTCACAGTGTCGTTATCGTGATCCGAAATAACAATTACAAGAAAAATACTTTAATTTATATCAAATTCTCCATCAATTCTCTAATACAGAGCTGCGTACCTATTATATTTAGTTTATTCATAACATCTGCTGAGCTGACAGTTATTAAATGAAGAGATACCTAGGATTATAATTTCAAAAATTGGTATTTCAAAGTTTTTCGAGAAAAACGTAGGAAGAACACGGTGAACTAAGAATTTTGGGTACATAAATATCGGGTGGATGCAGAAGGTCGCCCTGGACAATGCTTATTTTTGTATTCTCCTGTGCCACCGTCTACAACGAATTTTGAACGCCGACGTTTATAGAATCAACCATATTGGTATATTATCGTATAATAAACCGTGTGTATATTTAACCATTGACCTCTCTCACTTAAATAATTCATAGTTTTACATCCGAGTTGGACCGATTTCCAAAACGAAATTAAATTCTTATCAACGGACCCGCGTCCGCTGCTGGTTCCTTGAATTATTTAAAGGTCGATCCTCTCCATGTTCGATCCACGTCTGTTACGCCCGTTCAATATTCGTATACAGTGCTTGGATTTGCCACCATTAGACTGAGCTTGATTTGGCGTGATTTAGTTAGGAAAGTAGGATATTACATAGAGTGCCTAGTAAAATGCGTATCTGTGCGCAACGTTAAACCATTGCTAACGAAGAACGATTCTGAGTGAAGTTACATTAACATGTTTTGAAATGCCGTAATATTTACAATACTTTCATGAAAATTTAAAATTGAAACGCTCATGAGAAATATGTTATTATATTACTCAATAGTTTTTTCATCACTGAGTTCAAATTTTGATAAACTTTTGTTAAACTGTTGAATATATATATATGTATATTTAGTGATAACAAAAAATTGTGTTGTTGAACGATCATTTTTTCTTAACGGCCAGGATCATTGTATATAACAGAAACGAGTTACGAACACAATTTATAAAGAGAATGAATGTGAATGCTTCATTAAAAAATCGACATATTCCGAGGTACTTGCAAGGTCATCTTTAACGAAAGTCAAAAATGGAAATTAATATCAGAACACAAAATGATAACAAATGTTACTTGGACAACATTTTTTTTGAGCTCGAGATCAATACATCAAGAAACTTGAAAGTACAGACGTCTATAAATTACCTTGATACGGTCAGTAATTTCATATTTTAGAATAAGTCATTTTTTTTTATTAAATTTGTACCTACTCATATTTCGTGACGGTATGATTTTCCGGTAATGCTTAGCGTCTTCCTTGGTTGGTTTGTCGACGTAATCTGCGGAATATTTGATAGTAAAAAAAAAACCATTTTGAATAAATTGTTTTTGATAAAATGTGTTTTTTTGGTTTCCAAAATGTTTATGTAGGAGGAGATAGAACTGCAATGTATAGAGTTTTGTTTTTTTAATTACATTTTCCCATTTGTATTGAGATTTTCCTATTTAGTATGAAAATTCCTAGGAAAATCGAAAAATGGCCTTTTTAAAGTACTATCTTAGTCAAATTTCCTTTCAGAAAAGTACTATACTTAAAATCAGAGCAAAATTGTTGGCAGAAAAGTTCATTAAAGAAATAATAAAATAAAAGTCATTGTAATACCAATACATTACTCGCTCTACTTAGAACCTAAAATTAAATTTTGCAAAATTATGCCAACCTAAACAAACACGAAATTTTTCAAACGGGAATATAGAATTATTGTGTGTATAGATATTTATTAACTCTGGTACTTGGCAATTAGAGATAAATAAAATAATATCAACTTAAGAAATCGTTAAAAAATATGAAGGTATTTTAATTAGAATACGTTGTAAGAAATACTCGACGAACATAATAGCAATATGATAATAATTATTTGAATTTTAAAATCTATTAGACACATAAAATCATTCTATGGTTGTTATTACGATTTTATAATTTTCCGAGAATTTAGGTTTCGAAATTGATGTAATTGATTAGGATTTTGAACTTCGGATTCTTATCTTCGGGAAAAGTGTCCGAGCTACATTGCAGATATCGGCCAGCAAATGTATTACTGTAGATTAATTAAACAATAACCTTTATATGGCTTATAAAATTAAGAATTTTCGCTATTTACGAATAAAATTAAAATGATTAGATATAGTAGGTGACTCCACTTTAGGTATAATGTTTAGTACTCGTGAAAGTTTTGGGAAACTTCAATAGGTACCGACTTATATACAATATTCATATATATATATAATATTATTTTGCGCAGTACTCGTTTCGTGGATTGGCGATAGGTACCTATATGTATAATAGACATTCCAAAAACGAGGGATTGACGACCGAAACAGGTGTCAATTGACTGCCAAGGTTTATTAAAATATGTCCACTATGGCATTTCCCTGGAAATTTGATTGGATTTTATTAAACTGTATAATATTATAGAACACCGTCATAAAATATTGATTGGATTTGTGCTGCGGGGATGCACAGATCATGTTTGTTGTTCCGTAATATTTCTCGGAAGGTCTAAAAATTTAAGCTATTGACCAAATCTGACGCCATTGGACTAATAGAAAAAAAGTTCAAAATATAAATAAATAGACCGATATACATTAGGTATTAAGTGACTGAAGTCGATATAGCGTAGGGACTCAAGGTTTATAATATAATACCTATTGAAAGCAACGATATGTCAAAATCGCAAAAAAAAGACAACAATTTTAGCTCAGTTAACCGAAGGAATCCGGAATCGAAAAAAAAGAAGCTCGATAGCCCCAGTAAATTCTGACTTCGAAATGTTGTCAGGCGCTTACGATTAAAATTTTAGATCTCAAGCCACGTGACAGGAGTTTTGTGCAAAACCGATAGTTCAA
Organism: Cinara cedri; assembly: GCA_902439185.1. Taxonomy (NCBI): domain Eukaryota; kingdom Metazoa; phylum Arthropoda; class Insecta; order Hemiptera; family Aphididae; genus Cinara; species Cinara cedri. The sequence continues at coordinate 4,712 of CABPRJ010001467.1, read as the reverse complement.
AACTTTTCCTTGTTTTTCGTCAGTGTTTTCTAGAATCTATCATAAAGACTACAGTACGTATATGTATGTTATTATTATTCATGTATTTTTGGTTTCATAATCAATTGTTAATTAGAATGCTTTCCAATAACATGATTTGATTCATGTAATATGTACATTTACAGCAGAAATCTTGCTCAGATCATCGTTATTGGTAGAAAATTTCGTACACTTGGTGTTCACATGGTAATGAGGAAGTTATTTTTTTAATTTTTATTGTATTTATATGAATAATGTGGAAAATTGAGAAAAAATCATAGGAAAACTGGAATATTTATATATTAACGATTTATGTTAAATATTAGATTTAAGTTTTTTGTTGTAATTTAGTGAAAAATAATTGTAGGCCGGGTAATTTCACCGGGTATTTATGTAATACATATGCATACGTTATGTTAAACATTTTCAGAAATAGTGCCATTTTCAAAACATTCTTGCAATGTTTGAGCTCTTTAAAATATGTTTTTTCGATTTTTTTTTTTGGTTTTTATTTGGTTTTATGCGGATTAAATTGTTTTGGATCATCGAAATACCTCAAAAATTTAACTTACGGTTTATCATGAGTTGTAATTAGTAAAAACCTGTATAAAAACTAATATATTTTGATAAGCTTATATAAGTTCAAATCTGAATGCAAATTGAAAAATTTAAAACTTTTAAAAGGTATTATTTTGCTTAAAAGGCGTTATTATTTTTTTTTAAAGAATTTCTTTTTTATCTTTTTTTACAAATAATTACAATTACATATAACAGTAAATAGAATAATTAGAGTAAAGATTATATCAACTCCGTATATTTTATAACAGGGTTTAATTTTTTTAGGCTATTTAAATCAAGACCCTTATTATAATAATTATTGAAAAATTATTGATTTGCGTAATTTTTGAATAACGTGATGGAGTTTCGGTTTGGTTGTTTTGGTAAAGTTTACAATACAGACCTTGAATTTTGATGTAGTTTACATATTATTATTATACTAACCACCTACAATACAGTGCGTACATATATATATTATATGGGTACCCACACTGTGTATTGTTCGGTGACTAACTTTCGGCTTTAGTCTTTCTTTTTTAGCGAGTTAAATTAATTTCGACAATTGAAACTTTAAGTCCTGTTGCTCCTATTGCTGCAAGCGCCTCGGAGTTCTCGCAAAATTTTTTCAAACGTTTTCAACCGCGTTATACTTCGTCCACGTCAAATCGCTTATGCTTTAATGAAACACTTTTAAACTGCTATCGTATATTTGATTCACGGTTAAAATTGTTCGGTTTCTATCGACGTTTTTTTTTACGTAGTTTTATTTTATCACGCGACGACGGTAAGTATCATAATCATGGCTCGGTGAAATTTACTCGGCAAAACTCTTTTGGGAATTCTACAAGTTGCCAAAGATTAAATGCCACAAATTTCCTGTGTTTTCTCGCAATAAAATGCGGATCGGCAAATCGAAGGGTTCCAAAAGATCCGCTTTTTGGTGAAAATACTGTTTTGACGATTGTCCATGGAGAAAATTGAATTATGCAACGTGTTTTCTACGAAACAATGAGGCGATAATAATCTAATTAATTATCCGCATCCGAAGTTATAACGTGATATAAAAACCAATTTCGGTACATCGTGGTCAAATACCAAGACGATTATGCCATGATTCAAAACAAAATAATACTAATCGTATAAATTATTTATGACTGGATGTGGGTTAAAATAATTATTTTGATATTCCGAATCTACGCCATGAAATTCAGTTGATCGTCACATTAGACAAAGTGTTCCGTTTTTTTCATTTACATCATTCGTAATGGTTGAAAACTATTTATGTAATTATTGGTCACTTAAAATTGCTAGAGCTTTTTTCACAGGGTAAGATTTTTGTCAGATTCAGACCCCAACGGTTGAGTATGTGGCGTATTTACGGGAGGAAATTAGATATATTTTATTATTATTTCTATGACTATCAATTTTTAAATTCTAATTTCTTTACTTTTTAGTCATAAATTACCTCTAAAATTATATTAATTAAAAACTGACATTATTTATTTTTTTTTTTTTTTAGGGAGGGGGTACATTGTAATATAATATGACACTTATTTCAAATTCAATATCTCCCTTCTCATCAAAGTTCTAAATATATCATGGGTAGGTTAGGTTAGTTATGTATACGATACGTCGTTTGATCGATTATTTTGAGTTCACTAGCACTCGCTTTTAGGATGTCGACGACGTTTATCGGATTTCTCTTAAGCTTTTCCTCCGGACATTATTATATAGGGGATGTCTATTAACGCATTATGTACTAAGGTACGCGGTGATTAAGCGTAAAACCATTGTGTTCGATGGTGAGAAACTGTTTACTTTAATAGCAGTAGGTTACCATCATCGTTGATAGGTATTATCTGTTATCATATTTTTCGACCATTTCAGAATATAGAACTATCGCATAAAGTGATTTTTAAGATTCTGAACAGAGTTATTTAGTTTTACGACATCAGAATACACCAAATACGTTAAAAAAACGCATTCGTGAGCAACAGAGCTTCGTCACTTAAATACAATTTCCCTTCCCCTATGTATTGTAGTTATTATAGAAATATTACTTGTAAAAAATAAATAATCAATTATACTATATTTTTTTACATTATATACTACACATTTTTTTTTTTAAAAAAAAAAAGATGAAACTTGTGGATAACTTCATATAAAGAAGTTCTAGGGGGGTTCAAAGCTCGAAACATTGTTTGAAATTTAACCCGACTTATTTTCATTTCATATTCCGGATGTGTTTTTGATTTGCAATTGTTAATGTCGACGGGCCACAAAATATCCGTTCGTATATATTCGATAGTACTCTGTAAGTCATTCTATAGGTACGTCTATCGGAATTTTTACCCTAGAAATATTCGTATAGGTATTTGCGATTTATGTGTCTGCGGTAGTTGCGTAATCTTTTGCGTTTAAAATATAAACGATAAAATATATTGGCACGATAATATTGTATCGTAATCGTTGTTCTACTTTTTTTTAGTATTATAATATTTTTAGTTGCGTTATATCTGAAATAAAAACACGAGAAGTGAACAGTTATTGGAGATTTGAAGATATGAAGATTTCGGACTGTCATCGATCGTTGATGTCTTATTTCAAACGAGACTTTTGCAATTTCAAATGCCACTCTTATGTTTCTGTTCGGATTCTCCCATCAAATTATTCCTACATAATCTTCCAGTTTTCTCGGTACAAGACCTGTACGTATTGTAGTCTTCAATTTTTTTTGTTCTCTTTTACAGTGTACGGTGGTCTATTGTATAAAGATACATTTTAAAATATCTAAATAAAGATAAGAGATAACTTACAGAATAATTATTATCTAGATAAAAACCAGTTTAATCGTCTAAATAATCATAATAATTAGAGACTATTTATCTATAAAGAAAAAATAATTTCGTACATTACCGCAATTATAAAGCCATAAAACTAAATATTAAATATATGTACAAAATATATTTATATTTTAAAACGGTTTTATGATTGATGGAACGTTGTAATTTATAACGTTTTATAACGTTTATAACTTCAAAACTTTAATTTGTTAAACCATATCAACATAAATTTGTCTATGTTATCTATTATTTTTAATAAATGTACAAATAATAATGATTTAAAAAGATTTATCTAGATGATTAAATTATTTATCTCAGTTAACTTAATTCTCAAGGATATATATTTATCAATCATTTATCTTTATTCAACTATCTTGATGAGTTATTAAAGATATAAGATATAAAATTCCCCGTTGATAAATCCTTAATTTTTACTCTTAACAGTAAAAAAATCGACACATATGTATCGAGAATCAGTATTCAATAAACTAGTCAGTGTTCCATTAAAAAAAAAAAATACAGAACAAGTCAAATAAATAAAGTATTTGGTTTCAAATTTTTTAACGGATTTCTGTAGTATACAATTACACAAATTGCTTATATATATATATATATATATATAATATTGCAGGCCTGGGCGAGTTAATGAATTTTTTAACTAATTTAAGTTAACAGGTTTTTTTTTCAGTTAAGTTATCAATTAAGTTAAAGATTAAGTTAACAAATTTGGTTAACTTAACTTAACTTCAATTAATAAGTTAAGTTAATTACAAGAAAAAAATAAAAATTTGTAAGGTGTCAAAGAGATTTCTACTCATAATTTACAAAACTTAATAAACATTACAATGAAAACAAATAAATTAACCTCAGCCATGCATGTTTTCTAATTTTTTATCCTACATTAATGTAGAAAAAAGTATTTAGATAAAATTTCTTTGTTAAGATGGTTTTAAAATACTCAAATGTCAGATTTATGATAATTTGTATAGTTTTATTCATTTGTCACTCATAATAATAATAATAATTCACTGTGGAACAATGACCAAATGTTAAATAATTATTTTATTGAATAGTCTTTTAAATTTGCAATTATTCATTCCAATACCTATAAAAAANAGAAAAAAAGTATTTTGATAAAATTTCTTTGTTAAGATGGTTTTAAAGTACTCAAATGTCAGATTTATGATCATTTTTGTAGTTTTATTCATTTGTCACTCATAATGATAATATCATATAATAATAATTCACTGTGGAACAATGACCAAATGTTAAATAATTATTTTATTGAATAGT